>JAIFKI010000003.1:51513762-51921262 GCA_025389145.1 Misgurnus mizolepis
GAATGCAAATGAAATGTAATTTTGTGCACCGAAAGTGCTTAGGGGCATATGTTTCATTGAGTTTTTGGTACGATTTTGTTTGATGAGCTTAATCTTTCGTATGATAATCATTCGTTACGTTTCTTACAAAATAGCCATGTGAATTTCAATAAATTTTGGAACATGTCATCACGTCATGTGTTTTTAATGTGAAATGTATGTGGACGAATGAAATTCATTTTCTTATATTTAACAATGTTTTATCAGTTGTGTTTTCTGCTTTTGTTTACAGAAAATAATCTGGCCATAGTGCTGGGCAGTATTGGTGCGGTGTTGGCGTTGGTTGTAATGGTGATTGCAATCGTTGTTTACACAAAGCGCCAAAAGAAGTGAGTCTAAATGTGTTTATTTTGAACATTTTCATTTGTAATTTGTAAAGTTATATTTTATGATTTATTAATGTCTGAAACAAAAATCTGTCAAAAATTACACAGGTTCATCACATGGTACAGCTTCAAGTCATCATTTTATTAGAACAGTTTTTGCAAGGAAATGCCTATTAGACGTTCAACACATTGCAATCATAAGTATCTTTGCGGGGTCTCTTAACACACAACTACTTTTAAAAGTCAAGAAAATGTCTCATGTGATAATTTGTCTCAACATCCTGAAATGTCTACCTGCCATATATAATCTTGACGTCAAAAAACTCACCTGGCCCGGAAACATGGGATATCCTTATGCTAGAGGCCATCGGAGACTCATCACAGATTTATTGGTAACACTTTACAATAAGGTCGTATTTGTTAACATTAGTAAATGCATTAGCTAACATGAAGTAACAAAAAGCAATAGTTTTCACAATTTATTAATCAATGTTTATTTGTGCCAAACCAGTAATTTATGTCAGTTTTCTGGTACTTGATCTAATTTTAAAAGTTAAAACTTTTTATTTTAAAAATATATTAGTAAATGCACAAATAAACATCATCTAAGATTAATAAATGTGTTATTGTTCATTATTAGTTCATGCATAAATTGATGCAATGACTATTGTTAACAAATACAACCTTATTGTAAAGTGTTACTGATTTATTTGTAAAAAAAATTATACATTTGCCATATTAATTCCATATACAATTTTAGATTTCCTGAAACAATTTAAGATTTTATTCATACAGTTTAAACAGGAGTGAAGAAATATGTTTTTATAATTATGAAAAAAAAAACATTAACTGCACAACCCCACTTTCCTCCAGTTGTATAGCCTCCAGCATTCGGTAAGATCATGTCTAGAGTTTCATCTATAGGGGGGTAATATGTCTCACCTGCCCCTCATAAAAGCCATCCTGCTTTCATCCTGTGGGGGAAGGTAATGTGAGTGAATACAACTGAAAGGTGCACACCTGTAGTGAGAGAGAGAGAGAGAGAGAGAGAGCATGGGGATGTATCGTTACAAATACTCTGATTAAACTAAAGGGTGTGACCGCATGCCGTCATAAACCCCTATATTTGTGATTGTGATGGTAAGTAGCAAAGCAGATTTCTCTTCATGCTGTCTGTTTCTCTCTACCTGAGGGTATTAGTGTTATACAAGCCTGTTACTAATGCGTATTTATCTGATTTTGTGTTTGCACACTTTTGACAAGCTCTTTAATACTGTAAATTCTTCATCCCAAGATGCTAACTCGTATCTTGCACTTAGTTTTTTTTTACAACACTAACTGCTGACTTTTCGCCTATTTTAGCATAGCTTAGCATAATCCATTGAATCGGATTAGACCATTAGCATCGTGCAATGATATTATGCAGTGCCCGAAAAATAGTCCCAGCTATTGAAAGTTACCAAGTGGACTATTTTCAGGCACTTGAGTAATATCACTACGCCTGCTGCAGCCATGTTACGGCAGCAAAGTCCTTCATTATTACGCCAGTTTGAGAGTATAGTTCCTATCCATATCGGCTTAGAAAATCGCAACTTTTAATTTTCTGTCGGTCTTAGTACACGATGTAACTACAGAAGAGTCAAGTTTTAAATAGGAAAAATATCAAAACTCTTTGGTCATTTTTGAGCGTGATGCTAATGGTCTAATCAGATTTAATGAATTATGCTAAGCTATGCTAAAAGTGGTACTGCCAGACCCCGAGATCAGCTGAATGGATTCCAAAACAGTAAAAATCAAATGTTTAACTCTAGGGGAGCTGGAAAATGAGCATATTTAAAAAAAAAGTAGAGTGTCCCTTAAACACCAAGACCGGTCTCAAGTACTACAATAGTAGTTAGCATGGCAACTTCTAGAAAATCTAACAGAATGAAGTGCACTGCACATTTTATTCCTCTGCAAACTCAAGGTTAGAAGAACTGTCTTTGTTACAGTGTATTCTGGGATGGCCTTCTGTGCAAAATATGAACTTGGTTTATAAGGCCTTTATTAAATATCAATATAGTTTTTCACCTAGCTATCTGAACATCATGCACTCTTAAAAATGAAGATGCTTCATGATGCCATAGAAGAACATTTATACATGTACATTTATAAATTTTTGTTAGTTCTTGTTGTCAGTAATTCTCTACTTTTTTTAAATAAACTAATCAAAAATAGTATTTTATTTAAAATATAATACACATTTTTATTAAACAACAGTAAATAAACATGACACAGTTGTTTTGTTCTACTTATTATTACAATAAACATGACAAATGCGACAAACAGTAAAAAAGTTGACTTTACCGTTTCACAGTAGAATCAATAAAGCCACACAGGTGTAAGGGTTTATGACAAATCTCTGCACTATATAGGGAATAGTGAACGAGGGATCGGTTTCAGACACAGCATCTGTCATGTTTATATAAGTTAGACACATTGCAGCTTTAGACTTTTATCTTCCAGCCATATGGATCGGTCTTAGTTAAGTAAATAAACATCCAAAGCCTTTCTTTTGAGGAGTATATGCGGGTAGATACCGTGATTGTTGTTGTTTGTGTGCATTTATGGTGTACACGTCTTCACGTTGCCACATGTGTATCTACGTCGGCATCAGTGTGTTTCTTTTGTTCCTTCTTTCATCTGTGCATGTAGGTGTGTATCTGTGTGTGTGTGTGTGTGTGTGTGTGTGTGTGTCTGTGAGTGTGTGTGTGTTACATGCTTACTAAACCTGCCTTAGACAACCTGGTACTTTCCAGCGATAGGGTTTCCCTGCAAGTTTCTGCAGGTTTCTTTCCCTCCCGCTGCAAAGTCATTAACACTGACACACACACACACACACACACACACACACACACACACACACACACACACACACACACACACACACACACACACACACACACACGTTGTTATGGTTCCTCTTTCTGGCCCTATCATACATCAAAGTAAGATCTGAGCCCGCACAGGAGAGATGCTTATCAGTAAACACTTTTACCCGCTCAACAGTTTCTGTATCCTATAATTATAACGGCTGATAGATTTATGAAGTTTATAAACATTTAGGGAAATTAGTTTGAATGAAGCTTATCTTTGTTCGGTTACAATTGAGGTTAAATGTTATGATAAATCCTTTGCATGAAATTTGAAGTATTTCTGATGCCACTCTATTTATTGAAACTTTTTACATTAATGTAGTCATCTTTATAGACCGTTTCAGCAGTAACAACATAAACAAGCCGCTGTCGCGGTCCGCACGTAACTTCCGGTAAACTCCGCTAATAATAAATAACAACAAAGTTCTTTAAACATAGTTTATTTATATAACAAGCAAACAAAACAACACATAGATTACCTAGGAAACCAAAACATTTGTTATTTTCGACGAGTTTAGCTACTAGTCAGACCATTAAAAAAACGAAACCGGAAGTAAGGTTCGGATCCAGACGTGTATCACGTGCGTCCGATGAAACCGTCTATACAGCCATATTTTATTTTTAGAAACCGATTACAATCTTACGGACAATAATTTTTATAGTTAGTATCCCTAATACGTACATCCTATAAAAAATAAAAACTTGCTTTAATACCACCATGAATATAACAATACAATTACAAACATACAGACAGTTATTGTCACAAGTAATAATGTACATTTTATGAATTAAATAACAAAGTATTAAACACGTTATAACAACAATAACCATGTATTCCTTATATTTCCTATTTTTCTGTTTTTCCTTGTCTCTGCTTTACTAACATGTATTTACTGTAGAGTTGCTTAACTTAATAACAATTCAAAATTGTTAAAAGCGCTATGGAGATAAATCTGAATTTGAAGGGACACTCCACTTTTATTGAAAATCTGCTCATTTTCCAGCTCCCCTAGAGTTAAACAATTAAGTTTTACAGTTTTGTAATCCATATAGCTGATATCCTGGTTTGGCGGTACCACTTTTAGCATAGCTTAGCATAATTCATTGTATCTGATTAGACCATTAGCATCGCGCTAAAAAATAACCAAAGAGTTTTGATATTTTTTTTATTTAAAACTTGACTCTTCTGTAGTTACATCGTGTTGAACAGGTAACATATTTTTTTTATGAGGGCACGAAACGTTTATTCAATCAATCTGCCTGCTCAGTTTCGTTTTGGGCAGCTGTATAGCGCAACATACTTCAGTATCAGTGGCGGCTGGTGACTTCTTTTTTTGAAGCGCACGATCCGAATTTTGTCACAACATGTATGTAGCCATCATGTGTGTAGTTCGTAATTTTTAAAATATGTGTTCTGCGCTTTGAGAGATACGGCACTCCTTCAAATCGGTTCTCACAGCCTGGACCGTTGGGTGGTGATTTATACGGGAAAGCAAAAGATGATAGTCTCTAATGAGCTCTTGGAATGCCATATAGAAAAAGCCTTGAGGATGTTTCTGTAAATAATGGCATGGACAGTTCTTAAGAGACAAGACATTCTGTACACCTGTGGGCAGCCAATGGGAGGAGACCTTTTGTGTGCAAACCTGCAATTTTAATGATTGAAAGTCTGTTTTGAAATTCCTCATCTGGTTCTGATAATAAAGACGCACTGATGTTTTTTGCATATTAGTAATGATTTGGTTTTTGTTCCCCTTTCCAGAGAAGCAAAGAGACAACAGGAGGACAAGGTGACCTATCGTGCAACAAACCTGTGATGATCACCAAATCCATTAGATGAACATCTTCATACATTTTGTGCAGGTGTTTTATTGCCAGTGTTAGAAAACTTAAATCTTACATTTTTTTTGTTCAGAAATTTAATTGAAGACAAATAATGACCATTAGATACAGTAAAAGTTCACAGTTAGTTAATTCTAGACACTAAACACTGTTGAGTAAAGTTATTATTTGCAACTTCATCTACTTACAACTTGTGGGCTTTAGATTTGGATTTTTATTACAATGGACTGCACACTGCTTTGTACAATAGCTCTCTTCAGCAACACTACAAAATAGAGGATCTAAGCAGTTTCTTAGCAGCAACGGAATAGCAGAGCCATTTTTTGTTCACCAGAGAACCTTTTAAGTAAAATGTGACCCTGGACCACAGAACCAGTCTTAAGTAGCACGGGTATATTTGTAGCAATAGCCAAAATACACTGTATGGGTCAAAATTATCCATTTTTCTTTTATGCCGAAAACCATTAGGATATTATGTAAAGATCATGTTCCATGAAGATATTTTGTATTTTCCTGCCGAAAAAATATCAAAACTATATTTTTGTGAGTGATGCAGTTGCTAAGTACTTCATTTGGACAACTTTTAAGGGAATTTTCACAATATTTAGATTTTTTGCACCCTCAGATTCCAGATTTCCAAATAGTTGTCTCGATTTATAAATCTCAATATCAAAAAAGTATGACTGAACCCTTATGATCTTAAAAGATCCAATTCTTTCTTATCTTTTTATAGTCTGTTGAACCTTTTTATTTTTTTTACATGGCAAAGCACCATTAGTGCAACAGGGGTGCGTTTCCCAAAAGCATTGTTAGCAAACTACTGTAGTAAATTTCGTCGTCACTGATTAAGTTCAACCATTTGGTTTTTTCCGAAACCATAGTTCAAATGAACATTCACAAGCTGCATCGCAAACTTGTGTGGTTTCGGTTTGAACGACAGCTCATCACCTGTGGTTAGAAGCATAGTAAATTATTATTATAATAGACTTACGTTGATCATGCTTTTGAACAAAATAAGCAAAAAACATGTAGTACATTCTATATCCATTATTCTAAATATATAACATTTTTATTTGAAGTCTTTAAGTTTGTATACAGAATTAAAGCGCTGCATTTGAAAACAGTCCTACGAGCTTTAAGACCCTGGAGAATTCCTGTGGAGGAGTGACGTAAGAGGGAACTTGCGCATTAATTAAATATCTTGAAAATAAACAACAGATAACTAAATCATAATAACAAAATCAGTCTTCCGATGCATGTTATTTACAGCTAGGGCTGTCACAATGATTAAATAATCGTCTCATCGCGATTGTTTGACCTCATCATGATGATTACAGATCACCGCAGTGATTGCACATCTCTCTAAAAACACAAGGGGGAGCTGCAGGAATTTTTTTCAGACACTACAGGCATGTGGTCCAGTACTTATGTGATCTTAGCAGTAATTAATTGCTAACAAAGTTATTACTTTTAAATATGTGTTATGTGTATTCATATTTACTGCCAGGTAAAACAAAAATGATGTGAAAATTATTTAATGAACAAACCAAAAAAAATGTATGAGAATTAAATGTCAAAGCAATAAAACAGTCATTGTTCTGATTCTTCATTATGATTGTTTGAAACGCGTTTTAAGCCGTGATAAAGTACACCGGTAACCTCAGGGTTCAGACCACATCACATAAATATCACTGCGCCACTGTTGCTGCGTACTGAATTATGAAAATAAACACCACAGTCTTTAATCATAATTTTATTTTTCTACATTTGCACAATTATGGCAATATCCAGATAAATGTCATAGATATTGTTCAGTCATTTCGTCAATAAAGAGAAAACGCTCTCTGAGTTGTTTTTGTCTTCAATTGATATTTCCGCTATTATCCACTAGATGGCAATCATACCCAACTTAAACACTGACGCATTCACTCGACACAACAGCAATGTGGTGGATTTAGCGTGAAGGAAGTGTAAGTTTTGATGGCTCTGAATCTGATCTCTTACAAAAGTTCTTCACAAAAATTGAATTATCTCCGCTTTTAGCTGAAAATTTGAGAGGTGATGATAACTGATAAGAGAACAAATGAAGGTAAGTTAGGATGAAAGTTTTTTGTTGTTGTTGTTGTTGTTTGAAAGTGGATGGTCTGTTCTTTAAATAAACATAAAATATCAAATGAAAGAAGATAATTTTTTTGTAAGGCATTAAGCTAAAACTGGGTGGCCACTTTAAAAAAAAAAAACACTGACGGGGAAAGAGTTAAGCATGCTTTCAAGCATATTTGATCATCACTTCAACAGTTGCACGATATAAATGTTAATGTATAAATTAAATTAGATAAATGTTGATTTATAAAATAAACACCACAGCATATTTTCATTGTGTCTTTGCTGCGTCTGTGTTGGTTGTGAACTGCGCTCTGTTGCAGCCACTCTTGATTCTGAGGAACTACTTTGTTTGGCGGAAGAGTAATATTTGTACTTATATAATTACAACTTATTTGTGTTTTATTTTATGAAATCCTACTATGTATATGAAGTAACCGTTTTATAAAAGCAATAAGTCCCGCGAAGCAGTGGGGTTACAGTGCATTTTATAACAGCTAAGGGGGTTTGCGGCACTCCGCTTCACGTCGTGCCTAACAACGCCCCTTAGCTGTTATAAAATGCACTGGTAACCCACTGCTTCGCGGGACTTATTGCTTTAATAATCATCACAATCGCTAAAGCACTAAGGGGTTGTGTACACCAAAACTTTTACGCCCGCGGCCGGTGCATGTTTTCAATTGTTTCCAATGGAAGCTCGGCGTTTTTCAAATAAGCCAGCAGCTAGCGCGGAAAAAACGCCGAGCGCCGGTTTTCAGCGCGGAAAATACCCGCTAGCTGCTGGCTTATTTGAAAAAAGCCGAGCTTCCATTGGAAACAATTGAAAACATGCGCCGGCCGCGGGCATAAAAGTTTTGGTGTACACAACACCTAAACGAGGCAAGAAATCATCATAATCATCACAATTTATTAGACAATTAACCGTCAGCCAAATTTAATAAATGTGACAGCCCTATTTACAGCAGTTATCTGACATTAAATCGATTTGAACAGATTAATTAGTACTCCACCTCCCACGTGACATTGTCAACTATGTTGAACCAAAAGTTACTATGCTTTCGAGAAACAGTCGTGAAAAGGTATTTAGTTTATCCAGCTATGCATCGTACCATGGTTCAGCAGTTGGGGAAACGCACCTCAGAAAGGTTCTGCACTCCTAAAGGTGCCCCATGATAGAACAGGGTTTCCCAAACTGGGGTTATATAAATAAATAATTTTAAAACAAAACAAATCTTAAAATGCTTACTAACAAGAATATATATTGCATTAGTTTTATCTGCATGTCATGTGACCATTACACAGCAATACAATATATCAGAAAAGTGAGAACTCATGCAGAGTGGAAAAATGGGGGAGAGCAGGGGCGAAAGTAAAATTTTTCAGAAAAACTTAATTTTAAAAGATAATGTTATAGACAGAGATATATTTTTGCTTTGGTCAATAACTCACAACTGTGGTGTATTAATACCAGGTGGAATTTAGTAAAAATGTAAAACGGCTTCAGAATAATTGCAGGGACGAAAGTAACACACAGGTGGGTCAAAAGTAACACGACAACACAAGATAGATTTTTTAAAAATATACACGACTATGACCTCGTTAATATGTAACTGCAAACATATTTTGTCATTTATCTTTGTTAAAAATAATGAAATTACATTTTCATTTTAAATTTCAGTTTTATCAAATGTTTCGATAGCAACCAACAGTGCAAACTTAAATTGTTGAGAATAAAAAAAAATTTCAACAGTTTGAACACTATGAAAATAAAATTAAGTAAAATTTGAATAATATAAATTTTCAACATACAACAGCATTAGCACTCAGCGGGAAAAAAGTAACAAGTGTTACTTTCGTACCGACAGGATCTCCTCACATTTAAACCCGATTTACTTTTATTTTGAAAAACTCTGAGAAGTCAAACTTCAGGATGTGTTAGAGCACTAAATAACCTGTAGATTGATCAGTACTTTAACACATGAAACGAAAAAAAAAATTATCAGTTGAGGAATTTACTTATGTTTGAAAACACCTTTCTGGATCTACACGCAGAAAACGTAGAAAAAGTAAATAACGCAATATTTGTTAGCTCTGTCAAGGGTTGTGTGCCTACGATGCTGTTATAGTTTGGGATGCAAATGTTATCATGGCTTGGAGAAAATCGCTTTGTTACTTTTGTCCAGCGTTACTTTTGCCCTGGTTCTCCACTACTTATTGTTGATAAAAAAAAAAGATAAATAACACAATAATAACAACAACAACTGTGTTAAAAACTACTAATAAAACTTTAAAACAAATGATAAATAAATAAAATATTTACTTAAAATCTCAGTGGGTACTTTAAAGGTGCAGTGTGTAAATTTTTGCGGCATCTAGTGGTGAGGTTGCGCATTGCAACCAACGGCTCAGTCCAATGCTCAACCCTGGCTTTTGAAACTCATAGAGGAGCTACGTTAGCCGCCACCGGACAAGCATGTCATCGTAAGTTTGTCCGTTAAGGGCTTCTGTAGAAACATGGAGGCACAAAATGGCGACTTCCATGTAAGGGGACCCTCGGTGTATGTAGATAAAAACATCTCATTCTAAGGTAATAAAAACATAGCGGTATATTATGAAAGGTCTTTATACACCCCTGATCATATAGTTTTGTATAATATTTTTCATTTATGTCAAGAGATCCTTCTAAAAATTACACACTGCACCTTTAAGTAAAATTTCAAAGGGGTTCAGTTTGAAAACCCCTGCCATAGAAGAACCAACCAACAACTTCTTCTTAAAAAAGCTTCTTTAAACTATAAAAAGGTAAAAAGAAATGTCTTTGACTGAAAGTTGTTTTGGGGGGGATTAATAAGGTCTCCTATGGCATCGCTGTTAGTGCCCTTTTGTAGCATATTTATTTTTAAGAATGTGTAAATGCTCTTTATGATGCCAGACTCTACCTGTTCATTTTAAGAGTGTATGCCGAATATTAACCTGATTCAAATTTAACAGATTGAGTTTATAGAAATGCACTGTTCACTTTGTGTGTTTGTTCAAATGAAATTTTTTGAATAATTTTGGTTATTCTACCAGAAAGCATGTAGTATTTTGAGTAAACACGTTTCAAATCCATTCTGCAGATGTTTTCTCAGTCTGCTTATGATGCTTGACGTGTCTTAGTACTCTAGGTAGCTGCCTATGTAAACAGCAGCAGAATGCATGGCAGCTCACTTGGTTTTGTAACAGAGCTCATTTTATTTCAAATACTTTATAGGTCTTCATGCTCCAATACCACTGACATTTTGTACAAATATCTGACTTGTTCGCCAGTTCGATAACTTAATTTAAATGGCTAAATAAACTCTCAAACCATGTTCGTCTCGTTTTACACTTCAAAGCAACACACTGCAAAAACATTGGCGTATAGGGGAAGCTGGCTCTCGATCAGTGTACAAGGGCAAACGTCCACTAAAAACTTATCCATGTACTGTTTGCAGCTAGCCGCAGATCCCCGTGCGACGCCCGAGCTAGAGTAACTTTTCCTTCGGAAAACAAACACGTGGAAGGGAATTCGAAACAGGACGTACGGTACGTAAGGCTTCTGCCCTGATGACTCCGTGTGATAGATGGCATTCAGAACTGTATGTGTGGCCGCTGCCCCCCCCCCCTCAATTAAAATAATCTGGACCGCTCGACGTGAAGTGTGTGTTTCCAACATGTGTGTATCACTTTAGAAGTTTCTAACTTGCAGATGTTCAACGTGTACTTTGCCAAACATTGCTACAGCTGTTAAAGTTACATTAGGAAAGCATAACCATCCCTGCCCTTTCGATTGGTACAACACCAAAGTCATGGGTTTGATCCCCACACAAAATGATATTGGGATAGGGTTTTGTTTAATCCAAGTAGTCTTTACAATCATGGTGTGCATCTGAGAGACAAAACAATGGCACTGATATATGTTAAGATACGTCAGTGCAAGATGTTTTTAAATGAAGGCAGCTCAAACATGCATTTTAGTCTGGGACTAGGATAAGCCCTTGAGCCTCGAGTTGCTTTTGATTCAAGCATCTGCTAAGTGAATAAATGTGAATGTTATACAAAGGCTGTGGATCTCTACATCACGGTGGTCTTTACAAATAAAGATAAAAAGTGTTTAGTGCCAATTTCAAATCTTTTAATGTCCTGGGAGGAGATGCAGGACTTATTGAGGGTTGGCCACATTTCTTTGTGAAGGCGGTCTACTGCATGTGCTGGCGTTTATTTAGCCTAATTACTGAAGTCAAATGCAGGCAAATCTCTTTGATTTGTTCTGACCTGTTTACCTTCAAAGGGAAACTTCTCATTACATTCCCATTAAACGCTGTTAAACCGTGGGATCAGGCGCAGATCTTTGGCTGGTGAAGTTGGGCTTATGGTTTGCCTGTCACTTTTGTACAGGTCGTGTCAGTTGTTCTCATAGTCACATCTTCAAGGCCAGCAGATATCCAGCCAACTCGACAAAGCTGGAAATTTGAGATTCCCATACTCAGCCCAGTTTGGATTTGAGTGATGTAATCCTTGATGTAAAAAGACAAATGGAATCCTGGAAATTTAAACGCTTTAAGGTTTTCAGAATTGTAGCTCAAATATTCTGGGAAAAAAATTTCAATTTCACATTAACCGTATAATTTATAATGAAATTGCAAGATACAAATGTGCAAATATAAACAGCCTGATCTCACGCAAATTGTACATATTTGACAAGTTGGCTAAATTGTGTGAAATGAATCGTGCAAGAACGTAGGCTATGATTATTGTAAAAAAATACAATAACGAAAACCCCATGACCCCAACATCACAGGGGCAAAGGGAAATAGTATAAAATGTACGAATGTGGTCGTACAAATTAATATGAATTAGCCACCTCATAAAATATGTATAAATTGCCACGTTATAGCGTTGGCCTATCTACTTACTTAAAGGGAAAGTTTACCCAAAATGTGTGAATGTAGTGCATGTAAGAATATTGAATGTTACAAGCTCACGTAATACACGATGTTTCTGCATATTTGATGTTAATCTAGAGTACCTATATAGTAGTATTACATACTTTAAATCTCCGAAGAGTCTTTAGTTTAATCAGATTTATAAAAGAAAGATTAGCTTTACCGAATCTTTCCGATAACGTACGAAAAAATGAAGAAGGAGGAGTTAATACCGCGGGAGGAGGGAATACAAGTCATGCACCTCTATACAACACTGTTTAACTTATGATTCACTACATGTTCGTGTCATTTATATAAAATGCACGTGCCTATTTCCAACATAAGACAGAAGTCTTATTACCGCATGCAACTCATGACCCGGTTGGGACTTTTCAGTGAAATCCAGTGCATCAAACACACGCAAAACTCCGCTGCTACCCCGGATAATAAACTATATCCATTGTTTCCATAAGGCTGACTTTCTTCTCCTTACATCTAAAAACACACTTCTTCTTTCGTGCCATTGTTGAATGCAGGCAGCAGGTTGTTAACGCGAAAAAAGCCCCTTCAGTGTGATATAGCACAGTAACAACAACATAAGTTGACCAATTTTCCGTCGGGTGCTGATCACACTGGTTTTTGGGCTAATTTCTGCGATAACAACTGGTTGCCTATGATCCCTTACATCACATGATGAAGGTAATATGCACTTAAAAAGTTACCATGGTGGGTAATATTGAGTTAATACATATTAAACATAAACACATTCTCAAGGTTATTCCATGTCTTTGGGAATATTAAAATTGGTGGATTTCACAATCAGAGGCTATGCAAGGTTCTGGCATCTTAGAAAGCTCATTGATTTTTACTGTTATGACAGCAACGTTTGACCGTTCCAAGATGGCGGACGAATCTGGAACATTTAAATGTGGCATTTATGCTCAGATGCACACTGTTATTAAAATGAAACACTGAAATCCATGCAAAAATGTCTTATAAATGTTGTCATATATTATGTCATATTTTTTATAATAAATTAGAAACACTTCACGCTTCACTAGTGCTCTTCGGTTTTTGGACCCTGCTGTATTTTGGAAGGCTTGAAAGTCATACAAAAAGTGTTCTTAAAATGAATCTGTTAAAATAAAACATCTTGTGTCCTTAACTTAACACATCTTTGTGTTTTTTTAACACATCTTGTGTTGTCCCTTTTATTTATTTGAACACAAAATCAACACGAAATGACACATAATGTGTTAATTTTAACACATCCTTTCTTAAAGTGTATCATCTTTTTTTGGAGCTGATGTAGTTTTTCCACCAGATTGATCAAGGAAAAATCTGCTAAACTTTGGTAAGGTGTGATATTTTATTAGGTCATTTACTTATGTAGTCATTTATTAGGTATTGTTCAGGGTACTTAACATCAAAAATTGTATAACTCTTGAGATTTTAGGCTCCCTGTGCATCTGCTTCGATATCATCCGTGAATTAACACGTGTTTTACAAATATAGGTAATAATACAAATCTTACTTTTTCAACATTTATTCATTCTTGTTAATGTTAGTTGATGTCAATATAGTTATTCATGTTAGTTCATGGTGCATTAACTAATGTTATCAGTTCCAATGTTTGATTTTAAAAATCGCATTAATAAATGGTTCATTAATAGTTTATGTAAGGTAATGCATTAACCAATTGTTAACAAATACAGCCTTAAGATTGCTAAGTCTTACCAAAGCTACCCCGCCCTTATCTCCACCCCTAAATTCAACATCACGGGGCGAAAGCAAAACACGTACACATTTGGTTGTAGGCATTCATACGAATTAACCACCTTGTAAAATCTACCTAGTCTCACAAAATTATGTACCTATAGTCACATAATTTTTTGATTCTTTTTCGTGATACTGTCACGAATTTCCGTGGTTTTCTGTTTATGTGTCATTGTCACGTATTGGTTACTCAACTGCTTTTTCCTATTTTCAAACCATTTTCGCTTCGGTTTAGGGTTAGATTTTGTGTTTACATTAGGATGTCACTTGAAGTATTGGTTTATACTATTTTTTCTGATTAATTTTTTTATATTTTATAAATTTAAAAATATTGTCTCCTGGTGTTAGGGTTAGAGTTTGGTTTGGGTAAGGATGTCATTTTATGTAAATCTAACCCTAATGGAAGCGAAAATGATGAGAAATTAGGACAAAACACTTGAGGAACCAAAACGTGACAATGACACATAAACAGAAATTCGTGACACTATCACGAAAAACCACGGAAATTCGTGATAGTATCACGAAAAAGAATAAAAAATAATGTCACTATAGGTACGTAATTTCGTGTGACAGTGCTGCGTAAAATATATACATATTGCCATGAGATTGTGTTAACTGTCATCTTTACTCTTAAAATCACTTGTATACAGTATAAAGACCGAAGTATGGTAAATGTTTTTATACGAACGTGAGCGTTCGCTTACATTGTGTGTGACGCAATTTTATCATCACAATAATTTTGTCATCACGCACCACCAGATTTTCGAAACCCCACATACAATGTACCCATAGGTCGTGCATGCGCCTGCAGGATAATATAGTATGTAGCCTAGGACAAGAGGATTTCAAACTTTTTGTGTGTGTGGACCACTATTTGTAATCAAGAATTTTTGCGGACCACCTCATAATACTCATTATAAAATATGTCTACACAAAGTCCTGAATTAATCTGCACATCTAAATAGTCTTACTAGCACTAAAACTATAACTGGTCATCACATCAGTACAACAGATTTCTTAACCTTATATCAGTATTATTTATATACATATTCTCAGGGTTGGGAAAGTTCACTTTCTACATGAACTAGTTTAGTTCACAGTTCACAAATTTTAAAATGAACTAGTTCAGTTCATAGTTCATATTTGAAAATGTTGAACTAGTTCACAGTTCCAAAAATGAACTAATTTATCGTTATTTTTTCCCATAATTTTTTTTTAATGATTGCCATTATAGTCCATATAGAACCACCACAGAAAGCAATTATTTGATCAGTTTTAACACTGAAGCTAAATGCATCAGATTTCATCTTCATGTCCAACTTTAAATCCTTATCCAACCAGGGATTACATTAGCATTGATTGTCTTTTAATTTTTGTATTGGCTTGCACATACCTTGAAAGGCTAGTCGGGTGGGGGTCGCACCCCGGGCGAGAAGCGCTGCGAGGCATTGCGTGTTTGACAACTCGCAGGTATTGCACACCACACATGCACGTTAAATAGCGTGAGCTTAGTCAAAGTCTATTTCAAGAACCGGAATATGCGTTAGCAGCCTTTGTTAATCGTTAACAATTTAGGACAAATATGATGTTATTTAATGTTAAACTATTTGAGTGGCGCGGCAGGAATTTCAGCAGCGTCTGTGTTGTTTTGATGACGCATGCAGCGTGACTGGTGAACACTGACTGCTGGCGGTGTTGCCAGATTGGGTGTTTTAGTTGGGTTTTCGCCTGGAAGAATATAGAAATCTGGCACCCTGAACGACGTTAAACTGAGAGAGAGTGCCGTTCACAGGCACCAGAATTAATGAGTTCACAGTAACATTCATTAGGCAGTAATACAGTACGTTCAGTTCAAGTTCGCCCAAAATATGAACGAGTTTGTATATTTAAATATACATATTCTTATTTTGCCTTTACACGGACCACCTGCAGTACCCTCACGGACCACTAGTGGTCCGCGGACCACAGTTTGGGAATGGCCGGCCTAGGAGATACATTGCATTTTGTAGCAGTGCGCATGTGTTGAACGTCTGTGTACACATACGGGTCAAATAAACTATACTTTGCAAGGCTGTGCATTCGACCGTGCGAGTACGTTCACATAAAAATTATCAAATGGTATTCCTACAAAACAAAACAAGGAGACAAAACCCCCAAGTCTAAAGATTGTTGACATCATCACTACGCTCTGAATCTCCATCCTCACCAGATCTTTCCAGAACATCAGCCGTGATCTTTCATCATCTCCTGAGTCACTTCTGTTTTTAACGTCCAGCGTAATTCTGCGGAGGCCACAGGAAAAGCCTTTGCCTCACTTTACTACACCGCAGAAGGCGGGAAACAGTATAAAAAAACACGCTCACTCCCCCTGTGCAGATGTGTTCCCCTGTTCCCTTACAACGGAAACCATTAGAGCGCCCATCAATCTGCCACCATTTTGAGGTAACGCTCCAAGAATAGGAATTCAGAAGCAATACGGCAGCTGCAAAGACAAACAGTACCAGCTCACCACCACCACCGGTTGTGAAAAGATGGAAACTTGTACATCTATAAAAAGAAATGGATGGGGTTAAGAAAGCTTTTTGTGAATTCCCCCCAGATTGTTAAACTCTGTTGTGTATTGTGGCATGTGTTATATCATTTTAATGGTATTTTGAATCTTGAATTGATTCCCGAGGGTGGTACATTTGCATAGTACCTTCTGTAAATACCTTAAAGGTCGAAGGTGCATAGTTGTTTGTTTAATTCTCTCTGCCGGATTTATAGTTTCAGGGCATGCAAATGCTCGCTTATTTTATCTTCTTTCCTTCCCTCATTTCTTGTTGCCATCCAAGCATGAAGACAGCATGCAATCTCTGGTCTCTTAATTCAATTAAGGCCTATCAAATTTCTTCCATCCCTCCTACCACCATGAATATGAAGCTCTGCATCTGCAGCCCGGTGCCAACTCAAACAGCTTTGTTTTTTTTTCGAAAAGCTTTTAGATTGTTCTGTCTCAGTTCAGTTCCTACAGGTTGCTCTTTCAACTCAGACACGCTTAGACGACAAAATCACTTTTCTGTCTCACCTTTATGAACTTCTTTCTGATTCTTTTCGAAAGCAATAAAGATGAAGCGTATCTTAGAACGTGTTTCTCAAACCCAGTAAATCTGACTCAGATGAGCAGCAACTTACATGAAAGTTGATTTACGCCACTGATGTGGCTAGAGGCGCTTTCTCTTTAAAGACGATCTAAATCCATCCCAGAATCCCCCAAATCTGGGAGAGCTTTGTCCCTGCCATTACAGATAATGACTTTGACCCAGCACGGATGATTAAGTGTAATGGTCTACTTGAATAGGGTTGATCTGCCAAAAGCAAGTTAAAAGAAAAAAGACACAAATCGGGTTTCCCCTTTTCCATCTCGGCCATTAATCAAGCACATGTCTCATTAAATGAAATATGACTTTCTCTGTAGTCGAGAGGAAAAAAGAGATGTGTCGGTTTTAATAAAGAATATAAAAAATTTAGCAGAAAATGAAAAGCTTTTAGCTTGTTTTGAGGGGTGTAATTTGGTAACGTTGAATGTGTCTTCTAAATGTAAAATAAAATGATGCACATATACAGTGAGAACATTGCTATATACGTGAGAACATTTCGTAGAGGTCCATTGTTTTCATACACTAATAATGGTAACACTACAGTAGGGTTGTATTTTTAACATTAGTTAATGCATTAGCTGACATGAACTGACAATGAACAATACTTCTGTAGCATTTATGAATATTAATCTGAATTCATGTTCACTTTTGCCTTTTTCTATGTACAGCACTGTGGTCAATATTTGTCTGTCTGTTAGTCTGTCTTTCCATCTGTCCATCCGTTTGCCTGTTAGTCAGTCTGTCAATCGTCCGTCTATCTATCCGTCTGTCTGTGTGTCTGCCTGTCTGTCTATATGACTGTCTATATGTCGACAATAAGTCTATTTGCTTCCTTTCTGTGAATTGATTTTTCATCCATCCGTCAGTCTGTCTGTGTGTCTATCTGTCTGTCTGTCTGTCTATCTATCTATCTGTCTATCTATCATGCATGTCTGTCTGTCTGTCTGTCTGTATGTCTGTCTGTCTGTCTGTCTATCTATCTATCTATCTATCTATCTATCTATCTATCTATCTATCATGCATGTCTGTCTGCCTGCCTGCCTGCCTGCCTGCCTGTCTGTCTGTCTGTCTGTCTATCTATCTATCTATCTATCTATCATGCATGTCTGTCTGTCTGTCTGTCTGTCTGTCGTCTATCAATCATGCATGTCTGCCTATCTATCTATCTATCTATCTATCTATCTATCTATCTATCTATCTATCTATCTATCTATCTATCTATCTATCTATCTATCTATCATGTCTGTCTGTCTGTCTGTCTGTCTGTCTGTCGTCTATCAATCATGCATGTCTGCCTGTCTGTCTATCTGTCTGTCTGTCTGTCTGTCTTGCATGTCTGCCTGTCTGTCTGTCTATCTACCATCTGCATGTCTGCATGTCTGTCTGTCTGTCTGTATATCTATCTGTCTATCTATCATGCATGTCTGTCTGTCTATCTATCTATCTATCTATCTATCTATCTATCTATCTATCTATCTATCTATCTATCTATCTATCTATCTATCTATCTATCATGCATGTCTGTCTGTCTGTCTGTCTGTCTGTCGTCTATCAATCATGCATGTCTGCCTGTCTATCTATCTATCTATCTATCTATCTATCTATCTATCTATCTATCTATCTATCTATCATGTCTGTCTGTCTGTCTGTCTGTCTGTCTGTCTGTCTGTCTGTCTGTCTGTCGTCTATCAATCATGCATGTCTGCCTGTCTGTCTATCTATCTATCTGTCTGTCTGTCTGTCTGTCTGTCTGTCTGTCTGTCTTGCATGTCTGCCTGTCTGTCTGTCTATCTACCATCTGCATGTCTGCATGTCTGTCTGTCTGCCTATCTATCTATCTGCCTATCTATCTATCTGCCTATCTATCTATCTATCTATCTATCTATCTATCTATCTATCTATCTATCTATCTATCTATCTATCTATCTATCTATCTATCTATCTATCTATCTATCTATCTATCTATCTATCATGCATGTCTGTCTGTCTGTCTGTCTGTCTGTCGTCTGCCTGTCTGTCTATCTATCTATCTATCTATCTATCTATCTATCTATCTATCTATCTATCTATCTATCTATCTATCTATCTATCTATCTATCTATCATGTCTGTCTGTCTGTCTATCGTGCATGTCTGCCTGTCTGTCTGCCTATCCGTCTCTCTGTCTGTTTTTCTGACTGTCTGCTTTTCTTACTGCTTGTTTATCTGTCTGTTTCTCTCTCTCTTTCCCTCCAGTTTGTCTTGAGGAATCTTATTATATACTGTATATTCCCAATAATGTAATGATATAATAAATTATTTACTAGCAATAAAACCATTCTATAAACAGCTATTCACATTCAAAACGGTAAAATAGGTAAGGTAAGTAGTTAGTTAGCTTCCCGCTGCTCTAGTTTGTACAATTCTACAAGCATTGCATAGTAATGTGACCGCATAACTTAGGCTGTATGATATCGCGCGTTAATGACTACCTGCACATGACTCTTATCTTTTTCCCTCTGTTTTTCTTTATCTACTGAACCCATCATGTCCCTTCTTTGTTCGTGGTATCTTTGTCATCTCTACATGACTCAGTGTGACAGAGGTCTTCTTTGTCAAGTGCTTTCTCATGACTTTGACTATGTATACTACTAGTTAATGCAATTTATCACTGAATGGTGTCATTTGCTTTAAAAGATCATAAAAAATTATGGTTAAAGTTCCAATGAAATCTTGCAGTGTTTATTCTAAAGAATTTATCTGTCCTTTTTTTTGTAATCATGTGCCCTCATAAACTTCAATCAAAATCTGAAAATGTACTTCTGCCCACTTTTGGTGATCATGTTCAGATGACATTAGGTAAAGGAATAGTTCAGCCAAAAATTATATAAAGCCCATGATTTACTCACCCCCAATCCATCCGAGATACATGCTGTAGTCCCAGTAGTTTCTAGATGGCGTATTGTTAAAGATGTCACTTGTTAAAGATGCTAAAATGTCAATTTTCCAAAGTTAAACACAAGAGCTGAATGTCCAGGTTTGTGACAGACAGATGAAATTATGAAAAGGAGGTTTGTTAAATTGCAATTTGTCTGAAATAACACAGCAGATCTTTACTTTCTTTCTTTTTTTCTGTGTATAATTATGCACAGAACTGGAAAGGTGTAAAACAAGCACAGCGTTTAACACATCTCCCAACAGTCTCAAAGCTCAAATATCAGTTTATTAACACCCCAAAGGAAAGTGTTTCTTTTATTAAACATTACACTAGACATCATTATCATTGCAAACTTTGAATATGATTTAGCATTATCATTAATATTATGAAAATCATTTTAAACCGGAATATGATCCGACTGTGTAAAGCAGATTCACTAAGTAGTTTCCTCTGTCTTTAATAAGAGACCTGAGCTTGCTTCTCTCTTATAAGTTTTAATATTTCTCGGGGCTATCGTGGAGAAACTTTCTCAAGAAAGACCTTAGGGTGAATTCATTTGTAAACGAAATCCAGATGGGATTTCAACAAAAACAAAGTCAGAAGCTCACGGAATCTCAACTAATATGAAACATCACCCCGAATAAATTACCAATCATTTGAAAGAAATGTAAAGTTAAAACCTACAGGTAACAAAGACATAAAAGTTTAACAAAGCTATAAATGGAACTTGCTTAAGTTTTACATAGACTGGTTTAATCCCTGAGGTAGTCTTAAAAATAAAGGTGCGTCATGATACCATAAGAACCGTTTTTAAATGAATGATTCCCCAAAGAACCTTTGTGTTTCATCTATTCTTTGTAGACCTTTGACTGAATGGTTCTTTGAGGAACTAAAAATGGTACTTATATGGCATTGCTGTTAAAAACCTTTTAAGCGCCTTTATTTTTAAGAGTGTACAGTAGTAGGCTGCTGATTTCAGGTCAGTTTTTTGAGCATATGTCTGTCTTATTCTTAGCAGTTCTAGAAAGATAGGCTACCAGATAGTTCATTTCTGCGTTTTATAAATTTAATCGCAGCTGCTACGGCATCCAGGTACCAGTGACAGACAGATGTAATGTGGGTTGTTAAAATGCAATAGATTAAATGTATGCATTTGAATAAAGATACAAATGCAATAAACAGTGCCGCAGGGATTACATTAGCGAGGCCCTGGTTCCCTTACCAAAAAGCCCATTCTTTTTTTCTCATAGACTCTCACATACCCACATGAACATTACAGTATTATTCATCTGTGCATGTTAACCTACACTATGGAGACAAAAGCAATTAAGTATATAGCCGGGTTTTCAAAAAAGAAATAAACAAGTTGCTCTTTCAGCAGTCTACGTGTGTCAAATGGGATCAGGCCCTGAGCGGAGGGTTTGGTTTCTGTGCCGCAGGTGAAGCGGGGTGGAGATCAGAGAGCGTGATGAGGAGCATCCCAGCAGGTGTGAATAGTTTCTGTGGGTGTTCTGCTTGTGCTGGGCCGCAGCTCAAAGGTCTTAAAGATGAGAGGTAATAATCACGATGCGTTCTTCTGTATGACATTGTGCTTTAATTAAAGAGCTCAAAGCAAAACAGAGAGATGGATGAGTGTGTGTGTAAGGTTGAACGGTTAAGAAATACACTTTCATCTTTTTTTGAGAATGCTTAAGTGTTAAAACCCCAAGGGCAAAAACGCATACCAATCTATATATTGGTTTTTGGAGGGAGAAGACGCAGCTTCAAATAAACTGGGAACAGAGAATATTTAAGTTTGTGTATGTTAATGAAATGAAATCTTTATTTTAATGTCAAATGCATGACACTTTTTGAGAAGGCGTGTAGTTTTTCATGAATTTAATGTCATAATGCAAAAAAAATCTTATTGGTTTTTTGCTTAAATATAAATATAGTTTACATGTTGTAAATACATGTTGTAAATATCTGTTTTTTACTCTCTCAGAAATAAAGGTACAGTACAAGAAGGTACAAAAGTTGTCACTTTTATAAAAATACACTTTTGTCCCTTAAAGGTGCATATTGGTACCTCAAAAATACACAAACACACTGGTAACACAAAGGTACACATTGGTACATTATACTAGTAACTTAAAGGTACATATCTGTTCCTAAATGGTACATATTAGGACCTTCTTAAAAAGGTACTGTCCCAGTGACAACTTTTATACCATTTTTTGTGAGAGTATAAGGTAAAATGTGACATGCAGATATGTTTTAATTTTACATTGAAAACTTATGTTTTTTATATTAAATGTTTTGTTTAAATATAAATGTTGGGGACATTTTCGGCCATTTCCGGGGGGTTTTTTCTCTTAATTTGGCCACAACTTTCTGCTTTTAAGCAAATGGAATGATTTTTGGTGACGAATCTTATACACTGCAAAAAATGACTTTCTTATAGTATTTTTGTCTTGTTTTCAGTAGAAATATCTAAAAATTCTTAAATTAAGATGCTTTTTCTTGATGAACAAAATGACCCAAGTAAATTAGTCTAGTTTTAAGAAAAATAATATACAATTTAATTGAAATTATCCTTAAAACAAGCAAAATTATTTGGCAGATATTTTTGCTTGTTTTAAGCACAAATTCACTTAAATTGTATATCTTTTGTCTAAAAACTAGTATTATTTTCTAAGGTCATTTTGCTCATCGAGAAAATCCATCTTGATTTAAGAATTTTAAGATATTTCTACTGAAAACAAGACAAAAATACTAAGTAAGAAAATCATTTTTTGCAGTGTATTAACACATATTTTGAGAAAATGCTTTGAAATTTTTCAAAATCTTAACAATACACTGTGGGAAAATGTACTACCCCTTCGTATTGTTCGTTTACAAAAAAGGCCACTAAATTAAATGGCTGCAAAAATGTATCGGATGATTTTTTTTTTTTTTTTTTGCATAAATCTGTTATTCAACCTCAGTACTGATCAAAACTACCAAATGTTTACAAAAAAATCCATGATTTTAATTCTTTAATTGTCAAGTTCATAAGTGATGTCACTGATTTGGGGGTGGGGCATAGAATGACAAATTTCCAATATAAAATTTGATTGTAAACTGGATTTTTTTAAACCCTTTTTCACAGTCTTGGGCCTATCAAATATAAGTTAAAAAATTGGCTTTGATGCATTTTTTGTTTTTGTGCAGCATCAGATTAGTTTTTTTTCTCCCTCATTTGTTGTTTGTGGCTTTTTTGCCTCCATTATAACAATTTTTTTTTTATTGCAAAGCCATGACATCATATAATCATGCCTTCTTGATTGTTGGTAGTTAAAATTTGTCATTTTTACTATTGATCACCATGGGGCACCATTAACCCTTTAGTGGGCTTGTGCAAAACAGCTTAATATCTGGCTTGTACATTGAGTAAAAACAGTAAATCAGGGAGAATTTTTTTTTATCTAATGCATATAAGCCAATGTTTTTACTAATCTTTGACATGCCCAAGACCAATGTGAAAAATATCCAGTCCCCAATCACTTTTTATATTAAAAAGCAGTAATTTGGTGTGTTTCCCCAAATCGTTGACATCACGTATGAACTTGGCAATTAAAGAGTTAAAATCATACAATTTTTATAAACATTTGGACTGATGTTGATTAACAGATTTATGCAAATAATTGAAAACATAAACTTATTTTTTTGTACACAAACAACATGAAAGGGTAGAACATTTGAACAATGCACATAGGTTAAAATGTAATTTGAACTCTGTTTAGTCTGTTTTTTATTCAGAATCGTTTGGTGTGCGATGACACACAGCCCTCTATTGCTTAGTTGATCTGTCGCATGTGCAGCTTTTTTCAAAATTCACCCATACCTAACAAATGGTTCACACAATCCCAACAGGAGAAAACATGACAGTATTCGTAATTAGACGTGCATGTTTTTTGCTTCATAAATCACTTTTAAACAAGCACACTGAGTTAAGAATCATGACAGTGATAAAAAGATTAGACCTGAAATTAAGGTGAGACCAAGCCAATTGCTTTGGCTCGGTTACTCGCTTTCAGTATCTACATTAGCACGCTGAAACATCTTAAAACCGTTCATCTTTAAAAGATGTGTAAACCATACAAGCTGTAAAAACGGCAAGTATAATGATATAAGTGTAGGACTTTCCCGTCGACCAAAAAAACAGCTTTTAACATGTTATAACAAGACACAGAGGCCTTATTATCTACTTACATCTCAAAGCCTTATATGACAAATCTATAAAGCATGTCAAATATAAAAATATCAGAGTATTTGACCCTCCCAAATATTTAGTAAAACATAATTGGAAAATATCTTGTATGAGAACGCCAAAAACAGACTTGCTTTTCAGGTTTCCTTGACTCTTAACTGATGACACACCTTGTGTGCGCATGCAGAAATACTCTGTAATTGACCACTTAAGGTTCATACGCAGTGTTGTTGTTACCCTGCCCAGATACAATTCACCCTGTGCTCACCATAACCGAAACTTCACAGGACTGATACTCATCCGGTACTTATTTCTACTCTTTAATTACATGTGCATCTTGCTTATACTGTATAAATACATGCACTGTCAGGAAAATATGTCAAAATATGTACCCCAGCTGTTACTGGGGTGGTACCCTTTCAAAAAGTACAGCTTTGGACCTAAAGTGTTCATATTAGTACCTCATATTGATACCTCAATTGTACATATCTGTGCAAATGTATACTGACAGCTGGGGTACATATTTTGACATTTTTTCTGACAATGTGTGGTTGTAGTGTTTGATCTTTAGGAGTGTGTAATGTTTACAGAATTTAGTATTTTTTTATTAATTAAAAGCATAAACATAAAAGTTACATTAAATTATATAAAATGCATAATAAATGCTTAATGTTGGCATTAGAACATGTACTGTATTCATATCAGTTATTGTTTTTATATTGTATGCATTCAGCAGCTTGCAGTTGAACCCATTGGCACTGTAGGCACTATGCTTCACCACTTAAGCTACAGTAACACTTAAAGGATGAGATCATGTATGTCTGCTGCTATATATTGCTATATATATAGGGGAGTGTGTCTGTGCTGCCTTAAATGTATATAATTATCACACACTTACAAACAACCAGAGGCACTGTGATCTATCCACTGTAATGCACCTGAGTAACTTGTTTTTAGTTTATCATCTAATTGTGATGAGGTCGTATGCTCTTCTGTATGTGTATGCATTGAATCATGACTAATATACATGCATGTGTATGTACTTACTGAATGATGACTGATGGGTGTGCATTGAGAAGTCTTGGTTTAATGTAAGCTACATGGCTAATAAGTGTTGCAGTGTAATGGATGAGACAATCTTTAATCTTAGAAGTTAGAAGTTCGTCTTGTATATTTACTGGATCAATCCTTAATCCCATAAGGAGGCAGATAAAGGCCCCTTCAGACAGCTCTTTATTTCATCTTTTTGACCATCCTCATGATTCACCCGCTTATGGTCGCTTTCATACTGTACCCAAGCAAATCATTTCAAATGTTTGAAAGGGCAGCAGGCAGCTAGTGTTATTTTTACCAAGCTATTTGGGGTTTTGGGTGAGTTCGTTTTAATTTGAGTGGTCAGTGAAGTCATTGAATGAATCTGTCGTGGCTCCTGTCTTCCCCATGCACTGCTCTAAAGACTGATGTAATGAACCCAGCATTCATATGATCTCCCACTAGAGAGAGACATTCAGCAGAAGTGATGCTGCTCATTTTTAATGTATGCCATTGAAGTGTTCCTGTGAGCATCTTCTGTCTGTCTGTATGTATGTCTTTCTGTCGGTCGATTTTCTCTCTGTTTGTATCTCTCTTAATCTATCTATATATCTGTCTGTCTGTCTGTCTATCTAACTATCTATCGATTTTCTCTCTGTCTGGATATCTCTTTTTCAGTCCTTCTGTATATCAACCTTCCATCTATCTGTCTGTCTGTCGCTTTTCTCTCTGTCTGTAAATTTATTTTGCCGTCTGTCTATCTATCTTTCTGTCTGTCTGTCTGTGTGTATGTCTTTCTGCCAGTCTGTCTGTCGATTTTCTCTATCTATCTGTCTGTCTGTCGATTTCTCTGTCTGTATATGTCTTTTTTATCCTTCTCTATATCACCCTTCTATCTATCTGTCGATTTTCTCTCTGTCTGTTTATCTCTTTTTTTGTCCTTCTGTATATCAACCTTCTGTCTGTCTGTCTGTCGCTTTTCTCTCTGTCTGTAAATCTCTTTTGCCGTCTGTCTGTCGATTTTCTCTGTCTGTATATCTCTTTTTCCATCTTTCTGTATATAACCCTTCTATCTATCTATCTATCTATCTATCTGTCTGTCTGTCTGTCTGTCTGTCTGTCTGTCTGTCTATCGATTTTCTCTGTCTGTATATCTCTTTTTATCCTTATGTATATCAAAGTTCCATCTATCTGTCTGTCTGTCAGTCGCTTTTCTCTCTGTCTGTATATCTCTTTTGCTGTCTATCTATCTATCTGTCTGTCTGTCTGTCTGTCTGTCTGTCTGTCTGTCTGTCTGTCTGTCTGTCTATCTATCTATCTAACTGTCTGTCGATTTTCTCTGTCTGTATACGTCTTTTTTATCCTTCTGTATATCACCCTACTATCTATCGGTTTGTCTGTCTGTCGATTTTCTCTCTGTCTGTATATCTCTATTTGCATCCTTCTGTATATCACCTATCTATCTATCTGTCTGTCTGTCTGTCCGTCCGTCTGTATCTATTTTTTCCATCCTTCTTCATATCACCCTTCTATCTATCTGTCTGTCTGTATGTCTGTCCGTCCGTCCGTCCGTCCGTCTGTCAATTTTCTCTGTCTGTATATATCTTTTTTATCCTTCTGTATATCAAACTTCCATCTATCTGTCTGTCTGTCGCTTTTCTCTCTGTCTGTATATCTCTTTTGTTGTCTATCTATCTATCTATCTATCTATCTATCTATCTATCTATCTATCTATCTATCTATCTATCTATCTATCTATCTATCGCTCTGTCTGTCTGTCTGTCGCTTTTCTCTCTGTCTGTAAATCTTTTTTGCCATCTGTCCGTCTATCGATTTTTCTATCTATCCATCTGTCTGTCTGTATCTATTTTTCCATCCTTCTTCATATCACCCTTCTATCTATCTATCTATCTATCTATCTATCTATCTATCTATCTATCTATCTATCTATCTATCTGTCTGTCTGTCTGTCTGTCTGTCTGTCTGTCTGTCTGTCTGTCTGTCTGTCTGTCTGTCTGTCTGTCTGTCTGTCTGTCTGTCTGTCTGTCTGTCCGTCCGTCCGTCCGTCGATTTTCTCTGTCTGTATATCTCTTTTTTATCCTTCTGTATATCAAACTTCCATCTATCTGTCTGTCTGTCGCTTTTCTCTCTGTCTGTATATCTCTTTTGCTGTCTATCTATCTATCTATCTATCTATCTATCTATCTATCTATCTATCTATCTATCTATCTATCTATCTATCTATCTATCTATCTATCTATCTATTGCTCTGTCTGTCTGTCTGTCTGTCTGTTGCTTTTCTCTCTGTCTGTAAATCTTTTTTGCCATCTTTCCGTCTATCTATCTATCTATCTATCTATCTATCTATCTATCTATCTATCTATCTATCTATCTATCTATCGCTTTTTTCTTTGTGTGTAAATATATTTTGCTGTCCGTCTATAAGTCTATGTATCTATCTGTCTATCTATTTTCTCTGTGTATATTTCTTTTCCCATCCTTATCATCCTTCTATCTATCTATCTATCTATCTATCTATCTATCTATCTATCTATCTATCTATCTATCTATCTATCTATCTATCTATCTATCTATCTATCTATCTATCTATCTATCTATACTTTTTGTTCTGTGTCTGTCTGTCTTTCTTTCTGTCGTCTTCTCTATCCATTTCTCCATCTAGAGTATATTAACATAGGCAAATTTAACAAAAGTTAATAGTATTCAAATCTTGTTTTCCTAACTCTGTTTTCTCACACACACCTATTAAATTTTTGGCCGGCACACAAAGCGCGCAACAGGTATATACCCCATGCACGGGGCAGGTTGAATCTATTGCCCCGATTTCCTGTCACATGATCTGAAATAGGATCCCTACTTTCTTTGCTATCTTCTGTGTGTCTGGGGGCAGCGCTGATCTGCCAGAAGTTCAGACGCTTTTAACGCGGCGCTCGTCAACGTTACATTGCATTCAACTCTCCACTGCTTCAGACTGCACTGAGAACAGCTCACCTGCGAGAAAAGAAGAAGAGAGGACAACCGAAGTCAAGACAAGAGAAGGAGATCTCCTACAGAACACTACAGAAGAGAGAGATGGATCCTTGGAGAATCGCAGCTTTGCTCCTCGCCTGTCTCACCGCGTCAACTTCTTACGAGTTGGATACGGGTTAGTTTGCAACTTTCATGACTTGTGATAGTCTGCATGCTTACTGCTGTAACACTTAGGACACATTACAGTTTCATTGTTGCATTGCATCGTCGCGCAGTGTTATATTGTAGCGCGCATCGCGATTACACGGAGTCCCGAGACGAGCATCGGCTTGCACTGTGTTTCTGTCACCTTTTCTAGCCTTGTCTTGCGTTTTGTTTAATGAGCCACACCATCTATTTGACCATAAATAGTTGAAAAATATATATTTAATATGATGTTTAGTTGCGTTTTGCTGTTTCTCTCTTGCTTATACCGGACAGGTAGCCTATCACGTTCACAAGTATTGCAAAATGTACCACAATTTCAGATAAACACCATGTTGCAACAGTTAATGTTTCTATTATTACTGTTGTAAAAACATTTTGGACGACAGTGTTGGCTATTAAGTTACTAATGTTTTCTTTTATTAACAATAATTAACAAATTCATTTAGTTTACGCTTTCAGCCAAAATAAAACAGTCTACAAAACAGTTTTGACGAAAACTGTTGGTCGCGTTATACCGCAAGGGAACTGTACCTGTTCACAGAGCATGTCTGTCTAAACTGAAGTTCAGTTTTACAACGCTATATCCCTTATAGATATTTACTGTACTGATATGCAATTTATAGTGTAATTCATGTTTTATTACACATCTCCTTCAACTTTTTTGTTGCGAGAATGCTACAGATTTACAGCACGTTCTCATAGTGATGCGCAATACGGTTCGTCTTTTAGGTTTAGACAGCTAATCCTCTTGTCTTTTATTGGCATCTCGTGTTCTGTCTATCTGATATAGCCTAACATAGAGCAGGCTAGTTGAAAGCCAAATGACAGATTATGTTCGTGCAGAAACCACGAATCTGGAAGCATTTATGGCGCGTTTGAAGCTGGCTATCTCTGTCCACGCGGTGAACTTGAAATCTTTTAGTAGCTGCAGACACCATTCTACTTTAGACTCACTTTACTTATTTATGTTACTCTACATTTAGTCATCATAGCTACGTAACGTGCATTAAATATCTAAATTTTACCGCCATGCGTATACCCTGGGATTGAACCCATGCTTACGCAATGCTCTGCACGAACTCCTCAACACGTCAAGTACCACACAATGAACTTATTTGGTCTCTAAACGTAATCTAACCCAAATCAATGTTAATTAAATTGCGACCAAAAAAATGAAAGTTCATACATCGTTTGACCCACAACGTTTCAGCAACAGCAGGCAAACGCGCTCCTGACGTCAGCAGCACCCAGTCAATCAAGTGTCTTTAAATCACAGAAGCTCGCTGTAGCCTACTTTGAACTAAAAGTATGTTTTTATTATTGGCATTGGCAAAATAGTATTCAAGTACTGGTACATTTTTAACTAAAGTCATATTTTTGATTAGAAGTACATTTTTATTGTTAACAGTCACATACATCAAAAAACAGCTGCTTGCATTTAAGCTTTTCTTATTTCAGTATTTCCTATGTAGTTTAATTCAGTAAAGCATCACTTATTTGATGTATTTATATATTGTACCTATTTCTAAACCCCTCACAATGCATTGTGGGTAATAAGTCATGGGTGCTTATTTCAACATACTACCAGACAGCATACGACTCCAGAGCTGCTGACTTTGGCGTGAATCCGGCCCGTACTCGTCTGCTGTCTGGGTACGATTTGGGACAGGTTTCAGAGACGTTTTAGGATGGATAGTATGCAGTATAAGGTGCATAAGCTGTCTACACAAATAATGTGTCAGTGGCGTTGATCGTAATAGGAGCTTTCAAGTTTGTCGATTCGCTAGCGTAAGCTGTCATTTGTGCCGTATTTCAAGTCTCAAAAGCAAATCCCCTGTGCTCTCTTTCAAATTTTGTTTCTTAATTATAGCCTTTGATTTAAATGACGGGTTGGGATATCTGAGTGATGCACAAGCGCTGTCATCTCTACCCATGTATTAGCATTATTTAAGCATGCTTACCAGAATATCACAGCTTAGGTTTGTGACAAAATTGTGACTTGTTCTGACAGGTGTAGTGTTTTGTAAAATCATGGGAGGGCATGAGGTTTGAAGTCACCTCAAGACCTTTTGTTAATCTCAGAATAACATTCATGTGAAAGAAATGTGTCTCCTTCCTAACCCAAATCTTAACCATGGCCCCTATATAACCATAAATAGACTGATGAGAATGGTATACAATCCCTAAACGTAGTCCTAAATGTAAGATTGATTCCAAACCTAATCCAACAATCTGATTGGTTGATATAAAAACATGCCAGATTTGGTAAAATTGCTCAACTTTTTTTAATACATGGCTCGCTGGATTTGGCATTGCAAATCTATAAAAGGTCTACCAAAATCTGCTGAATTTATCCACCCGTTTTTTAGGATCTTGAAAACCCTTTCATGTAACGGCTTTGAATTGGTTTTGCAGACAGACCAATATTTTTTTTTACATTTGTTTTTATGGATAATTTGGAGCAGGTAGTAAAGGGAAAGTGGCCATCAAGTGTCCAGAATAAAGCAGATGGGAACTCCTACAATAGTTTTTCAAAAGAATTACAGACAAGACTTCATGAAGCTGCTTGAGAAAATGCCCAGATTCTGCAGAGCTGTAATCTAGACGGAGGGTGGCTGCTTTGAAGAACCTAAAATATCCAATTTCATTTGTTGTACATTTTGTGGTCACTACATAATTTCCAAAGTTCCAGTTGTGCTTGTTTTTTAATTCGATGACTTTATTATTATTATATAAAATTGGAAAACTAACGAACAGTAGGGGTGAGAATCGTTTGGACCTTTATGATTTGATTCATGATTTGAATGGATTCTTGATGAACTAATTAGCATATTTGTGACATTACATCGCATTTGAGCTGAAAGTTAGACTAGTGTTGACACTTTTGTTACAAACTTTTGTTAATCTTCTAGTTTAAAATTAGTCAAACGGGGCTAGATGTATTTGTTTTTTTCTTTCTCTACTGCTCGTGTAAGCTCAACTGTAGGTTCGTGTGTGGTTTGCGCTCACTAAACTATCCGTGTGCTGCACTGCCCCTGCAGTTGACTTCCGGGTCATGTTTTGGGTCACGTTATCATTTGTAAACGAACTTTTAAAAATTGTTTTTTTGACATTAGGAATTCAGAATTGTCCACATCCGCATCAACAAGGTTAGCCAATAGCCAGAACGATGAACAAACATAGACCGGAAGTTTACTTCGGGCCAGGTGCGTAACCGTGACAATGCGTGTGTGTCAGATGAAACCGTCTATACTAGTTATATACAAATATATGTGTGTATGGTTCTCAATCTTGTTCACTTAAAGGCCACAATTATTGTCCACAACAATATTTGAAGGCCTCCCACTTAGGGCTGCCTAACGATTATTCGTGACTAATCGTTTGCAGAATAAAAGTTTTTGTTTACATAATATATGTGGGTGTACTGTGTATAATAATTATGTTTAAATACAAACACATTTAAGAAATATTTGCATGAGTATATAAAATGTTATATTTATATATAATTTATATTATATATAAATATAAATATTTATATAAATATATATATATATTTTTTTAATTATACATCCATGTGTATTTATTTATTCATACATAATTATTAAATACAGTTCACCCACATATATTATGTAAACAAAAACTTTTATTCTGCAAACGATTAGTCGCGAATAATCGTTAGGCAGCTCTACCCCCACTCACAATTTATACCAAATAAAAGTACTAGAGCTTGACAGACATTCATTACGAATAACCAAACACTAAATAATAACTTAATTTTTTGTTGCTTTATCTTATTATAATTCTTGTTTTGTCTGATTTTGAGTAATCTTGAGGAGCCCTTGATAGTTTGTTGAGAAACACTGCAGTCCCTCTTTATCTTCTGCTTTTCTGTAAATGAGTTATTGATATCTGATTAGTGAAAAGCACCTGTTGCGCTTCTCTATGTATGATGAGATGCGGGAATTGAAACGTGTGAATGATGAAGCCTGCAGCAAACTCACTTTGCAGGATAAATGGAGCTCTGAGATGTTTGAGAGAGAAGGCATGGCTGGCATCTCTCATTTTTCATTAAGTAAGAGAAACGCAATATTGCTGTCCTTCCAAAACCTTCTGTTTTTGATATTGCATGAATTTGCATCATCTTTAAACCAGTTGTACCATCACCTTTACCAGTTACACATTTGGCAGACCTGTTTATCCAAAGCAACTTACTCTACAAGCTTGTTCAAGCTATACATCTTATCAGAATGTGTGTTCCCTAGGAAACAAACTCATGTCCTCGAGCTCACGGATGGTAAAGTGGTTTTTGGGTTCCAGAATTAACATTTAAACGTTAACTTTTATTTGGCCGAGGCTTTTATCCAAAGTGACTTACAGTGCATTCAAGTTAAATTTTTTCATCAGTATGTGTGTTCCCTGGGGTTTGAACCCATGACCTTTATGCTGCTAACTCACTGTAGCTGTTGTGAATGGTTGCCAGGCGGCACTAGGAACTGTTTATGATGTAATGTTTATTTCTGTTATGGATTTAAAAAGTTGTATTAACATTTTTCTAGTTAAAGGTAGACCTGACGATACTTGTTTTGGTGCATTTGTCTATGAAAACAGAATGACTGGAATGATTTTGGCAAAAGGGCGAACAGACTTCAAAGCATCAGTCATTTTGCTTAAGTTATTAAATCCACGTCATGCCTTGTCTTTCGCAGAATCGTAGAGTTATCTGAAATTAGATCTCTGACACAGCGTTTGAATTTATTTTTAGTCTTGAGTGTGAGTGATAACTTACAACAGCGTTTAATCCAGAGACTCTCAAATGAATCTGTGTATTAGTTAAATTATTATCCTATACATATTAGCTGGATTTAACCTCTCCGATGTTTCCTAATTTCTTTATGGGATGTAGTTAAGGAGGAGCCGTTTTCACCTTATCTAGGGCTGTCACGACTTTGAAATTTGGCTGACTGTTACTCGTTTAATAAATTGTGACGATGATGATGATTAATTGCCTGTTTATTACTTACATTTAATTCTCATACATTTTTTGTTTACGAAAAATTCACAGATCGTTGTGATTATTTAAATGAAATATTTTCCAAGGTTTATCTGGCAGTAAATATTTATACACATAACACATTTTTAAAAGTAATCTGATACGATCTTATACAGGCGCTGCAGCTCCCCCTTGTGTTTTTTAGAGAAATGTGCAATCATCGCAGTGATCTGAAATCATTGCGATGAGGTCAAACAATTGCGATGAGACGATTATTTAATCAATGTGACAGCCCTAATCTTATCTGACCCCTAAAAATGACTAATGCACTCAAAAATGTATTCAGTCATATCAAATAATATTTTTTGACTCAACTAAAGGCGTTTAATGTAGATGTTGTCACAGGACTCGGATTGCTTAGGTTACCTGACAACACAGTTTTCACAGCACGGGCGAAGATGGAGCAAACCTTTTAGCTGACTTTCAAAATACCGGTTTATATTTCATAAAAACATGCATCAACAAAGTCCGTGACCCTGAGCATCCATCACAGGAAGTGACATCACTGCCAGTCAACCCATGGATAAGTGAGTGTGGTAGAACCGCACAGCATCATGCATCTGTCACCACATCGTGCGGCGCATCAGAGGATGGGGGTGTATTTGCCTCCTGGAGGTTTGTTGCCAGATGTGTTTGACAGATCCTTCATCTGCCTCCACCCCAAGCCATTGCCTTTTCTCCTCTTCTCCTCCATCTCCATTATTTCTCCACATTGTCTTTTCTTTTTTCAGCCTCGTCTTGTGTTTTTTGGAAAGCAGTGCCTGCACTGTGTCAAGTGTCTTCCCTCAAAGCGGTTTTGACAGTGAAGTATGGGTTGGGAGGGAAACAGTAGCCAGGTGGTCGGAAACGTGGGCAAGGAAAGAACTTTTGTGTACTTCTTTGTCCGCTCCACCACTTCCTTTTTAATTCTTTCATTCTGTATATACCTGTTGACAAAGTGCTGGCGCGTTCGATTCATTCAGAGTCCATGACTGTGCAGAGACTATTGCAAAAAGGGATTATTTATTTTCTTAGGCATTATAGTTTTGTTTTGCTTTTGTTTGTCTTTGTTGAGCCGCCACATAAATGCTGTCGAGAGCGTTTTGAAGCATCGACCCGTTTTTCTTGTGAAACTTGCTTGTCTTGGCATGTTTACGTTAATGTAAGGCTTTGAATGCACAGTATGTATAGTCCTGCAAACTCATTTCAATAGTTTATAAATACATCCTGCTTATTGTATAGAAAAACATTAATCAAACTCATTTGCTTTTTGTTACGACCAATCGCAAATAAAGCGTACAGTTATCTTATAGAATAGTGTAGAATATATATCACACTTTACAAAAAGGTTTTATTTGTTGACATTAGTAAATGCATTAGAAAACTAACAATGAAGAATATAGTTATTCAGCATTTATTAATCTTTGTTAATGTTAGTTAGTGCCAAAAAAATTTTTTTTTTATGTTAGTTCATTGTGCATTAACTAATGTTAACAGCAGCCATGTTTTGTTATAGACAAAGTCAAAATACTTAGAAAAATAAAGCAACATTTGCTGTTTGTTTCCATTTAAATGGTCTTTTTTTGATAAAATGGTGTACGTGATGACGTCACGAATTATGAAAATGAATTGTCGCATACGTTTTAGTGTATATCGCAAAAAACTAAACCTCTGACCTTAGGTTTAGTTTAAAATAAACATATCAAAAAGAAAGTGTCCAACTTATTAGATGCTGCTGTGCACTTTGAAGGTTGCACGTGATGATGTGACATATCATTTATTTGCGTTAAAGCTATTTTTTTCTTTCAACAAAACGTGTTACAAATCTAGTTTTTTTTTTTTTGTGTGACATTTGAGGTATTGACATTACATTTATGCGCTAAACTTAATTGTAAAATCATTTTCTCGACATTTGCCAAATTTAATCGATAATAAGCACTTCCACCAGCTATATCGGTAAACTTTTTGATGCGCTAAAACTTAACACAAATAAAGTCTTGAATGGAAACATGGCTAGTTACAAGCTATTTTGTCAACAAAACGTGTTAACAAACTAGTTTTTTAGCGTCATTTGAGGTGTTGACATTGCATTTATTCGTTAAACTTAATGGTAAAATAATTTTCTTAACATTTGCCAAATTTAATCGATAACAAAAATTTCCATAAGCTTATTGCTAAACCTTTTGATGCACTACAACTTTTTGATGCGTTAAAACTTTATTTGGAAATAAAGCCTTGGATGGAAAGATGGCTAGTTAAGCTATTTTTTTCAACAAAATGTTTTACCAAACTAGTTTTTTAGCAACATTTGAGGTATCAACATTGCATTTATGCGCTAAACTTAAATGTAAAACCATTTTCCTCAACATTTGCAAAATGAATCGATTATAAGCATTTCCATCAGCTATATTAGTAAACGTTTTAATGCGCTAAAACTTAACGCAAATAAAGGCTTGAATGGAAACATGGCTAGTTACAAGCTATTTTGTCAACAAAACGTGTTAACAAACTAGTTTTTTAGCGACATTTGAGGGGTTGACATTGCATTTATTTGCTAAATTTAAATGTAAAATAATTTTCTTGACATTTGCAAAATGTAATCGACATAGACTGTAAAAAAAGATGGACAACGCCTGTTCGCTCCCTTCCATTGGTGAAGTGAAGCCGCCAGTGTCCCGATATGGCGCTGACATCTTGGGTCTTGAGTCTGCGCAGTAGCGATTTCGGGACCAGTCATGCGCAGTAGTGAGCAGAAAGTGAAGCCGCGAAATCAAAACCCCGCCCTCGCTCTCGCAGAATGCGCATATCACACAATATCACAGCTGTCAATCATGACGTGACACCACCGTTTTTATATCATTAAATAACTAACTAAACACAAACTTATTTTAAAAACAAACATTTGAATTTACATCAGTGTGATAAAAACTACAATAAATGACAGAAACCAGGTTCGGAAAAAAGATAATTGATGTGTAATTAATTTTTTTAGTTGGTCTCAAGTCCCATTGAATAACATGGGGAGGCGGGGTTTATGACCTATACTGGGACCAGTCACTGGGGGGCAATCGAGACGTTTTGGCTTCACTTTTCAGGGCTTGTGCGGCATGCTTGGTAATCGATAATAAGCACTTCCATCAGCTATATCAGTAAACTTTTTGATGCACTAAAACTTATCGCAAATAAAGCCTTGGATAGACACATGGCTAGTTATAAGCTATTTTGTGAACAAAACGTGTTACAAACTAGTTTTTTAGCGTCATTTGAGGTGTTGACATGGCATTTATTCGCTAAATTTAAATGTAAAATAATTTTCTTAACATTTGCTAAATTTAATTGACAATAAGCATTTCCATTAGCTTTATCGCTTAACTTTTTGATGCGCTAAAACTTTTTTAGGAAATAATGCCTTGGATGAAAACATGGCTAGTTACAAGCTATTTTTCAACCAAACGTGTTACCCAACTAGTTTTTTAGCGACATTTCAGTTATCAACATTGCATCAAATAATTTTGTCAACATTTGCTAAATTTAATCGATAATAAGCAGTTCCATCAGCTATATCGCTAAACATTTTGAGGCGTTAAAACTTTTTGATGCGCTAAAACCTTTTTTGGAAATAAAGCCTTGGATGGAAACATGGATAGTTACAAGCTAATTTTTAAACAAAACATGTTACCAAACTTTTTTGGTGACATTTGAGGTATCGACATTGCATTTATGCATTAACCTGAAATGTAAAATCATTTTGTCATCATTTAGTAAATTTAATTGATAATAAGCATTTCCATCAGCTAAATCGCTAAACTTTTTGATGCGCTAAAACTTTTTTCAGAAATAAAGCCTTGGATGGAAACATGGCTAGTTGCAAGATATTTCTTAAACAAAACGTGTTACTAAATAGTTTTTTAAGCGACATTTGAGGTATCGACATTGCGTTCATGCAATAAACTTAAATGTAAAAAAATTTTTGTCGACATTTGCAAAATGTAGTCAATAATAAGCATTTCCTTCAGCTATATCAGTAAACTTTTTGATGAGCTTAAACTTTTTCTGCAAATAAAGCTTGGATGGAAACATGGCTAGTTACAACTTTTGATGTAAATATGTTTTAGTAAATGCTTCATGTAATGCATTAACTAATATAAATAAATATGACATTATTGTAAAGTGTGTACTTTTTACTAGCAAGTTGCATTTAATTTGTTAAATCGAAGAAATTGTGATGTGAAATGCATTCATATTAGAATGCTTTAAATGTTTCGGCAAATATGAGCTCATTCTGAAACATTTTTGAGATCTTGTCTGAAAAGGGGTGTCACATGATTCCAGGGTTTTTTCTTAGGAGACAAATCTGAGAAGCAGGTGAAATACAATATGCAGAATTCCCCTCTTTAATATACTTTAATCTCACTTCTGTGTAGGAGAACCAAACGAGACTTAATTGACAGTTTTCGTTTCTAAGGGATGTTTTGAAAGTTCGGTGATGACTTTTGCAGCTAAACCTCCCATTGCTTCTCATCCTGCCTGAGCTCTGTGTTCAAATATTTTCATTAACACATGATGTGTAGTTGAGTGAGAGTCAGAAACTGGGATTGATAGGTCAAACCACACAGTCTCCGTGCCTATCCAGAGGAGCAGTACGGCCTGTATTCCTCTGTGTCACCCTTGGTTACAGAGGCATCTTTGTGTTCCATGTTTCTCGGTGGTTGGTTCTGGATCGGATCAGCTGGGTGGGTAATTACAGCCTGTTGTGTGTAAATGTGAGGATATGCTGGCAGGAAATGGGTGGAAGGATTTCTGGGAAATGTAGGGACCAAAGGAATGCCTGTGCCCTCTGACGCGCTCTGATGTGGGTATTTTTGTCACTAAATTAGAAGAAGAACTCTCCGCTAACCACCTCTTCGCCGCGAACGCAGATAGATGTATATTAGCTGTTTTGATTTATTTATCCATGTTCAACTTTGGCTTAACTTAAGTTTGAAAATGTCATCACGAATGCTGTCAAACATGTCAAAAACCGTCTGTTTCTAACTAACCGAAAGGCTCGTGTTTCATATCACATCAATTTTTTACTCCAAATCTAATAATGTCTGCAGAGGCAGGGTAAAACACATTAAATAACATCTTTTGTATGAAAACTAATTTCTTTAAGGTATGTGTGAGTGTACACACTGTCTTGTGGTTAGGCATGATTCACAATAACTTATGCATTAGCATCCTTTCATACATTCAAATCAAATCGTATTAATAATACTAAAAGCAGATACGTTGAGTTATGGTTTCCATGTATGGAAATGACGACATTATGCATTAGGTCAAATAAAAAGTCTGCTTTACATTTCAAATGGAATGTGGGCGTACACAAAAGATTTATGACATCATCTGTGCTTCTCTTTCTGCATCCTTTGATGTTACACCCTGGGTCAAAGGTCAAGCCTAAGGATAGTTAGGTCTTATACCTGTTGCCTGCTCAAACCTGCTTAAACCAGTTTACCTTTTTTTTCTTTATTCCTAAAATGTGTATTAGCCAAGCATCAATATTATTATCTCTCATATTTGTCATACTATTCGCTTGTTATTTCTTTCTTTTTTTATGTGTTCCTGGAGCTCAACTGGCTCAATTGCATTTGCATTGCCAAAGGTCATGGGTTTGATCCCAGCGAACACACATACAGTACTGATAAAACTTATAGCTTGTAAGTCGCTTTGGATAAAATCATCTTATATGTAAGATTTAAACACAAGTCCCATTCATCCCTAGTGTTTATCATCTGCGACATCAGGGCACCCAAATCGTTTTTTGCATTCATATTCAATCTGCAAGTAGGACAAAGGGCAAACCCGTTCTCAAATCTGCATTTTCATCTCTCGAGCACACTGCACAGCAGTTCTTGTGTTTTGCTAAAGCTATATCTGACACTGTTATTTTCTGGGAAATATGCAATGGTCAGTGAAAGACAGTGGGAGAGAGATTGAGATCTGCCTCTTAACCACCATCGCTACATCCCACGTGCTGAGATATGTCAGATGCCCGGTTCAGAAAAATATCCATATTTATAAACATGGATTTGGAATGGGCTTTTATGAAGTTGGCGAGAGGCGGATACCTCAGTCTCCTCCCATGCTGCAGTTTTCAGTCTGTGGCAGTTTATTCTGGCCGAAATGCCATCCACTCCTCAACTTCCTGTCGACCTCTGTTTGGTGTCTTGTGGAGTCTGTACAGGTCAAAGGGTCGTCCTCCTGTCTGGCAGGGGTGCAGGTCAGAACGGTCGACCTGTTGTCCAACGACTATTGCCGTGATTTATTTCGATTCGTATTTATTTTTGTAGGATACATTTTAAGCAGCAGGTTCTTGAAGAGTGGACACCATGCTATGCTTTAGTTAGCTGACTGTTGGATGGACAACATGCTAAAAACGTCCTTCTGGAAAAGAATAAATATGATATTTTATTTATGCTTGCAACCAGTGATGAGGGATAGGCTCCAGTCTTCCCACAGCCATGCGAGGACAAGCAGATTTGAATAATGAATGGATGGATTATAGTGATTATTATTGAATAATTTGTAAAAGCTATAAACTATAAAGCTATGAAAAGTACATTAAAATTTGTATGTACTGTATGAAGAGTTTGGCGTCAAAACGCAATAAATATATTTAGGTAAAAATGTGTTTTCTATACCAAGAAAGTGACAAGATGAAAACCACTATTTTCTGTTAAAAACTTTCACTTAGCATCTTTAGGTTATAATAACATGATAAAATTAAAATGTATAATTTGATTTTTTAAATGTATTATTAATACTGATTTAAAAGAGGAACTATATTGTATGGCGTAATAGCACTTTTGGGAGTACTTCGACTCGGCGCAGTAACACCCTCCCTCTCCCATTATGAGAGGGAGAAGGGGAGCGGACTTTTCAGGCGAGTCGAAGTACTCCCAAAAGTGCTATTACGCCATAAAATATAGTTCCTCTTTTAAATCCGCTTAGAAAAGCGCTACGTTTTATTTTGTACCACCAAACTTGCTCGTATAACTACTCGTCTTAAATAGGAAAAACGTTGATGTGTTTGGTCACTTCTAACTTTATCTCTGTTTGATACCATTGAATGAATGGGGCTAAGCTAAATGCTATCGAAGTGTCGCAGCGCGCCCCAGAGCTTACGTGCACGCACTAAGATGATAGAGGGATGTATCAACAATTCTTAGTTAAGGTAATAACATAGTTTAATATTGAAAATGAGTAGACTATTCCTTTAAGTAAAGATCATGTTCCATAAAGATATTTTGTAAATTACCTGCCGTAAATATATAAAAATGTATTAATCATTAATGTGTGTTGCTAAGGACTTCATCACCCCCAAAAAAATCCCCCTTGCAATCTCACTGTGCCCTAAGAAGCAATGCAATAATTTTTAACAAATCAGTTATATCCAACCTCATTGGTTTGTGCATGTCTCGTAACCAAATGTCATGACCTCATGATGACTCAGTAAGGGTTAAGCTTATTGACCCTATTCTTTAAAATATCATCTTTGTGCTCCCAGAAAACAAAAATCGGGGTGAGAAAATGATGGCCGAAATTCAATTTTGGGGTATTTTTTCCTGATTCATAAAATGCTTTTCGAAGTTCTCAGCATCCCTACTCCCGACTTGACCTCTTGGCACAGCACATCTTCCTTTGAAAATTCACATCAGTGCACACAGACACACGCATAAAACAGCAAGTATGGGTTCGATTACGCCTCTCATGTTTTTCTTTGTAAAGTGTCGTGTTCCTGTGAGAATTTCAGTGGCTTACTGTTGTTTAATAATCAATAATATCAGTCAGTTTTAAGCTGTCAGGTAATGATGGCTCAGTGCCTGCAGTACGATAAACCCGAGTGCTGAAGTGAGCAGTTCCTGTCACCTTCTGAATGAACTGATAACACCTGACAGCAGTGATATCTGTGTGAAGAGCACGAGTGGGAAAGAAAACAATACAGAGCAAGGCCTCACAAAGACTCTTGGGATTGTCGTATCAGCCGAACTCAAAGGGACAGACATTGAAACATCAGGCTGTCAGCCAGTCACTGCTGTGTTGGGAAGCGTGTGTGGGTGCGTGGTATTTCCTATACTCCTGTGATCATTTTTGAGTGCACTTTTTAGGAGTATTTTAGGAAAATAATGCTTGAGGTTGCAATTGTGCTTACAGTTAAAGATTGCATTAATGATCCTTTCAGTTACACCTTATGTAAATGTTTAAGGAGTAGACAACACCACAGGGTTCCTGGTGAAATTCCTGCTTCCTGTTCAATGAGTGAATCAAGGTTATACTCCACAAAGGAGCGTTCAATGTGTAACTTTTATAAGGATCTATTTGAAGAAATGTAATTTAATATACATAACAATATTATCAGTGGTGTATAAAGACCTTACATAATGAACTGTATTGTTTTTATTACCTTAGAAAGTTTTTATCTCCATAAACCGCGGGTCCCCTTAAAAGTCGCATTTCGCGTCGCCACGTTTCTACAGTAGCCCTAAACGGACAGACTGCTTTATAGATAGCTTTTTGTTACAGTGGTGCTTACCATCATTTATCAAAATATTTCCTTTTGTATTCAGCAGAGTAAAGAAACTCAAACAGGTTTAACAACTTAAGAGTAAGTAAATTAAACATATACATTTTTGGGTGAGCTATCCCTTTAAATGCACCATTTATCTGATTCACGGTTTTACATTTCCTTTGGTGTGTAAGTGTGTATTACTACATGTTAACCATATGCAAAAGGTACAAACCTCAAAATAAACGATGACGTGAGTTATCGTCTCCAACGTAAATCTCTTTTCTTGGACTACGACAAACCTGGGATGTATACAATACCTACATTATCATAATTTCTTCTGCTTCGGATTCACAGCCTGTAAGTTAAGTCCTGTTAGCATTGCGACCGAATCTTTCAAACATGGTTAGACGTGTCACATTTCCTGCTGACGTCAGAGGTATTCACGCCAATCACAACGTACAGATTAGCTGGCCTATCAGGGACACAGAGCTTTTCAAATCGATGAGCATTTCAGGAAGTGAGTGAAATCTGGAGCTACAAAAATGTACAGTATGTGAAAAATAGCGTGTTTTTTTTAACCATAATCTATGCTAAACATTGTACTATACCAAATACACAAAATAACGTTGTTTTTAGCAATGAAATACGTGCCATTTAATTCTTCTGCATCTCAGAAAAGACCCAGAAACTTCACAAATTTCTCCATTAGAGTTCAGAAGAAATCTCAAGAATGACACAAACCGAGCTCAGAGTTTGCCAAGTTTGCAATCGAAAATGAATTCAACCCAAATCCAGATTATTTTACTATGCAATCCACATCCATTTCACAGCTCCATAATTTTGTATTTTAACATTTGTCTCACATTAACATTGTACTTCAGTTCTAGGAAAAATCTGATACTTAAACGAAACACAACTCAGAAATCCATCAGGTCTTTTGAGATTTGACAGAGCACTAAAGTTTTTCTCAGTGATTTTCACTAAAAATGTCATGAAGCTGATCCATAAACAATGACGTTAATGGAAAATGAAGTTTAGCAAAGATCAGGATCTTTCAAAGTCTTTAGGGTGTAAGTGCAGTAAACTTTAAAACACAAGATCTGCTTCACAACTTTTTCGTTTATTATTTCCCATGCCTCTTCCTTTCTTTTCTCATCAGTCTTTCACCACGTATGCCTCGCTTCCATGGATCGCTGCGATTTTCATCTGCAGACACTTGCGCCTGTGCAATATTCACAAGCTTCTTTGCTTCTCCTTGACATTTGCAAATGCCTGCGGTCGGTGCATGTCACATTGAGTTGTGCTTATTTCACTCTTTCGTTCACGTTCTCCCTTTTACTTTTCTCCATGTATAAGCCTCGCATGCAGACAGAAGCGGATTCTTATCGGGTGGCAAGCAATTGGCGTATAATCGAAATTCTAAGCCGAATCCATTTGCATAGAAAACACCAGACAATCCCTCTAGGAAAAATGCAAAACAGCATACGAAAACATATGAGATAATGACTTCTAAACAAATATTGATTTGTTTAGGCTAAATTCAAAAACATATCTAATGTTGCCGAATTGCTTCGACACAAAACCGCCACCAGCATGCAAACATCTGTCTGTACGCTCGAGGCCATGAGCGAAGTTACCTATGCTGCTGTCCCAGGCAAATGATCTTTAAAAGCAACAGTGTTTTATAATAGCTTATCCCCATGGGGCAGAATAAAATTAAAGACTATTCTAGACGATTCTTTAAATGTCTTAACAAGGCTTTTTATTGTGTCTGGCTGCGTAATGGAATTATATGGAGTGTACTTTTTAAATGCAGGTAAACTTCATAAGTACTCCAAGAGGATACTGCGGGATGATTAAATCTGATAAACTTAAATCTGAGATTAGCTTAAGCCAGGACTAAGACTTAGTTTCATTAGGAAATATAACTAGTTTTAACAAACATGCCTGACTAAAAACATTACTTGTGTGCATTTTGAGTCGAAACAAAGGGCACTGATGTATTTTAAGATATGTCAGTGCAAGTTGTTTTCAGTTTGGACAGCTCTTACATTTATTTTAGTCTAGGACTAGTCTGATCCCTGTCCGGGAAACGGCCCTTCAGTTTTTGGATGATATTTTATAAAGACGGTGTTTACTGTGTAGAATGATGATAGTGATTTATTATAGCTGCTATCCAACTAAACTCCCTTTGCACCTCTATCACCATCTCTGCTTGAAACCCAAAATTTTCTTTTAGAGTTTTTTCTTTACCTGGTTTAACCTCAAATAACATTGCGAGTTAAAGTCGAATTGAAATTATCCATGAAATCTTCCACGTAGTGAGTCGAGGTGAAGCCCCATATAGTTAGTTTTTTATGTGTATGCGAACACACGTGCGGAGTCGAATGCGCACAGCCTTGCAAAGCATAGTTTATTTGAATTGGACGTCTACATAGATGTTCGATGCATGCACATTTTGACAAAAAGCAATGCATCTCCTGGCCTACATAATGCATTCAACTGTACGCATGGTTACACAAAATCCGGCGGTGTGCGTACAGTACACGCATACTATTTTGATGATAAAATTTTCGTCATGCGCACTGTACGCATACAAACGAAACTATACTTCTAGCTTTATGTAGACAATTTTGAACACTGATTTATATGTGCTTACTCATAATGATTTTTGCTTATTTTTAACCAAAAAAGTTACAGAATAATAAATAACCTGCAATTTTGTGTTTTCAACAGAGATGGCGCAAAAGTTATTTTTGAAAAGCGAATTTGCAGCTTTAAGGCCGTTTCACACGGTAAGCGGCAAAATCGCCTCGCGGCTTCAGCTTTTCTCTTGTATTGGAAGCGTTTTGTGCAGCATTTAGTGCAAATATGTTTATCTTCAACGGTGCCTGTCATGAAGTACCATGTCCGGAGATGGAATAGGATTTTGGGTAGGGCTGCACGATGTGAGGAAAAGTTGCGATGTGCGATGACATTGTTTAATGTTGCGATGACGATGTGAGTTGCGATAAAAATATTTTATATTTTTTCATGTTTTAGGGGCCATTCACATGTTGCGCCTAAAAACACATGGAAAACGCTAGACACGTAGGTTATTGTTACATGACCTGCACGCTGCGCTTGTGTCATTCTGAAAAGTACATTTTTTTTTAAAAGCATGGAAAGCGTTGAACAGCGTGCGAGTCGCAACTGCGGCGCTTCCAAAGTGCACATACTGCGCGCCTACAATTTGAAATAATGAACTTGAGCGCGCAATAGACGCAATATGTGAATCACCGCTTCCACAGTACCTGTGTTTGCGGCGTCATCTCTCCTAAATCCAAAATAATTCAATGATATAGCTGAAGTGCTGTTCCTTTTCACCACAAGGTCTTCGTCTGACAACACATTTTCCTCACTCTTCTCTCCTTCCTCCGCCATAGTTTTTGCTAACAGGCACAGCGTCGCAACTGACACCTCACAAATCAATCTGAGCGTAGCTGACTTGGGGGTTCCCCTGATTGGCCTAATAGCATGAACGCGCAAACCATCCGTGCGTCCCAAACTGCCTACTTCAATACTATATAGTATGCAAAGAGTACGAGAAGTACTTTTCACCTACTATATAGTATGGAAGTATGCGGTTTGGGACGCAGGGCATGTCTTCAGGACTAAACGTGATAGGTCAAACGTTTATTACATGCGCTTACCATTTTCCCTTCATTCATCGTGTCAATGCTGTCTGTTGCGATGTGTTCATCGCGTGAGTTCATATCACGATGACGATGAAAATTCAATGTATCGTTCAGCCCTAATTTTGGGTGCACGAGCAAGGCGTGTGGACCAACTCCGCTTCACCTCTGTAACCGCCCCCGTTTTGCCACTTTCCGCACGTCTCCTATTGAAAAAGAACTTAACACTCGCGGTTGCCGCGTACCGTGTGAAACAGCCTTTAAAGGGACACTTTTTTTAAATAGTCTCATTTTCCAGCTCCCCTAGAGTGAAACATTTGATTTTTACCATTTGAAAACCATTCAGCTGATCTCTGGGTCTGGCGCTAGCACTTTTAGCATAGCTTAGCATAATCAATTGAATCTGATTAGACCATTAGCATTGCACTAAAAATAATTTGGATTCTTGGATCTTCTACATAAGAGTTACGTTTTAAATATGGAAAATATCAAAACATTTTGTTTATTTTTGAGCGCAATGCTAATGGTCTAATCAGATTCAATGGATTATGCTTAGCTATGCTAAAAGTTGTACCGCCAGACCCGGAGATCAGCTGAATGGATTTCAAAACAGTAAGAATCAAATGTTCAACTCTAGGGGAGCTGGAAAATAAGATTTGTTTGTTTTTAAAGTGGAGTGTCCCTTTAACTCTTTCCCCACCATTGACGAGATATCTCGTCAATCAAGAGAAAACGCTTCCCCGCCAATGACGAGTTTTTCCGTCTTTCCGCAATAACGCTATTATTCACTAGGTGGCGCCCTTCCGCAACTTTTTAAACCCAGAAGTATTGCCCTATGGCAAGCGGCTGCATGTCTGTGTCTGTTTAAAGATCGCTCTGAATGGGATCTCTATGAAAAGTCCATCACAAAAATGGAATTATCTCTGCTTTTTGCTTAAAATGTGGTGTTTTTGCAGAAACCTACCCATATTCAAAAGCTGATTACAAAAGAACCACTGAAGGTAGGATGAAACGTTTTTTTTTTTTGTTTGAAAGCAGAGGGTCTGTTCTTTCATTTGGCATATTGTATGTTTATATATTTGAAGAAGAACATTTTCTGGAAGACATTAAACTTTTGTGAAAATCATGAAAAACGCTGGCGCTGGCTGGCAACTTTGTTTAAAAACGCTGGCGGTGAAAGAGTTAAGTTACGTGCACCAGCAAAACAGTAAAGGAATAATAAACCGCAAAATTATATTTATTAAAAAATCATATTTTTCTAAAACATTTTAATACATAAAAATGTATGCCAATACACTTGATACACAACTTTTTTAAGTGATAATGGCAGTAATTCACAATATTGCGTAATTCATTGAAAATATATTGTGAATATTCCCAGTAATTATACTGACCAGCTCTATATTCTGCCAGTTGTGCAACAGCTGGTGTGGTGTTCCTGTAGAGCCCTTGATCTGTAGGAAGTCATCTGACATTCCCACATCTCTGTAGACCAAATCTAAATCTCTTTAAAAAAGGCAAACTTGTACTTATGTGGTGTTTGGTACAGCTCTGATTTTAAGAGCCATAACCAATAACATAATAGTAGGATATTGAATTGCCACAGAGAGGCATGTGACCTGTCCTGTGAACTTCCTCACTTTTAGACCAGCGTTGTCTTTGGTTCTTCACCGCTGGCCAGCGCGTTCTAAAGGAAGACAAATGAGGGAGGAAGAAAAGGCAGAAAATAAAACGGTTTTCCCCGAATCCGCTCGCTCGAGTGCCCAGAAAGGCTTTTGTGGCTGAGGAGCAAATTGTCACCTTCTCTTTTCTTTTGGCGGGAAAGTGTGACATGGAACAACAGGAAGATCATTGTGGAGGGTCAGATACTTGTGGCTCGCGTGAAATAACTTGGTGTGTTGCAATTCGAGCAGACGCACAATTAAATGAGATTGACACGGCTCAGAAACTTTCAAGCGTGTTTCATTAAGTTTAGCTTTTGAGGAGTTAAATTCAGTTTGAATATACTAAAGTACAACAATAATCACAAAAGGATGTCCGAGCAACTTATGCAAAAACGACTTATATTTGGAAATGCGTATCATAATTCCCCATTCATTTTGTGCATGGACAGAAATTCACCCTGACCACTCCTTTTGTGGTTCGCATGTAGAAATAACGTGTTGAAATGATCCCAAAACGAAATTTTTGGGTGAGCTATTACTATACCCGAGACAGCCTTGTGGGTTCCTATTATTGTTTGCCCGTGAATATTGAAATGAGTGAGGTTCAGTGTCTGGTTATCTTATCTGGAGTTTGGTTTAGGCTTTTTCTCTGTGTGTTAGGGATGAATGAGGTCTATTCAAGCATGCACCCATAGAGGCCTTCCTCAGGTCCAATTCAAGCAGGTCACTTATAGTGCCATGTAACTAGATCTCCAAGTTCTCAATAGATTCCTGAAACCGATCCGGTTCTCATGGAGGACACAAGGATGCCCTGGTCTTTCTTTCTCACGCTTTCTCTCTCTCGCTTGCTGTCTCTCTCTCCCATCTGTTTCTCCACTCTTTCTGAACCAGGTTTTACAGTCAGACAGCAGTAGAAAGGAAAGAGATGCTGGTGATTGTGTGTCTTGTAAGGCAGCTTTTGTTTGTTTCAGATTGTTTTTTCCTCTCACCGAGGGCTGATACACGTTTCATACTGTGTAGGGCTGCTGTAAGTGGACCTGACCTGCGGTAATAGAGAATAAAAGCAATATCAGGAGTTCATCGGTCCAACAAAAAGAAAGAAGAGGACAAAATGGTGAAATAAAAATCAACATAGCAAAGAACAATGTAGACTTGTGTGCAAGAGCTCAAAAAAAAAAAAAAAAATGATATATTGTGCAACGAATAAGAAAGGATGCAAAATACTTTGTAAATGCAATTTAAAGGGGACATTTCACAAGACTTTTTTAAAAAGTTCAATAAATCTTTGGTGTTCCCAAGTTACAAAATACCATATAGATATAATTTAGTATAGCATGCTAATATTACCACTTTGTAGGTGTGAGCAAAAATGAACCGTTTTTGGGTGTGTCCTTTAAAATGCAAATGAGCTGATCTCTGCACTAAATGGCAGTGTCGTGGTTGGATAGTGCAGATTAAGGGGCGGTATTATCCCCTTCTGACATCACAAGGGGAGCCAAAATTCAATTATTTATTTTTTCACATGCTTGCAGAGAATGGTTTACCAAAATTAAGTTACTTGGTTGATAAATTTTTTAGGTTGATACAAGCACTGGGGACCCAATTATAGCACTTAAACATGGAAAAAGTCAGATTCTCATGATTTAAATGAATTTCATATTTGATAATATACATAAATGTTTGAATCTATAACTAAATGTAATGTTTTCCATCAGTTTTACATGTATGTCTTTGCAAGGCACTTTAATCCATACATTTGCATTTATGCCATACATTTTTACGTTAGCCACAATATCCTGGCAACACCTTAGCATCATGGCAATGTTTTGCAGCACAAAATCTAGTTTCACTTATTTATTTCTCCATTCCTGAACTTTCTGGTATGAAGCATCTGCTAAACGAGGAACTGTAACCGATGAAGCTCATATCTGTTCTCAGAGCAGCTCTTAGAGACGGCCTTGCATTTTATAGCCTGCGTGAGACATTGGACACAGATGGTACAGATGGTAGATGTTTGTGCAACACGCATGTATGCGCTGATTCCCTCCTGAGGCCAAAGGCGTGAGATTATTGACTTTTTTGGGGTAATGTCTGTACCTGCAGTATGTGGTAACCACTCATCTGCTTTTTACAGAGCCCCATACTACATCCAGTGTAATTAGTTTTAATGAAACCACATGGCTCGCAGCGATTTTCAAACATGTTGGAAAGTTAAAACTGAATGAAATGAAATGAAATATTTCCCCTCAAACCTCCCTGTGCCATGTTTAATTGAAGCTTGAGTTGAGTACGTTAAACACCCCGGAGAACTGACATTCGCTTTAAAGTTTACTGCTGCCGACATTATCAAGAAAATGTTTTTATTTACTTTCATCCTGCGTAATGCTACAAATTGTGTTCTTATGTTGTATAAACATGTTTGAAAATCCATAAATTACAACATTGCCCAAAACCTCATTGAGTGCGTTTACATGCACAGTCTTACGCTGATTGTGCTTAATAAACGAATAACGTGTGGGGTCATGTAAACGCATCATCTTTTATTGGGGAAAGCTTAAACGGCAGTTTTGTTCATGTGCACATGTCTCCGCTTGTGAAAGATAAAAGTAAATGCAAAGTATAGCTGCATTCAGACTAGCAGTAGCAGCGACGCAATCTCATTGATTTTTTAAATTATGAGTGACTTTTGGGAGAGACTACCAATGAGAATGAAGTGCAGTGGAGTTCAAGTCATCCGTCTCTCCTCAGTTACTGGAGTGGACGATGCTCGTTTTTTATGACAACCAGATTTAGAAATGCCTCTTTTAAAAGAGACGAGTGACACACAGCGACAAAGTCGCTTATATTGTGAATGTACCCTAATGCATAAATATCTTTGCTCGACTCAAGGAGCTCATGTTACATTTACAGGTTCTGCAGAAATGAGAAGAGATATAACAGTATAGTTTAATACAGCTTTCTTGTGGGCTTTTTGAATGACACTATGTACTATAGGCGGTGACATCACTGCCTGCGAAAAACCTGACAAATGTCCAAATCCAATGTAAACGCTGTTTTCTGCATGGCCGGTTTATTGATTTGCATGTTTATGCATTATATTTTTTGATAGTTATCTGCTTATTCTGCACATGTAAACACACTCATTCTCAGTTGGCTTCCTATTTGAGGTAATTGGTTCTTAAATGGTAGTCCTAGGGCCCTATTTTAACGATCTGAAACGCAAGTGTGAAGCGCAAAGCGCAAGTGACTTTGTGGGTGGATCTTGGGCGCTGTTGCTATTTTCCCGGCGGGAGAAATAACTCTTGCGCCAGGCGCAAATCAATAAGGGGTTGGTCTGAAGTAGGTTCATTATCCATAGGTGTGGTTTGGGCGTAACCTCAAATAAACCAATCAGAACGCTATTCAACATTCCCTTTAAACGCAAGGGCGCAAGTTCCGTGGCGGGGTGGTTATTATTATGACGGATTTACCAGGCGCTCACCAGGAGCGGTTCACAGCCGAGGAGACCGACGTTCTTGTAAGAGCAGTCAAAGGCAGAGAAGTTGTTTTGTATGGGGATAGGAGAAACCCGCCCAAATCAGCGTCGGTCAAACAGGCGTGGGAGGAAATAGCCACAATTGTCTCATCAGCTGGCATCCCCAGGACGTTGCGCCAAGCGCTACAATGATGTCAGGAGACGGGAAATCCCAAGCTTGCCAGCATAAATCGGGCACGCCGTGTAACGGGAGGTGGATCTGCCTCTACACAGACGCCAGCAGAGAAAGACTTTAACTCTTCATCTCATGTCATAGATCGATGAAGAGCATCAGCAGTATGTAATACAAACTTCATAAAACCAGTAAAGTCCTACAATTACAAACACACTAAACAGGAAATAAAAAGTTTATTACCAATAAGCTTTTTGTTAGACCGCTTTATTAAGTACTTTTTCGCTTTGTCATCTCCTGTCAATTTTGCTACCGTCTTTCTTTCCCTTTAACCGTGCACGCTGACACACATCCGCTGCTCAACATACAATGCAGTGCTGCATAAGCGTTGTTATAGGTTTATTAAGGCAGAGTAATGAATAGGTTATTTGCATTTTGAGCGGGAATAGAAGATCAGATTAATATCCGTTTAGCCAAGACTCATTTATGTAGTCGAATGTAAATGGAAAATTATATTCGGCTGTACCCATGAATTTGTCTTTCGGTGCATCCCTATCCATAATCTTTTAATGACAATGGCAAGATTCAAGATTTAAGTAATTATTCCAATACAGTTGAGTTGTTAAAGGAACAGTATGTAAGAAATTTATATCAATTAATCATTAAATGGCCCTGAAATGTCACTAGAGATTAAGAAATCATTTTCATTTCAAATACTTATATCACTGACAACAGCAGTCCGGCCAGGATATTGTCATTTAAAAAGTGGAGTTGCAGCCCTCAACTGATGTTTATGTTGTCGTTTGGTATATTGGCCAGCAGCTGTGTGATTGCAGTACCAGTTTTAGCCACAAGTTTTGTGATTGCAATACCAGTTTTGGACACAATCCTACATACTGTTCCTTTAAGCTTAGGCATGTAGCTTAACTAGAAGAGCAACACAAACGCCATGTGTTCGTTTCCCAGAGAAAGCATGGAATGATAAAAAGCATATCCCGCATGCACTGGACATTGCTTTGAATAAAAGTGTCTGCCAAGTGCACTAATGTAAATGAAGCAAGACTAGCTGACTGTGTATCTCTTTTATGTTGAAAACCTCTTTGTAGAAGCTCATTATGGCTAATAAACAAGACGGAGAAACTAAACCCCGTACAGAGATTAAAAAAGCACCATCCATTATAAATGGACACAATTTGTAGACGTGTACTATAGTATTTTTAAAAGTATATTGGAGTAGCATGTATAGCAAATACCATGAAGTGGATATGGTCATTATTAAGTACCATATGCATTACAGTGAAGTACCATGGTGTTACCATTGGATACCATTTATGTACCAATCCCAGACAGCAGACAACTCTGGGCCAGATCCGCACCAGAGCTGCTGATCCAGTGTGGATTCGGTCCAGAGGCGTCTGCTGTCTGGGATATGCATAAAAGGTTTTCGAAATATGAATTTTAAATTAGTGTAAATGAGTGTCTGAAGACCATGAAAACACAGCACTCATTTGTCACCAATGCAATCTCATGGCAATTCGTATGTGTTTTATGAGGTGGCTAATTCGTATCAATTTGTACCACACTTGTACGATTGATTTAACCATTGATTATACGTATATGTTCTTCCCGAAGGAAAGAAATTCATTGGAGGCCAGATGAGGAAATAGTGCTGTATTTCAGTATTGTGAATTAGACAGTTGTTTGTGCTAAGGTAACATGAGACAGAAACTGTGCTGTGTTTGTGGTCTGTAATCACTGTTTCTCAGTATCAGAAAGGCTAACATTGCACACACATGCCCTTCAATGCACCCGCCACATGTCTGCCTGCCTTAAACCGCATATAATTAACATTCTTGCCATACCAATAAACCTGAGCAAAAACAGGGCGATCCAAAACAGGTGTGAGTTAGTGTGTGTGCGCATGTAATGATACACAGCGTACCTTAAGAGGTGTCTCGGACAGGTGAGACCAAACTTTGATCTGACTTTGCTCAGTTCTATCGAATACATCAGTACTCTTAAATAATGGTATCTATTAGGGATCTTTGCAACAATGCCAATTTTGGTTCTACAAAAGAACTAAAATTAAACAAAATCTAATATAAAAGTAGTCTGTAGAACTTTTTGCACTACAAACAAGCTTTTGGGCAACATACAGTAAAGGTTTCGTGGATGTAAAAATTTCTTTATGGAACCATTGAGCATAAACCCAGAGTATCCCTCGCGTGCACGTAAAAATTTACCAATCCATACAGCAAAAATACATTTCTCTGGCCAAAAATATTTTTAAATATATGCTTAATACATTTTGTGAAAAAGTAAAGCTTAATTAAATTTGAATTTGAAGTTAAAATATTCGCATTTACTTCAAAATGTATTTCAGGGGCAACAAATACATTTCTAATTTTACAACCCATACAGCAGAAAATGTTATAGTATTTGTTTAAAATGAATAAGTATGTATGAAATATAAAATTATAAGTATTTTTGCAGTTGGAAATAGAAAATAGATCAAAAATGTACTTTTCAAACCTGTTATTTGTAACGTACAAAGTTTTTCTTCCAATGTGATATAAATATAAATATAAATATGTATGTATGTGTGTGTGTGTGTGTGTGTGTGTGTGTGTGTGTGTTTCAAATATATTTCAAAATATACAAAAAATATTGGTGAAAAATACATTTTTGTAAACATATTTGAAAATATATTTTTTTTACCGTATGAGATACTTCGGCCTTAATGGTTTGTACACATCAGAAGCAAATTAAATTAGATTACATACAAAGTTAATATAAAGACACAAATAAACATGAATTCGCACAGGGTGATGCCTGAATGGCCGCTATTCGCCTCAAATGTGTCTTCTCAGAAGTTGAATAACAAAAAATAAGCACGTAAGCCAATAAGAAAAGAAAATGTTTGGTTTGGTTCAAAAGGAGTTATATAATCGAAAATTCTATTTTTTTCTTAATATTTTGATATAGAAGATATTAATATACAGTTCTGTGTAAACTCCCTCCAGGTCCAAAAATACTTTTTATTTGAATAAAAACCAGCTTGTTTTGAATTCCTTTGATTTCTAATGTCAGAATTTAACCCAAAGTTATTTTCTTCATAAAGCAACTTATAAAGGCGGGCCAGCAGACTTTAAGGATAGTAGCTAAAGTTTCAGTCTGATTCGCAAAGAGGCTTTTATCAACAATTTGCAGTGCAACTGGATCTGAAGAAAGTGTTTACATAGAAGTCTTAAAGGCACAGCAGCCACAAACCATTTAATCCTGAGGGTCAGAATGAGGGTATGAAAATCTAAAACAGTTTTTGGTGTAAGAAACGTTGGCTAAGATTTTGAGTGAATCTTAAAGTTATAAAGTGACCCCTTTAAAACTTCCCAAAGACTAGAATCATTAAACTGGAAAGCGTAGGTTCTGAAATTCCCAGACAACTTGATCTGAGTTTTTTTTTTTTGTTTGGGGTTGTAATGCTTAAAATAATCCAGGCTCTATGGCGGATATCCGTCGAGGGGTCTTGGTGTAAGGGAGCGGGTGCAAATGACACTAACATGATGTGGTCCTGGGGGAACAATGAGCTCTACTGTCCTGACAAATCCTACGGCGTGACTGCCGTCTGCAGCCTAAACCCGCTCTCTTTATTCCACTCCGGTAAATGAATGGCAATGAAGATGATGCTGAAAAGAGAGGAATGCTGTGGGAAGAAGCAAATTCATGCCTGTTTTCCTCCCTCATTGTTTGTATCGCTCTGTGTATACCAGCTTCGTAGGAGTCGTTTTACGAAAACATGCTTTTATACAATAAGAATACACCCACATGCGCCGCTCGCTTTGTCATTACGGAAAGTAAACCGTTGGGTTCATTTTCATGTTCAATGTTGATGTATGCAGATGTCGACCCCTAGTGCGTGCACAAAACGCACGGCGACCACAGAATCTGTGTCAGTTTGGGACGTTGGGGCTGTTACTCTCTACACCCTTTGGTAATGTTGACAAGTCAGACGGCATATTTCAGCTCTCCGGTGAACATTAGTACAGTCTCGCACACCCTACACATGTCTTAGATTCCCATGTGTTTATATGCTGGCTCATTTGGCAGTTACGCTTGTACTTCAAAGGCTGACTTGCGTCTCGGAAAGGAAACATGACCCTTGTGTGCGCGCTATCTCTTTGTTTTGCTGTTAATTTTATGAGCGCTGACTTTGTGACCCCTTTCATAACAAAAGGACATGTAAATTAAACTAGCTGTTACCTCACAAGCTTAACTCACTTTGGAGGGAAAATGAGGGCACTTGAAGAGAGAAAAACAATAACATCATTGCCTTTCTTTCCCTATCTGACTTTTTTGTGTATGGGCAAGAGAGTTATGATGTTTATCAATTCTGATGTATCTGACAAAAAACATTAATAATGTACCTTTTGGATCAACTATTTATTGTACCACTTAAGATATAAGAAGTACCATGGTAATATTAGTGTGTTTTGGGCACTGGGAGGCTATATAAATACCATGCCATATGAATATGACAATTATTCAGTAGTGGACAGTATAATAAAAAATGTATAGCACTGTCAGAAAGAAATATCCGAAAATGGTCCCAAGCTGTCAGTGTGGCAGTACCATTTAAAATATGGTTCATTTTTGCGCCTTTAAGGTACTAACATGCACCTTTTGTTACCAAAACATACCTCTGAGGTACTGTTATGAACTCTGCTGTGCAAAGGTGGACTTTTTGGAAAGGTATTGCCCCAGTGAAAGCTAAGAACCATTGTTTGACCAATCTTGGGTATGCATGTTATTATGTTTTTAGATGATTCCCATATGTATTGCTTTAATAGGAAACAGTGGCGGCTGGTGACTGCTCTTCCGAGGGGTGCAAATTCAAAATATGTGTTCAGAGTGTCATGTGTGTTGCACGTGTTTTCAAAATATGTGTTTGTTGTGTCATTGTCAAAATAAGTGCCTGCTGCACACGCGTCAAAACCGTTTATGATAAAAGAGACGCTCACGTTCACAAAATACACGCAAGACACTCACTTAAGGTAAATTCTGATTACGCATGGGATTATGCAAGTATCTGACAAACATGAGCGTCTCTTTTATCATAAACCCTTTAGACGCGTCTGTAGCAGGCACTTATTTTGACAAGACACTTGATACACATAGGTTTACTCGATGCGGCGAACACATATTTTGAAATTACGAACCCCACACATGACGGGCTACATGCATATTGTGATGAACTTTGCGTCGAGCGCTTTCGAAAAAAGTCACCGGCCGCCACTGATAGGAGATACCACAGTACAGGTTTATATATTAAATAGTCATGTGGAACGCCAAGGCCCTTTTCCCATAAACATTTTACAGGGAATTAAATTATTACGTCCCTTTTTTGGATGGTAATGCATGCAAAGCACAATATAACTATTCATATCAAATGATGGGAAGTCTTAAATTAAAATGCCTGAGTATGTCATGAGTTGTCATGGTTCTGTGTTTTTGCGTTTCTCTCTTCGTCTCTTTTATTTAAAATTATTTTGTGTATTTATTAGAATACAATGTTTTCACGTTGTTTATGGTTAAAAACACATTATTTTTCACATATTGTCAATTTTTGTAGCTCCAGATTTCTGTGTCTTCCTGAAACGCATGGATTTTGTACAAAACTGTGCCTGATTGGCCAGCTAACCTGTACGTTGTGATTGGCCTGAATACCTTTGACGTCAGCCGGAAATGTGACGCTCCTAACCATGTTTGAAAGATTCGGTCACAATGCAATGCGTGAGGAATTATGATAATGTCGGTCTTTACTACATCACCAATCCCAGGACGTAAACTGTTGCCTACAATCCGTGTGTTTGTTGTAGTCCAAGAAAAAAGATTTTACTTTGGGGTATGTACATTTTGCATATCGTTTTTTTGCATGTACAAGGAAATGTAAAATCGTGAATGGGACCATTGGTGCTCTTTAAGCAATTCTGCCCACAGATAGTCCTATAGCTATACCGCAGTATCAGCAGAATCTCTTATGGTTTACACAGTTTTACCGTTACACAATCACACTACACAGCTCTAAATGGTGATAATAATATGTTTATTTGGACATGGTAGTGCTGTGCAATTACCTGTATAAGTGTAGATGGTAATCATGCTTTTCTATTGTATACAATGATACCAAAATGGACACTTAAGTGGCTTAAAGCAGTCTGAATGTCATTGATAAATGCATTAGATATATAATACGCAGCCATATGGCATCTGTAAGAGATCTTTTCCCAGAACTAACCTCTTGCAGAGTAACCACAGGTGTAGTTCATCATATTAAGTATGGACTAATGTTCCACTGATGTTAAACAGTCACAAGTGTCTACATATTTCTTAAACAGTGAATCCATTGTTATACAAGAAATGTTTCCTCATTTGCTTAGCCTTTTTTTGTGCACATACCTGCATGTATCTTTAAACTAAATTATGTTTGATATTTTGTGACTGTACATAATGTGCATCTGCACCATGGTACCACCGCAGTACTTTTGTTTGTTTGACTCTCCTCCATGTGTTATTCCCCCAGTGGTTAGTTTGGTTTGGGATGTTGTTAGTGGCATGTGCTAAGTTAGTCCACTGTTCCCATATTTATTTAACCTCTTGTGGTTGACTTTCACATTGCATGTGACCCTTTTGTTCCTGCGTGGGATGCAAAGATGAAAGATGGTAGGGAATTCTTGTGGATTTAGTGACAGGAAAAAAACGCTTCTAAAATGTATCCCGCTGGACGCTGCATGTGCAGATGTAGCTTTAGAGGTTCCTCGCTGCAAGAAAGGATGTCTATGCAAGAAATAAAACATTTTCACAGTGTCAGACATTTGTGTTTGTTGGCCAGCACACCGGCTAAATTCAATACCTTGCTCATATGTGTCCATACAGGAGCTTCTTCTGTTCCTGAGAAACTTCCTGGGTGGTTGAGGAACACCAAAATAGTCTTTTCCCACCTCTAATAAAGACATTTTTGATTAATTGTCACTTATGAGCAAAATTGCAACAAGTTTCATGCCTGTTGGCCACCTATGGTGTTTTTCATTCTATTTATTTAATCCTCAAAGGCAAAGCTTGGTCGCACACCGCTCATTTTTTCATTAGAGGAAACAGGATTGAATAATTCATGGTGTATTAGGAAGCGGTTACAGAAGGTTCAATCCCGTTGACCCTATAAGATTCTGTAATTCTACGGATCTCTATCAGAGTTATTTAACTGTGATGCTGGTTTAAACTCGGCTAAGGTTGTATTATTCCCGGACAGGGATTCGCTTAAACCAGAACTAGGCGTTAGTTTAATAAGGAAATATAACTAGTTTTAACAAACATGCCTGGTGTGCATTTTGAGGCACCTAATGTTGCAAGCTGTTTTTAGTTTGGACAGCTCTTATATTTATTTTAGTCTAGGACTAGTCTAATCACTTTTTGAGAAACCACCCGTAAATGTATTATTATTATTATTACAATGAATTTCATGTTAACACATTGTGAGATTATTAAAACGACAGGCTCTGTAGGAAAACTGTTGATTGAAGACATTTTGATGGGTTATGCTCCACCCGAAACTATTTGTGGTTGGTACATCCAGTTTATCCTTGCTGCAAGTAAGCCTGTATTTAATTTAGCTTGGGCTGTATTTTTTAACTTGTGTCATTTTGTTCATGGTTTCAAGGATGAGGGAATGTCACGCAACCTGTCCATATTGGTATCAGTCTTCGTACAAATAACAAATAAATTTGCATCAAAGCGCAGTCGATGACTCTTAGGCAGGGGCGTAATGCACTATTTTTTTTTTTAAAGGAGGACAGTGTGCTCACAGAAATATGTGCATACACAGACATTAGAAGAAATATTATAGAACATTCACAGTCTTTTCCATGGCACTCCCACTTACATACAATCTGAGCCCCATTGCTTTCATGTAAGAACCACAAAAATAAATGTGTTGTCTAACTTTCATATCAAATACTTTGAATAGTGACACATTGGCATCATTTACGTCTGAAATGGATTTTTTTGTTTATTTACGTAGTGTTTAATGACTTAAATGAGTGTTTAATTGTGCCATTAATGCATTTGCACAACCATATGCTATAAAATGCTATATAATAAATGTAATTTTAAATTCCTGTGGGCGGAGTTTAGTCAAAAAACTGCTCTAGTGATGTCATTAAAGCAGGAAGTAGAGGGCTGTAGTCCAAACCGGGCGTTCGCTGTAGGCTTTGAAAGGCGAATATTTTTAAAAAATAGCTAACTAGGGTTTAAAAAAAATTAGCATTCATGCCCCTGTGAACACTGGCGTTGTACCAAGACGAATCTAGAAATCTACTAATATAAGGTCAAGTGGAGGTTTCGAGCAGATAGCAAAATGCAGCAGCAAATGCCCCCTTAGTTTGAATGTCCTTAGGTCAACAACAAAAGATGGGATGTGTTTTCCATGCCTTAAATTTTTTTTGCACATACATTTTTAAGTATACTCAACTTGGTTTACAAGTCATTTCACCTTAATAAATAAAGTTAAAACAACTTTTATATTTATTTGTAAGCTAATTCGACTTTATTTAAGTTACAGCAACTCATCAGCAAGACAAAAAGTAAACATTGAAATGACTTGTAAAACCAAGTTGATTATACTTAAAAAAGCAAGTCCTACATTTTTTTTAATATAGTCAGTAGCATTTAACATTCATTTCTGTCCGTGGCCCTACAGTTGAACTAATAAAAGGTCATAAGGAAATGTTAATATTGTTAATATAATAATGTTAATATAAAATATTATTTTAAGAACCTTTGAAAGATTCTTTGGGAAACCAAAAATGGTTCTTGGCATCGTTGTAAAGTTCCATTTAAGCACCTCTGTTTTTATACTGTAGGTATCAGAATGGACATGTGACCCATTTTTGTCAACACAGGTACATCACTGTGTGTCCTTTTACTGGGAACTGCATCTGATAATAGTCATCCTCCCAAAATAAATCTGCAAGGCTTCTGTTTACAGACCCAAAGTGGTTATTTGTTCCTAAAGTTTTTCCAGTAGTTCTCCCATTCGTTTTGTATGTTTACCACCTAAGGCAGACAAGACTGGGTGAACATTTCATATGAAGTGCTGGATGAGCAGATGGTTTGGCACTGTCACTTCTATACATAATAATTTTCTCCGCTTGTCCCGTAGCCCTGTCCCGTTCCTCCGCTGTGCCCTGGGCTTACCAAGCTAGTTGGATTGTGAAATTGTTTTAGCCTCTGCCATTGTCTTCTCACTCCATTTAATGTGACAAAGAGTGAGACCCAGGGGATGCACGACGTCCTATTGCATTTTCACACCCTTCCATGTGCCATAGGCATCAAAACACAAAGCCCTTAAGATTTCGAATTTCGGTATGCAAATACGCTTATCCGAAGCGACGTATAGTGCATTCAAGTTTTAATTTTTATTAGCATGTGTTTTTTCCCCTGAGAATCGAACCCAAAACTTTTTTGAGTTACAGGAACACCATATATGGTTAAAAGGTTAGTTTGGGTGGGATGGAAGTTCTGCTATTTACTCACACATTTGTTTCTGTTTGTTTTTGTCTTAGTTGCTCACATGACTACAAAGTCTGTCTCTGTATATTATAAAGATGAGAGCATCTGCAAACTCAATATGGAAGCAATCAGCAGTGAATCCTTACATGCTGTATATAATAACAGGTCTAGTAGCTCGTTGCAAATAATCCACTTCTGTCCGTTTATAAGACCCTCTTGTTTCGTCAGCCTCTTTGTGGGCAGTTCCTCCTTTCCTCCCAATCCAAGCTTCTTTTTCTGTCGATGCGCTCGCGTTTTTATTGAGTTTTTTTCCGCTCGCCCTTTCATGCGGCCGAGACTCTGTTTTTCATCAAGGCCTGTGATCCGACCACAACAAAGGCATGGCGATACTGGGGAAACTTAGCGGCAGAGCGGGGAACAGTCAGAGGTTCTGTTATTACGGCAAGCGAACGGGGAAAGCTCATCCTCCCAAACCTACGAGCGCACGACGTCACGTTTTTTTTCCCAAATTCGGTGTTTCTTTGAATGCCGCAGCAAGCCACGCTGGGTTTTGACTACCCATTCATCTCAATGATGGGCCTTCTTATCTGGTTCTTCCTCGTCTATTCGCTGCTTCCCTACGCTGCCGCAACTTAATGATGCCTCCCGACCACATCAAGTTAAGTTGCTGCTAATTGCTACCCTTCCCGGGGCCCTTTCTTATTTCAGCCATCCCGTCTGGAAACCTTTTTTTGCAGAGGTTAGCCACAGCAGCATGATGTCTACCAGCCTGTTGGCCGGCAGCAGAGCCTTACGTCTCGTCACCGGGGCGGGGAATTTGCTCCTGAAGTGACTTTTGTTCTTGCTGTTGTGTGCCGGTGTGCATTAGGAAGCATAAAGAGGAGTAATGAGTCTTGTGCTGTGAGGATAGTGGGTATGAAGGACATCTGTGCCATTAGTAATGCATGGTTTGGCTGACTGTAACTTGGCCTAAAATTACAAAGGAAATCATGATTGCTTTGAGAGATGTGTGACTCACCGATGTGCCGTAAAGTCCCCGGGCTCCGCGTGGTGACAGAAGACATCGACCGACCCCTAATGAATAACAGCATCATCCAGATACGCATTTTTTATTGCCATCTTTTATGAAAGTCTTAATCTGTCACTGAACGTGTCTCTTATTAAAGTGATGGTTTAACATTGACTTACCCTCATGTTTTGGCAAACCCATCGTGATGTTTTCTACATAATTAAAGTTACAATGAAATTAAAATGAAAAATGGTTTTGCAATATTGTGGCATTTTTTAACAAATAACTTTTTTTTAAATAAGGTGCCTTCATAATCTTTAATCAAAAATGCCAATTTTCTTCCGGTCACGGAGTATGGCGTGAGAGCGGCGCTAGGTAAAAAATATGCAGCGATTAGCAAATAGCAACATACCTCAACTTCAACTCCAACGATCCAATTAGTTCTCGATTGACAAATTTAAGTCCCGCCCTACCTTTTCACTCAGATATACGTCACAACAGGGAAAATAAGATAATCACTACTTCCGTTACATTGTGACTTTAAAGGGACACTCCACTTTTTTTGAAAATATGCTCATTTTCCAGCTACCCTAGAGTTAAACATTTGATTTTTACCGTTTTGGAATCCATTCAGCTGATCTCCGGGTCTGGCGGTACCACTTTTAGCATAGCTTAGCATAATCAATTGAATCTGATTAGATCATTAGCATCGCGCTCAATAATGACCAAAGAGTTTTGATATTTTCTCCTATTTAAAACTTGACGTTTTTGTAGTTACATCGTGTACTAAGACCGACGGAAAATTAAAAGTTGCGATTTTCAGGGCCGATATGGCTAGAAACTATTGAAACTGTTTGGTTATTTTTTAGCACGATGCTAATGGTCTAATCAGATTCAATGGAGTGTGCTAAGCTTTGCTAAAAGTGGTAGCGCCAGACCCAAAGATCGGCTGAATGGATTCCAAAATGATAAAAATCACATTTTTAACTCTAGAGGAGCTGGAAAATTAGCACATTTTCAAAAAAAGTGGAGTGTCCCTTTAAAGTTAATCGAGACAGGGTTTGTCCAAAATATATGACGGCCTGAAACAGACCCAAATTCACTGAAAGTCCTTCACAGGTCCTTTTGTGTATTACGGAGAAAGAAAAGTCATACAGATTTACAACCATGTACAGTAAGGGTGAATACATCATGGCATTTCATTTAACTTGTTGACAGACCAATACCACAATTTAATATTGAAACTATATAGGTTAGTCAGAACAAAATGGCCTTCCTAAATCCAGAAACCCTACAAAACTGATGTCACATCAGGTGTTGGTTTTGAGTCCTCTGCATGAGTTTAATTAAAACCTACATGACACCCAAAAAGCAAAGCCGGTGATTTCACGATCTAATAAGACCGGCTTTTCTTTCCTTTATTTCAGCGAGCATGACTTCCACAGTGCTGTCTGGACACTTTCCAGGTATTTTGTGGTTTTGTGTTTTCTGATTGGATACAACTGTTTCAGTTGTGCGGACAAAGCGCAGATGTCCCGTTGCCTATTAAGCTGCACCCAGTGTAAAATGGATCTCTCTGAACCAACAAAAGCCTTTCCCTTTTTAGGCAAATCAAAATGATTATCACTTAGAATTCGTTTGAAGTGGAGGTACGTTAATTGCATTTGATTATTGGCAAATTTGCGTAGGGACGTTGGGTGGTTTTTATAGTTTTTGAATTTGTTGAGTGATGGTTAGTATTCATTCCCTTAAAAACCTCAATCATTGGCACATCCAGTCACTTTTACCTGGAAAATTTAATTTAATAATTACCGTATCTCAGAATCTTCCCAGTCGCTGTAATTCAGCGTGTTGACAACTTCTGCAATACTTCATTCACTATAAGGTCGGCATCCCTATAAGTAGGGCTGTAATGATTAATCGTGCAAATGCACGGTTTCTTAATGAATACATTTTAATGAATTATGGTGAAATCCCACCCAAAAGCCAGGGGGCGCTCTCGTGCAGAAACTCCATTTGTGCCACAGAAGAAGTACCATTACAAAACTATTCCAGGAAATCGCTATAAGAATATTTATATCGCTATTCTTAATTTTTTTTGTATTTTCACAATAATAAATAATATTTTGAATGATTGTGTTAAACGAGTGTTGCTTTTATAAATGCACAATATAAACAACTCAGGCTCATAATGATTTTAGATTGATAAGGACTTCCTGACCAAAATGCTATAGTGCACGCACAAGCTGCGCATGAAACACAGAATCGATTTTAGACAGTTTTTTTTAATGGGACACGCTCTTTATCATTACCACCATACCTATTAGTATTGTAGTATGGCATCACCCTATTTTAACAGTATCCTGCAGCATGACTGTGAGTTGTGCCCGGTCAGACAGCTCTTACGTTTTCTTTAAAATTAAGCTCATTATTATTGATATTCTTATAATAGTAATATGAGAGACATCTTCTCATTTTGTTGGCTCCAGTAACAAATCTCGGCGAACGATTCTTAGATCAATAATATGCAGATGGGATCAGGAGCCACTGGCTTGGTTTTGAGGGACCCCACATATGAAACCACCTCTTACCACATACCAGATTCTCATTCAAACCAGAAGTCAGTCCAAATGAAACCCTTTGAAGTCTGGCTTAGAGATACTCTTTGATGCAGTAGGCTAGTTATCCTCCTGTTTATTTTGATTCTGCATAAGGTCGTTTTTGGTTCTTTTATCTTCTATAGTATATGGTTACCATCTTTAAAAAGATGGTTTAGATGGTTTTAGAGACTGTCACAGTTATGGAATTAGTTATGAGAGGCACAGTTAGGTCATCCCGCACTCCTTTCTCATGGTGACATGATTCATACTGACACAGCACACTTGCATACATCTGACTGGTATGCTAACAGGCTTATAAACTGACAGATCAGATGCTGCGGGCAGGTCAGTATATGTTTAACAGAAAGTGAAGAGGCGTAGACCCGTGTGTTCATCATCATCACCTTAAGCACATGTCACATTTATAATGTTTATGTCTAGAGATCTGTCTGTGATATTAAGTTTCAAAATGAATTTACTATATCATAACTCTTTAGAGACATACGAAGAGTTTGATTGTAACAATACATCTTGTGTGTCTTTCAGAGTGCTATACAGCAAACGGAGAGGACTACAGAGGTCGACAGAACCAGACCAGTCTGCAGGGAGGAAAGCCTTGTCTCTTTTGGAACGAGACTGCCCATCATTCCTACAATACCCAAAAATATCCCAATGGAGAAGGGGGTCTTGGGCCACACAACTTCTGCCGGTGAGTCAGCTAGCGCTGGAAATGATATTTATGTTGAATAGTGCATAGAAAGGTAGAAAGATTCAACAAATTTTAGAGACAACATTTTACATGTGCAATTTGGGACTTTGAGTGGCATCTAGCATTTTTTTTATTAAAAGAGCACCAATGGTCCGATTCATGATTTTACATTTCCTTTGGTGAGTAAGTGTGTATTAGTACATGTTAACGATATGCAAAAGGTACAAACCCCAATGTAAACGATAACCAACGTAAATCTCTTTTCTTGGACTACAACAAACACATGGATTGTAGGCAACAGTTTACTTCCTGTGATTGGTGATGTAGACAAAACAGACATTATCATAATTCCTCCCACTTCAGACTGTAAGTTAACTGCTGTTAGCATTGCATTGTGAGCGAATCTTTCAAACATGGTAAGGAGCATCACATTTCTGGCTGACGTCAGAGGTATTCAGGCCAATCACAACGTACAGATTAGCTGGCCAATCAGGGACACAAATTTTTTTTGTACAAAATCAATGGCTGCGTCCGAAACCGCATACTGTATAGTAGGTACTGAATTAGATGAAGTACCTACTTACTTGGCGTTAAAACAGTAGGTACTGTATAGTATGAATCCGGGTAGTATGAATGAGATTCGGACGTACTACATTCCGCCATGTTGCTACATCACGTGACATACGTCGTCATCACGTCATGTCATTTCAGCGCGAAAACAGCCGCGTGCCTCTTCTTCTTCGTTGGATAACTCCTCGTCCGGGGCATCATGGGATAGTGAAGCGTCCATTGTATGCACACTGCAAAATCTAACCGGAAGTAGTAGGTCATCCGGGTACTTTTCGCATACTGTTTTTCGAATACTATGTATTCGGACATACTACTCGCCTCGCCTACTGCTTTTCGCGTACTATATAGTATGTAGTAGGCGGTTTCGGACGCAGCAAATGTGTTTCAGTAAGAGAGTGTCTGTAGCTACAAAAATATATGGTATGTGGAAAATAATGTGTTTTTTGAACCATAAACCAAAATACACAAAATAACGTTGCTTTTTAGCAATGAAATAGGTGCACTTTAAAAAAATTATTACTTTGTGCATTCTGCCTTAGTTATTAATTTTTTTTAATAATATTTTGGACACAACCCATCTTTATGTGACAGTAATGTTTTTTCTGTATCTGCCCATTAACTTCAGCTGGATTGTTTTGAATCAAAATGAATAGATTTTTAGTAATGTGAGAATTTTTCAATTCAAATGTGTTGTCTCCACACTATTATTATTATTATTATTATTTTCACATTTCAGATGTGTTATTCACTCTTTCCCTATTTGACTATAAAACATCTTTTATCTCTACAGTATTGCAAAAAGATAGACATTGTTCAGCCTTACCAAATGTCTGAATTCATTTCTAATGCACGTTGTTGAGAAAAGCTCGAAATGTTGCTCAACAAAGTTGCACTGCAGCATTTGACTGTGGTCCATGTGTGCAGTTTATTTTTTCTTTCCCGCTATTATGTAGACTCAGCAGGGCTTGAAAAGTTTACTTTTGCAAAGTCGCCACAAATCCCTCCGTACCAAAATACATGTAGAGCGTCAACGTGGATGACCGATAGTCCCCTACTGCACTCGGCTAGACAGACACTTCAAATACTAAGTTATGTTTCTCAAATTCAAAGTGTATAACATCCATACGCTTTGTTCTTTAAGGATGTGGATTTCTAGATGGATTCAAGTGGTAAATGACTCACGTAGCACCAAACCAAACATTACCGTCATAGGCCTGTTTCTGTAGTAAACAAGTTGGTCATATGATCGATGTTTAATGACAGTTAGATTACAACATGCAGAAGTGTTTGGTTCTTCACACGAGTCGTAATATCGCAACCTGGCAATGTTTATAAAGTCTCTTTAAGAAAAATTGTCCTCTCTTTGGCAGCACTGTGTAGACTGTTTGGAGTTTAACTCATACTGTTATGTCACTCCTCAGATTTGAAGTGGATTCAGAACACAGTTTAGGGGGGTGTTAAATTTATTTCATGCATTCTGACTTATTAACACTGTTTAAGAGTTGAATTCCTCCTCCTAAACATAGGCAAAGTGTCAAAAAAGCAGCTGGACATGTGACAGAGTATTTCTGTGCCGAGTGTACTTCGCAGTAAAAAGATTTATACGCAACAATCTTGCTTTATTTCTTTTATGGGCAATTTTAGTGCAGGAAGTACAGTGGAAGTCCTTATATGGGCACTTTAAGCGCAATAGTGCACACGCACACAAATCAAGAGCTGACACGAAATCAACATCACTTGTTGTTGTTTGTGAGGGAAATTTAAGCTTCTTTAGCTTCCCAAAGAAACCAGTCTTATGGAAACAATGGATGTAGTTTGTTTATCCGGTGTAACAGGAGTTGTGTTTGTGTGTTTATTGAACACTGGATTTCGTTAAAATAGGGTGGCCCCACAAGGTCATGAGTCACAGGCAGTAAAACTGCATCAAATGTCTGTGTTGTTTTGTAATGTAAACAACACAAACATGTAGTGAATCATAAGTTATCTTGAGATAGTTGGATAATGTTTTATGTGTGTATTGTCTGCTTGTGACTTGCTCCGCCTCCAAAACGCAATTATTTGAAAAGACTCTGTACAGCTCATGTGACTTTAATAAATCTGATAAAACTTTAGATATATGAAAACTTTGGCCATCTAAAGGCACATTTTTCGTCATGACATGATCATTTTATTGGTCAAACACCAGGAAAAAGTTCTTGGGTTAAAACTGTTAAATAAGCTATCTCTTAAAGAGCACCAATTATCTGATTCACGATTTTACATTTCCTTTGTTGTGTAAGTGTGTATTAATACATGTTAACGATAGGCAAAAGGTACAAACCCCAAAGTAAACGATGACGCGAGTTATCTTCACCAACATAAATCTCTTTTCTTGGACTACAACAAACACATGGATTGTAGGCAACAGTTTACTTCCTGGGATTTGTGATGTAGTAAAGACCGACATTATCATAATTCCTTCGGACTTAGCCTGCAAGTTAACTTCTGTTAGCATTGCATTGTGAGGGAATCTTTTAAACATGGTAAGGAGCGTCACATTTCCTGCTGACGTCAGAGGAATTCAGGCCAATCACAATTTACAAATTAGCTGGCCAATCAGGGATACAACGCTTTATAAATCGATGAGTTTTGTACATGAATCAATGCCTTTCAGGAAGAGAGGGAAATCAGGAGCTACAATTAACCATAAACCACGCAAACACATTATATTATACCAAAAACACAAAATAACCTTGTTTTTTAGCAATAAAATAGGTGCTCTTTAAGAATAATGTTTGTTTAAAGTAAAGTAGTTTTTATGTTACTTTATGTTTGCTTGATACACTAGACATCATCCACGTTTTTTGAAACATGATATTGAGTAGATGATACAGTACCATCTGAGGAAGCTACATTTGAGTGTGTGTCCAGATCCAGCAGACTGTACGATATGGGAAGTGAAAGCCGGATTCATAGCGGCAGACGGAGATTAAGTGAAGAGGGAGAGCTCATGGACAGGAACACCAGTGTTGATTTTAGGCACATGGTTGTGTGGTGTTATGTCTGCTGGGTGTGTATGTAGGAATGTTTTTCTGTGTCATAACAGACTGGAGGATTTGGCTCCAGAAAATCCCGCCAGACCGGCTAATGCAATGTAGACTCTCAAACATAACACTCAGATCTTATAGGATTAATTGTTTATGGATTGACATTTCATCTGTCTGTCAGTCAATCGATTATCTTTCTGTCTTTCTTGCATTCTGTTTGTCTCTCTGTCAATTAGTCGCGTATAATCGTTTGCAGAATAAAAGTTTTTGTTCACATAATATATGTGGGTGTACTGTGTATAATAATTATGTATTATAATCATGAGGCAGCACTACTGTCAATTGATCATCTGTCTGGCCTATCCATCTGCCTTTCTGACTGCCTGCCTCCAAGAGGAGGAAGAAGAGACAGGTGTGTATTTTTAAAGAAATTTTATTTGAGTAGTGGTTGGTTTATTTTCCTAGTTATTTGTAAGAGAGGAATAGTATTGAACATTTTCAAGTATGTGTGTTTCTTTAATGATGTCATAAAGTGTGTTGCCTCCCTTTGTTGGCTTGTCTTCACGCCATTTGACTTGAAAAGAGAAACTGCAGTCTTGGGATGTAGAGCGAGAAAGAGAGACAGAGAGAGAGATTGGGAGAGAAATAGAGGTGCAAGGCCCTAATAGCATTCGCATTTCATCTTTATTGTATGCAGTAAAATAGCTATGAAACATTGAGAGATGGGGCTTAGAGGAAATGCCTTATTAATCGTGAATAAAACACCAATGAATAGCAGAGAGAGTCATGGAGTGAGATCAGCAGCTCCATTGGTTTCTCTGAGATCTGAATCCCATCATGTCCTGATTTTATATCTTATAACCAGATCAATCCACTAAAAATCACTTAACCTCTACCATTAATAATACACAAATTACAAAAGTCTAAATTTATAAATCATATTGCTAGAAATACAAGTTCATGTTATTTGTTAAAGCATACATAACTACTCGACTTTTCATATACTTTATTACAATAAGGATACTGTACTAGGGGAGAACCGGGGTGAAAATAACGCGGGGTGAAAGTAACAAAGCGATTTTTCCAAGCCCTGATAACATTTGCATTCCAAACTATGACAGCATCTTTAGCACACGAACCCTTGACAGAGCTGACAAAAACCGCGTTATTTTCTCACCGTTTTGCACGTGTAGGTCCAGAAAGCTGTTTTCAACCATGAAAAGTAAATTCCTAAAGAGGTATTTTTTTCCTATAATGCGCTGTTTCTGGTTTCATGTGTTTCAATACGGATCAATCTACAGGTTATTTAGTCTTGAACTTTGCCTTCTCAGTTTTTCAAAATAAAAGTAAATCAGGTTTAAATTTTATTTTATTTTATTATTTATTTATTTATTTATTTATTTTATTTTATTATTATTTATTTATTTTATTTTATTTTATTTTATTTTATTTTATTTTATTTTATTTTATTTTATTTTATTTTATTTTATTTATTATAGTGTTCAAACTGTTATTTTTTTATTTTTAACAATTCAAGTTTCTACTGTCAGGTTACTTTTGAAACATTTATAAGACTAAAATTTAAAATGAAAATTTAATTTCATTAGTTTTTGCAAAGATAAATGGCAAAATATGTTTGCAGTTACATATAAACAAGTTCATAGTCATGTATATTTACTAAAAACAAGTGTAATACAAAAATCTATCTTGTTCTGTTGTGTTACTTTTGACCTACCTGTGAGTTACTTTCGTCCCTGTTGTCAGGGTCAAAAGTAACAATTCGCTACTTATCTTCAAAGTGAAATTATACTGAAGTCTTTTTACATTTGTTCAAAATTTCACCTGGTATTGATAGACCAAACATTAACTTTTAAAATGACGTTTTTCTGAAAAATAGTAGCCTACTTTCGCCCCTGCTCTCCCCTATTGTTTTATTCTTCTTCAAACCCTTATTTATTGTGTACATATAACATCGTTGCTTCTTTAAATCAAACAAAACCTGAAAATTACATTAAATCAGTCAATTCCCATCACTTTAACTGGAAGCTATTTAATTTTGACTTCAAATGTTAAGTGATTGTGGATTGTGAAGTTATGTCTTGTGTTGCCAGATTGTGTGCCGTAATGTTTTATTTGATTACATTTTCAAATTTTCAAGACTTCAGCGTGGGTGCAGGTGACCGTTTAAGCTTTTGCACCGAATTCGTAATAATGACACCATTATTAACTTTCAAACGCAAATTCACTGAGGTGGGCTTTGATAATTGTGCTGGTATAGGCACACAATACCCTCAGTGAATTTGTATGTGACATAGACACAAAAGACTGTGACGGCCGAAGGAGTTTGTCTCAAAGCATCGCATGATATTTCCAAATGATTTCTTAAAACCCTTTGTAGGCGTTTCTATTCAGTCACAAAGAGGATTTACCATGGCATTGTGTAATATGTTAAATATATATCAGTGTGTATTTACCTGCTTTATTTATACTTTCTGAGCACTTTAATGCTTGGTATTAGCATCGGTCTGTTCTTGAATCTTATTACTATAGTGCATGTTTGCCATGTTGACCGAGCAAAGAGTCTATTAGGCAAGATTTCCTTATGTGTTTGCTTTGGATACTGAAGCGGCTAAAAGTGTGGCAGGGGTCAGTGTTTAGAAAATAAAGACATTTTCAGCTTTGCCCTTCTATACATTCTGCACTCTTTTTGTTGTGCACAGTTTCTGTGCCAGATTTTTTTACGTTTATCATAAATTTTGAGATTATGGTGCATGGAAAGCGGTTACAAAAGTGAAGCTTTTGATAGCAGTCCAGACAATAACAGCTGGTTTTCTCTCTGTTCAGTTGGCCAATAATGCTGAAACAAATTAGAGAAATAAAAAGCGAGAGAGAGAGAGAGAGAGAGAGAGAGAGAGAGAGAGAGGGAGAGAGAGAGAGAGAGAGAGACAGAGAGAGAGAGCAGAATTTGCACTTCTGATTTTGAAATAAATCATAACTTTACACAACATGTTGTTCTGACACTTTATTCACATTTCTGGAGTCACAAGTTAGAAAACAAAATCTGTCTGTCTGTCTATCTATCTGTCTATCCTTTTGTCTTTCTTTCCGTATGTCTGTTTTTGTCTGTCCATCTGTCTGTCAATCACTCTATCTGTTTGTCTGTTTGTCTGTCTGCCTATCTGTCTGTCTGTCTATCTATCCGTTTGTCTATCTGTCTATCAATCTTTTTGTCTGTCATTTACTTTATCTGTCTGCCTGTCTTTCTATCCATCCATTTGTCTGTCTTTCTGTCTATCATTTACTATCTGCTTATCTGTCTATATTTGTCTATCTATCCATCCATCCATCCGTCCGTCTGTCTGTCTATCTATCTATCTGTCAATCAAATGAATGATGGCAATCTGTCTGTCTGCCCATGTGCCTGTCAGTCAATCTATCTGTTTGTTTGTCTGTCTATGCATGTGTGTATCTGTCTCTCTGTCTTTCCATCCATCCATCTGTCTATCTGTTTGTTTGCTTGTTTGTATGTCTGTCTATCTGTCTGTCTTTCTGTTTGACTACCTTTCTGTCTGTCTGTCTGCTTTCTGTCTGTCTGCCAATCTATCTATCTATCTGTCTGTCTGTCTGTCTGTCTGTCTGTCTGTATGTCTGTCTGTCTATCTATCTATCTATCTATCTATCCGTTTATCTGTCTGTCTTTCTACCTGTCTTTCTATCCATCCATCTGTCTGATTGTCTGTCAATAACTATCTGCTTATTCGTCTGTATATCCATGTGAGTGCCTGTCTATCTGTCTTTCCATCCATCCAGCCATCCATCCATCTGTCTGTATTTCTGTTTGTTTGTTTGTTTGTTTTTATGTCTGTCTATCTGTCTGTATTTCTGTTTGACTGTCTTTCTGTCTGTTTATCCATCTGTCTGTCTGTTTATCCGTCTGTCTGTCTGTATGTCTGTATGTCCGTCCGTCCATCCGTCAGTCTGTCTGTCTTCTATCTATCTATTGGTTTGTCTGTCTATCTATCTGTCTATCCATCTGTCTGTCTTTCAATTACTTTATTTGTCTGTCTGCATGTCTTTCTATCCATTCATCGGTCTGTCTTTCTGTCTGTCAATCACTATCTGCTTGTTTGTCTGTCTATGTGTTTATGTGTGTGTGCCTGTCTATCTGTCTTTCCATCCATCCAGCCAGTCTGTATTTCTATCTATCTATCTATCTATCTATCTATCTATCTATCTATCTATCTATCTATCTATCTATCTATCTATCTATCTATCTATCTATCTATCTATCTATCTATCTATCTATCTATCTATCGTTTGTCTGTCTATCTATCTGTCTGTCTTTCATTTAATTTATCCGTCTGTCTGCCTGTCTTTCTATCCATTCATTGGTCTGTCTTTCTGTCTGTCAATCACTATCTGCTTATCTGTCTATATATCTGTCTATCTATCTATTTGTCAATCAAATGAATGATGGCATCAATCTATCTATCTGTTTGTCTGTCTGTCTATGCATGTGTGTGCCTGTCTCTCTGTATATCCATCCATACGTCTGTCTGTCTTTCCGTTTGCTTGCTTGTTTGTTTGTCTGTCTGCTTTCCGTCTACCTACCTACCGGTTTATCTGTCTATCTATCTGTCTTTCTACCTGTTTTTCTATCCATCCGTCTGTCTTTCTGTCTGTCAATAACTGTGTGTGCCTGTCTATCTGTATTTTTATCCATCCAGCCATCCATCTGTCTGTATTTCTGTTTGTTTGCTTGTTTGTATGTCTGTCTATTTGTCTGTCTTTTTGTTTGACTCTCTTTCTGTCTGTTTATCCATCTATCTGTCTTTCTGTATGTCCGTCTGTCTGTCTGCCAATCTAATTATCTATCTATTTATTTATCTATCTATCTGTCTGTCTGTCTGTCTATCGGTTTGTCTGTCTATCCATCTGTCTGTCTTTCAATTCATTTATCTGTCTGTCTGCCTGTCTTTCTATCCATTCATCTGTGTGTCTTTCTGTCTGTCAATCACTATCTGCTTGTTTGTCTGTCTATGTGTCCATGTGTGTGCGCCTGTCTATCTGTCTTTCCATCCATCTCTCTGTCTTTCTTTTTGTTTGCTTGTTTGTATGTCTGTCTGTCTTTCTGTCTAATATTATACTGTATAAACTTTACTTCTCCTTTTAGTTCTTTTTTTGGGTTCTTCTTCACCATTTTTATTTTTAAGTCTTTTTAAGATCATTTATTTTAAGATAAGTCTGTGTTCTGTGATGCCTTATGCGGCACCTGGTTGTTTCGTTTTACCGTTTACAATCAGTATAAAGCTAAAATGACACTAATCCTACTCTTGACTCTGACTGACTCAGATTTTTTTACGGGCAGTTGTAAACCCCCTAGTCATCTCTTTTAAGAATCATAAACCTCTACCTCTCAAAGGGGTAATTCCCCATCCCATTAACCAGCCAGGACAGATGATGTCGTTGTGGTAACACATGAAAGGTGCTGTGATTCTTTGCTTTCATTTTTGGAGAGACTCGACCCCGCAGGCTTATCTGGACACACACACACTTATCATCATAAAAATACACACACGTATATGCACGCACATGTCCGCACATTGCAAGGAGACCCCAAGGGTAAAGGGGGCTGTGCTTTTGTGATCAAAGCCACCTATTATATCTGGTCTGGGACTGCACCCCGGTATTCTGCATGGCAGTACTTTTCTCTCACCCTTGGGGGAAGGAGGGCAATGATTAGAGGTTTAAAACAGCAAGATGAATTAAGGTGATCGCCGAACGACCCCAGAGGCAGCCTGGATCAAACGAAGCCATATAGGAACTTGGCACAAGGTTGAAGTATGTCTATGTGTGCGCATGAACGAAAGGGGGGTAAGCGTGCAGTGTGCAAGGTCCTATAACTTACAATGTAATGTTTTCTATTCAACCTCAATTGCCCTGAAGACTTCTAAACAGGTGTCTCTCCTGTAGTGGGGAACGTATTGTTTAAACAGCAATGCAAATCATAATAAAAATCCAGTCAGAATGCAGCTCGATTGTCAAAATACACCCTTGGCTCCAGAACCCAGACCTGTTTGTTACCAGGACAGTTCTCGTTTACAGAAAAGAAAATCGAGGAAAAATGAATGATGTTTAGCCGACTCCAACCGAGGTTAAGTTTCCCCGGACACAAAAAGCAGCACATGAAAAGGCGCTTCACTCAATACACGTTCCTGTTGTGAAGAGAAGCTAGAAAGTGTTTTTGATAGGGGAAGAAAAGACCGTAGCACGCCCTTTTGATTCCTCCTCACAATGGCTGAAATCAGATAGCTGTCGCCTCGGGGTCGAGTTCGAGATGTTGCATTGTGACTCCTCAAAGACAAGAAGAATAGCTTTCCTCGCAATTATCGTCATTTGTGACGACACGGGAACCTGGCGAGTACGTGACGGGGACTCGGTTGGATTGTATGATGATGGTGAACGGTTAAACTTTATTTTGATAGGTTACTTTAGACACTCTACTAACTATAAGTTACTTTATCATCTATTTGTCAACTAAATCTCATTCAAGTATTAGTAGACTGTTAGGGATAGGGTTAGTAGTACTTGCAAAATTCTTTTGATGAACCATCCCAATAAATTGTCACTAGATATTAAGCAAACAGTTTACTGATACTCTATGACTGGCAAGTTAACAAGTAATTACTTATGCTCTGTAGATATCAAATGCGAAGCATCGCGTTCCTTAACTTCCGTTAACTTCATGTCATGCTATTTATTTTCGCTTTGCGCATATTTTCAACTTGCGCAAATACGTGTTTGAGGTGAATAGTGCGTTTTTGTGGAAATTGCGTCGCCCAATTTGCGTCAATCACATTACCACATACGAGTTCAGGTCTATTTGAGTATTTGCATTGACTTTGTATGTAATCTACATGCAAATTGTTGAATTCGCATTTGGTGTGTACGCCCCATTAGAGTTAGTAAAATATTTAAAGTGGACTAACCCTAAAAAATGCAAGGTTCCCACGGGTCCTTGAAATCCTTGAAAGTTTGTGAATCTGGGGGGAAAATTCAAGGCTCTCGGAAGTTTTTGAAAATATACATACATAGATAAATGGCATTGAAAGTGCTTGAATCTATTTTATGCAAGAAGTTTTCTGGAAAAAATCCATATTATTCCCTGTGTGGTGTAGGATCATATAAAAAATTCTAGACTTACAGCTAAACTGTTTGCTTTAAATGCTTATATCTTCTAAATGCCAATGTTGATTCATACCAAAATGCTTTTTTGCATAGTTGTGTTTGACACATGAAAACGTCTCGGGTTACGTATTTAACTGTTGTTCCCTGAGAAGGGAACGAGACGCTGCGTCTCCCTTGCCATACTTCCTGCCTCCCAGTAAAGCCGTCTTTGGCAGTATTTCAGATTGCAATATCCGATAGCGAGTCTTTATTGTTAAGCCTCACCATTGGTTGAATATGATATACACATTCAGACGCACTTACCCCTGGAGGGTCCCCAAAGTGTCACGCAGTGATGCAGCGCGAGTTCCCTCAAAAGGGAAATGTAACAATGTATCTTAAAAGGTAACACGATGTAACCTTGCTCTCACTTGAAATGTCCCCCCACATTTAGTCCTTGAATTTAAGGGCATTGGATCTGGAAAGTCCTGGAAAGGTTCTTGAATTTGAAGTTAACTAAGGTGTGGGAACCCTATAAATGTGACCACATGACTGTCATGTCTTGCCGTGCATTTGTAACCAATACCCCGCTTTAAGGCATCTTAGGGTTTGGGGGAAGTTTTATAGGACGCACCAGAAAGCTTAAAGGGGTTTGAAGCAGACAAAGCCAGGGGTCACTGTCTGGAACGAAACAAAAGCCTTTCCCTGGCTCCTCTCGTAGACATGAAGGTGGACATGCTCGGCTAGGCAGGGCAGGGGTGAGAGGAGGCTTAATAAAGCACATAGGTTTCTGCTGTAGGGGGAATTTTGTCCTGACTGACAACCCATGAAGAGGCTTTATCTTGTGTGACAGTTATGCCTGAAGTAAGTGATCTGGTTTTAACCGCCTGTCTCTCCGCAGGAACCCAGATGGAGATGTCCGGCCGTGGTGTTACATCTCAGATCACGAAGATGGACTCGACTGGAAATACTGTGATATCCCTACCTGTCAGAGTGAGTGTTTCAAAGAAAATTAATGGTGATGAATGATAAGTAAAGGAGCATGTTCCCATTATCTTCATTTAAGTACTCTAACAACTGCATATTTTCGAAAGAAAAATAACTTTAATTGCTCCACCAGAGATCACACTGTCCCAGCATGCACGGATACTTTTGTGATGCCTGTCATCACTTGATAGTTTTGCATTCTCCACCCAAAAAACATACATAAGTGATTGTGGGTGTTTGAAATGATTTGCATGCACCTTAAACCAATAGTGATTAGATTGGTTATTCATGTGAGTTAACTTCTATTTATCTTTTTCAACATTTCTTTCAGTCCATGCAAAGTACACATTTTGTGTAATTCCTATGAATGTCCTCGGCATTGGTAGTACCAGGCCGTACCTTTTTTACCTTTCTTTGGCTGAGTATTAATGAATAAGTCTTCCTGTGCATGACTCGAGGGCGTATGTGTGTGCATGTGTATACGAGTGCAAACTCATTTACCTGTCAATCTTATTTGTTTAATCCTACTAAGCGTGTTTTCTACTGTACTGGCAGTGAACGAGAGAGAAAGTGTGTATGTAATCTGATCTGGTTGTTCTCTTCGGTTTCACACTTACTGTATCACACCCTATAAACACGCAGTATCACAGACTGGGTTGAGTGTGGACGGCGGAAATTGCATGGGGGTGTAAGATCAGTACCCACCCCATATGAGGGTTGTTTCACCCTAAAATTATCATTGCGGTACATTCACACGGGGTGAAAGCGTTAACGGTTCTTATTCACTTTTAATGGGTTAGGTGATGTGCTGCTGAACTCAATTGTGGATCTGTCGCCTTCGCGTCACTGCCGTTGCCCGCGGCAGAAGTTGAACATTTCTCAACTTTCCAAGCACCAACGCGAAAATTGGTAAAAAGCCAATTTGATTGCCTTATGCAAATAACCTAGTGCGAGCCAGCCAATTACGTTTAAGCAAGACCGGAGCATGTGTTGCGGCCACTGTGATTAGCTGTCGGCCACGCTTCAGACAAGCCTTCCGTCAAGCGTTAACGCTTTCGTCCCGTGTAAATGTACTGGTTAAGTTTTTCAGTCGCTTTGGGACATTTCTCGAATCACACTTAAAATGTGCAAAATAGTGCACAATTTGAAAAAGTGTATTCTTGTAAAACAATTTGTAGAAACAGCACAACAGAATTCATATTTACACCTTTACTTGTTTCCCATACGCAAATGTGATCACAAAACTATGGATGAGGGCCGGATTGGGACTCATTTTCAGCCCTGTAGTTTCATGCCTTATACCGGATCACTTTGGTTTATGACTGACTATATTAAAATAATATAATTAAATCCTCAGTAGCTTATATAATAGTGCACTGTTAGCAGCCTTGCAATTCATTGTATTTTTCAAAAATATCATTTTCAAATCAGTTTAAATACAGTAGCCTAAACCATGTTTTTTTTTTTTGCCATAATCGTGCAACAAATACCATAAGGTAAACTATTTTAATATGATTAAATTAAACTTATTCAAAAAACTACTGAAAGGGAACAAATGTGTTTGTCTTTTTCTCTCTATTTCTATTGTTTGGAAACCCCTGATATAAATACACAAGCAAGATTTATCAAGTATACAGGGGAAACAGATGGGAAAATCAAAATCCTTATCTTAACTTTTTACTACTTAGATCATGAATATTGCCAAACCTTGTGTCAAAATAACAAATACATTTTGTTTTACTTGAGAAAACATTATATTCTTATGAAACTTACTTTTTTTCCAATAAACTGATGAGTTTTGCATCAAATAGATTTTTGTTACTCTTGCAATAGATGATGAATAATGACTATTTATAGGCAGATTTATTGTTACATCTATGACTTGAAAAAGTTATGATTTGTAGATTATTTTCCTTTCAGAGGCCGTTCGTATCAAGTTGAGCTCAAGTTCATTGGGAATTGTCCCGGTCCTCCCTATGGCCAAACTGGGCCTGCTATTGACTAAGAATTGAAATCGATCGAAATTAAGACACAACCTCGAACTTTAAAACTCGAATTAAAAAATGAAATCGTCAATGCTGCCACGCCCCCATGTCACGTCCGGTCAGCTTGCCAAGCTTTTTTAGTGTAAACATGTGTTTGAATGTGTTCGAACAGCCACAGGAGACCGCCTTCTCTCCGCCCATTTATCTAATCTGAGGTACTGAACACATGTTTTACGTCTTTTCTGACTTCTGCTGCGAACACACGGTGTACATCGCTATTTTAAGCCTTTTTTATTGATAAAACTAAAGCGGCTGATCTCTACAGTTTCATTTTGCAAGCGTGTGAAAGTTACACGATCTTATTTAATCAATTGCGTGAACAATTGCGAATTGAAAATTCAGAGAAAGCTCTAACATATACATGTACAAAACACTGTGCAGCATGTTTACTTAGAGCCGATTGGCATGTCCGTTTTTATTTAGGCTCCCATGTTAGCAGGTTTGACCGTGCACACCGCCTGCATGACACGTACGTCTCACGCGCGGCTCAAGCTGCGCCGAAAACGCGTGCATGCTAGGAATAGGGCCTACGCCTATTTTTCACGCCACATGCAAGCGTATTGGAAGCATTTCCAGACAAAATAGAACACAAACAGTGTTTTTATGTTAATTTGACACGACGTTGTTTGACATAAATGCAGACTTGTAAATAAAAACCTATTTCCAACTATTGAATCTGTCAACAGGCTACAGAACGAAAGTCTTTGTGTAATCAAATCAGTATGTTTAACATGAAGTAGCCTATTGCTGGTATTTTCCATACGTCTCCCCATACGTCGAACAAGGGCGATACAAATCACGTGACGCGTCGCTTTCTAGTTGAGTGTGTTTGCCGTGCGGGTTCAAAATAACGTATTTGCACAGAAAAGATGCAAAATGTTCATTGCAGCCCCTTAAGTAGCACGGGTATATTTGTTGTGCCCAAAATACATTGCATTGCATTATTTTTTTAAGCCAAAATTCATTAGAATATTATGGAGAGATATTTTGTCAATTTCCTACCCCAAATATATGAAAACCTTTATTTTGGAAAATTTTTGAGGCAATTTTCTCAATTATTTACATTTTTTTGCACCCTCAGATTCTAACAAACATTCTGTGAAAATATAATCTTGAAAATTTTAATATTAACTAAGGTCATGTCAAAGATTGAAATCAATGTAAAAATCTAACTTTGTTGCCCCTAATCTCATCATTACATTGAGACTTTATCCTGAATTTCACAGACAGGGTCACAATTTTTTGCAGTGGGCTTTTCTTGAGAGCTTGAGTTTATAGCACCCCTCTTTACCTGTGTGACCTCTGCTTTAATTGTCCTTTTCATCACCACTTTAGCAAACAAGAGACCTGCTCACCAGCCAACACAAATGCACTCACTAACCTATTTCACAAAGGGCACACACGCACACATTCATCTGTATGGATGCCCTGTATTTCTGTGCCTGAAAGCTTTCCCAACAAATGCCCTTCTGGGCTAAGACTGTTCTGAATGGGCAAATTTAGGACAGCTTTTGTCACTGCCAATTTTCTTCTGTGTTAGGCTCACTGATTCGAGTCTGCTTTACCGTAAATGTGTGCATGCGCCGTGCGCTCTGGTTTGTAACCCATCCGATTGTGACGCGTCCTAGATTCCCGTAAGGTCTCGGGGCATCGCCCATATCAAGTACAACCCTCCGCACGCTCCTGTTTTAGCCTGAATATGTTGGATGGCAGTGAGGTGTCCCTAAACAAGAGTGCCCACAGGGTTGGCATTGAATGCAGGGCGATTTGTTGGCCCTTTAGCTCTCGGGCAGCTGTTATGATGTAAAATCCGAAAGCAGTCGGCGCCATTGTAACCTCACAATTGACACGCGTACATACACCTGAGGCTGTTTTTCATATTTGTTACATTGTACTAAATGATCGCCGAATGAAAGAACTGAACTTGCTCCAGACTTTCTTTGGTTGTTTTGAATGATTTTTCCTTAAGGACAGTGACCTTGCATCAGGTTTCTTTTAGATGTTCATCAATTAGTTCGCAAAAACTACCAATTGTGTTTATAAGCGCGTGCACACTAATAAGCAAAACATGACAAATGTGAACTTTGTGCACTTTACTTTGGCTGAAGATCCCAAAGGATCAATCAAAAGTTATCCATAGTTATTAGTCTTATTTTGCAAGCCAAATTAAGTATGTGATGCATGTTTGTGACCCAGCTAAAGTCCTTTATTTTTGTGATTTATTGTTTTCAACATAAATTCATCTTACGAAATGTAAAAAAAGGACATTTTTAAAAAATATAACCTTGATATCTTTAATATTTTTCATTCTTCAAATGTTTTGAGACATTTTCTAAAATGATGCACAGTGTCTGCCAAGTTCTTGTTTAGTGTTTGCTTTTGTAGCTATAAACATTTAATGACAGCTTTTTGTGCCGTTTGTTTCCACCTGCAAATCTCATTAAATCAGGAATTTGTCATTACACAGGTGGATGTTATTGTACACTTACGATCAGCTGTTTCTTTGACACGTTCAGAATAACTAAAAGAAGTTTAAGGGTTTAAATATCATTATTATGCACTACCTTGAATAACACAAAGTGAAAAGCTGGCTATTAAATTATTTTTAAAGGTTGGGCGTTAAGATAATAACCTGTCTCGTAACATACCTGTGGATATTTTAAACTAAGGTCGAGTGCCAAATTATTTGTCTGGTTGTAATAGACAGGTGAACCACAAAGATGCAGTTCTCTCTCTCTCTCTCTCTCTCTCTCTCTCTCTCTCTCTCTCTCTCTCTCTCTCTCTCTCTCTCTCTCTCTCTCTCTCTCTCTCTCTCTCTCTCTCTCTCTCTCTCTCTCTCTCTCTCTCATTAAAAATGTTGAATGAAAGCAGATGTGTTAAAAACAACACAATCTGTTTTATTATTGGAACAACTAAATAAATAAATGTATTTATTTTAACACAAAAAAAAAACATAAAAATGACACATAATTTGTTACAATTAACACATCTTTTGTATGGGGTGGGCAATACAGCCTAATAAAAAAATATTTGCGGTAATGATATTTATGACAGTATAAAATATTCTGGAAAAGAAAAGGCATTTTCCATCCAATGAGCTCTTATTGATGACAGACTTATTTGAAGTGTAAATCCATTGTCATAAGTTGGCAGAAGCGGCATTAAAATGCAATAGTAGTGACACATTAACACAAAATGAGTCAAATGTAAACAAAGTGCATAGAAGAAATGAAATGGTATAAACATTTTACATCACTTTGACACTTCCACAGATTTTCTACTGGTTTCCTATACACTCCCAACATATCCCAGTAACTTAAGTCATGAGCTAACAATTTAAAACTTTAATAAAATTATTTTACATTTAAGTGCACTTTTGTTTGCATAAACGTCAAATAAATTTCATTAATTTTAAATTCTGGGTGTGCGATTTTTGAAAGCCAATGTTGACATTTGAAATCACCTAAAGAAACACATCCCTACCCCAAAGAATCTGGACATTCTTTTGATAGACCCACCCCACACATACGCAATACGTACTCGGCCCGACTCCCAAAGCGTTTTTCAAAAATCGTTCACCCCGCCTTTAATCATGGCGTATTTGGGGTTGTAAGATAAATGTTCATCTAGTTGAGATAAAACACAAGTAAATAAATCAGATTTTCATATAAACATAGGAAAAATCAGCAAGTCATCTGTCTGTGTCTATGGTCTGTGTAAATCGGGTATACTTTAGGACCCAGGAGTAAGCTGCGCGACACCATACGTGCAAAGTTTACAAAGACTTAGGGCTCTATCTTACACCCAGCGCAATGCGCGACGCAAGTGTCTTTTGCTAGTTTCTTATAATTATCATTTTCACGATTAGCACCACGTTGTTATAGCAAATGCATTTGCGCCCCCTTTTGCGCCCATAAGCGTTCTGGTCTGAAAACGAGGTGTGTTCAGGTGCATTGTTGGAGCGTTGCTATTTTGAGGCAACTAAAATAGACTAACCAACAAAAACCTGGTCTAAAGTCTAAAGTCAATGGCGCAATATGTTTTTTTTTTGTTATTTAAAAAGCACATTACTATATGCACCTATAAACGGGACGACAACGCGGGTTTGATTATCACATACATGAATGCGCAGCAGCACAAAAATGCTTTTAAATATGAAAGATTAAAGGATTGAATGTAAAAGATTATTATTGAGTCTCTTGGACATAAATGAGGACTAATTATGAGACGTTAGAAGGCACAAAGAGCTGCTTCACCTATAGCCTGGTAAGTACATAAATGCTTTGCTTTAAACAAATGCATCGGTTTTTAAATGTTTTTTTTTTTTATTCTATCTCACGGATTTTTTGTATATGATGACTCTGTACCTGTGGATATGGTGAGATGAAATTTTTTTTTTAAGTAATGCTTAAAAAAAACTCATGACGCCGTCCAAGTGCTGAAACGTGCGGAGAGCCGTTTGTAAATTCTTTATCTCCTGTTTTTTACAAATAAAGTATTTTTAGAGTACAAACCTTTTCTTACATACTTGTAAATTATTTTTTGATGATATTGGATAGCCATACATTTAAAGCAATTAAAAGCCGGCTTTTTTACTTCCATGACTAAAAGAAAACGGGGTTTAAATGTTTTAATAAAAAAATAACAATTTCAATACAAGTGAAAAACAACACAATTATTTAACATTAATCTTAAACTGGGGATCTTCTTCCTCCGCTTAGTTTTTCAGTTTACAAAGTCCGTCATCTAAATAGGGATTAGACATAGCGCCAGCGCAACTGGCTTTTAAAGGGGATGAGAGCTGAGACTCTTATTGGTTTATTGCACGTTACGCCCAAAATACTCCTATTACTCATTAAAATGTATAAAATGTTTGAAAACTTTAATGTAATATTTATTAATCAGCAATAATAATTGCAATGAACATCAAGGTGAATAATTGACAATTATATTTTTGTCCTAATTGCGCAGCTCTAATTCAAGTGCAAACTATCACTACATCACCATTTTCACTATTGTGACGTCTGATTGGTCAGCCTTGATTTTCACCTCCATCATATCATAATAATCAACATCCTTTACTTCTTTTCCCAACTCAGCAGATGCTAATAGACACTTTAATGTTTTGGGTGATCAAAGACACATGCTATTTTTGCGTGATCCCGGGCTGGGTTGAGAGATGAGATCTGTAGCGCTCGTGTCATTCTTCATTTGTGTCACTTCTGTCGCCCGCCCTTCGAAAACACTATAATTATTCTGTTTCTATTCCGCACGCCTCCCTCAACCTTTAATTAAGTTTGTATTTGCTCCTCTAATGCTGTGTCAACAAAAGTATTGATCTTGGACAGGCACATGTTGGCGAAGTATGCTACAAGGTTACGTGTTAATGTGGATCATATTTCTTGCTCTTTGCGTGACGTTCAACATCTCAACAACATGTTTGTAATAACTTTGATACTTCTCTCGCGCATTGTTAATTTCAGCCGCCAAATCTGCGAAAGATCCACGGGTCAGAAAAACGCAATTAGAAACGCCTTTTGATACACTGTCGAAATTCCCCCAGCAGAAAATAAAAGCGTATTAATAGTCTGCTTTTTATGGAACGGTCCACAACATCAACAAATTAATTTCACCCTGATGCAGATCCAGCTGTCGTAACTGTAAAAAAAAAAACTGTAAACCAAAACACATGTACGCCGGGCTGGATAACTGTGTCGGTAATGAAGGGTGGAGGCCAAAACAGGAACGCAATTTATCTGAATGTGAATTAATGACAGACAAGCAGAAAAAGGATGTGAAGGATATTTTTGAATGATTTACAAACAAATAACCAAACCTCAGCTGCTTATTATAGTCCTTTTATAGGTGTATTTAACTAAATGTAGTGTTAAAGTAGGTAATTGCTGGTGTTTTAAAACAATCCTTTACTCAAACTAAACAGCTTTTTTGGGGTAAATGTGGTATAAAGTTACTGTTTTAAATACTTTCTACCCTGTCAAAGGGGTGGTACCCTTTCAAAAAGTACACCTTTGCATTTAAGTATCTCAACATTACATATTGCTACCAAATGTGTACCTAATGGTAGATATTAGGACCTTTTTACTACCCTAGTTACAGCTGGGGGCAATATTTTGACTTATTTTTTAACAGTCTACAGTAAATTGAGTTATTGCCATTATGTTGGCCATCAGCCCTCATGCTCTATAGATGTTTAAAGTCACATAAATTGTAGGCAATATTTTACATGACATTTACATTTATTCATTCAGCCAACACTTTTTGTCTTAGGTCCCAACAATAAGTGTAGTCTGCAGGAGTTAAAGCTAGGGAAAGATGAGCAATATATTTTGTTAAATCAAAGTTTGACAGTGGAAAGTTTGGGTGTTTTGGAAAACACTGAGAAGTTTGGAGAAGATGAATAATTTGACTGTTGGATTTGTTTTTGCTCACATACGATGACGCAAAACGGGCCAATCCAAGAGAGCAGGATTTATCCCCACCCACCAATAACGTTAAGAAATCCAGCTATAGGAACGCCTGAATACAGTGACTTGGCAAGAAAACGTTCAGCAAGAAGTGTGAATTTGAAGCAGTATGCTAAATGTCGACATGACAGTACAATTCTACAAATAAATATGCTACAAATGGTTCTTTACAGCGATGCCACAGAAGAACCATGTTTGGTTCCCCTTGGACGGTACCTTTTAAAAAGCTCCTAAAATGTTCCATGTAGGGACAGTTATGTGCCTTTGAGGTTCCAATATGCACCTTATAGGTACAAAAGTTTATTTAAAAAAAACACACACATTTTCCACTACATTTGTGAAACAGAACACTTCGTTGGATGTTAAAGGTTCTTTATGGAACCATTTAGCAAAAAATTTTTCTTCTATAGCATCGTGTAGCACCTTAATTTTTAAGAGTGCATACTAAATGTATGTTGCAGTAGTTGGAAGAATGGGTCTGTTTTATAAATCTGATGTTTGTGCTAAGTGTGGTTTTGTGTTTGTGGAGTTCACCAAATTAGACCATTGTTTTCTACTATGTTTTGGCTTTATTGCTTTGATAAGACTTCATTAGATCAATAAGACAATGAAAGCCGTGTGGGCTTCGACCTCTTTGATATTGCATTAAGATTCCTGCAGAGAACAATCAGTCTCAAACCCACAGATCTCTTTCATTATATTAAAGAGGACCTCATATAGATTTCCTCTGTTTTTATACCAGGCTAATGATATTTTATTTCTTAACCTAACCCTCCCACACTCTCAGAAAAAAGCTACAAGAAGTTACAAAAGTGGTACCTTTTCAAAAAAGTGCAGTTTGAGGGTGAATTTTGATACCTCAAATGCCGCTTTTCCATTGCATAGTACCCCACGTTTAGGGTCGGGTCAGCTTAATTTTGGAGGCTTTTAAACTGGGTACAGTACGTAGTACCCGATACTTTTTTTTAGTACTACCTCGGTTAGGGTTCCAAGCAAGCTGAGCTGATACTAAACCGTGACGTGAAAACAATTTAGATCACTTAGTGGTCTGAGAGAATCGACACTACCAGCGTCATCGCTATAATGCAAGATTAGCTTTACCTTGATTTGTGCTCTGCCGAGCAAGCCTGTTATCATCTGTGCTTTGTTGTAAGTTCCCAAACTCCCTTTTAGCAGTAAAAAAACTACATAGATTGAGAATCAAGAACACCATACCAGTGTTTTTTAGGCTTGCAGTTTGTGGCGGCACATTCGCGACACGCACGTCCGCATGCACTGCATTTTTGCAACTTAAATCAGCGGACAGAAGGTGTAAAAAACATGTGATAGAGAGGTAGTGATAAACGCGATCTATTTGTGGTGGTCAATACTGATTTTGTGGCGGACTGAAAAATAAATGAATGTATGAGGATGTATAGCATTTCAACAACGCTCTCACATGTATGATGTCAGTAGGCAGCGCAAATATAACGACATGACCCGTGGGGTTCTATGCAATCGAAAAGCGCCAAAAGGTACATTCTGGTTCCTCAAAGGTACATACTGGTTCCTCAAAAGTACCAAAATGGTACATATTGGGACCTTTTTAAAAGGTACACTGTAAAAAAATTGCTGTACACTGTAGAAAAAATCTGTAGAAATTGCAGCTGGGTTGCCGGTAATTTACCGTAGATTTAAATGTATGTTATTTACTGGTAACATTTTGTTCAAAGTTAAATGAACATTTAACATTTACAAGTCTTTGTCTTTACAGAGTAAAACTAAAAAACAGCATCAAGCAAAACATTCTGGAAAACAAAATCTGAAGCAAAAAAACAGAAAAAGGTTGATGATGATTTCTGATTCCCAGAATGCTTTGCATGAGGCTGTTATTGTATAGTTTTATTCTGTAAAGATAAAGACTTGTTAATATTTAAAATTTATTTAACTTTGAAAAAACTCTTGCCGGTAAATAACAAATTTAAATCTACAGTAAATTACCGGCAACCCAGCTGCAATAACATTGTAATTTCTACAGATTTTTTTACAGTGTAGTTATGCAGCTGTTTGCCAGTAACTTACTGTAGATTTAAATGTATGTAACAGTTTTTTCAAAGTTAAATGAACATTAAACATTAACAAGTCTTTGTCTTTACAGAATAAAACTATAAAATAACAGCATCATGCAAAGCATTCTGGGAACCAGAAATCCTCATCAATCTTTTTTCCTTCATATTTCGATTCCCATGCTTTTCATGAGGCTGTTTTTTTTTGTTTTATTCTGTAAAGACAAAGACTTGTTATTGTTAAATGTTCATTTAACTTTGAACAAACTGTTGAAGCAAGGCCATGGAATCACCATTTTTGGTTCCTTCAGAACCATTCAGTCAATAACCATTAGAAGAACCAATACTTTCATGTGTTTTTATAATCTAAACCTTTTGTGAAACAGACAGGTTCTGCGGATGGTTCTTTATGGAACCATTCAACCAAAAATGGCTCTTTTCTGACATCATGAAGCACTGTTATTTTTAAGCCTATAGATTCAAACATGCATTGTTTAATTTTTAAAAGGTTTTATTTAAATCATAATGGCGTTTTCTAATAAGAATGTTCCTTTTGAAATCTTAGCTATGTTTACCTTGAAATTAATGAGATCAAAGTGGACTATCTGTAATCAGCCAGAAATGAACCCTTTCAGAAAGACGAGCCGTCTCTTATTAGCAATAACAATCTTTATTATTTCATCTCGCTCGGCTATATCTCAGCACTCGGCTAAAAGTGTTCCTGGCAGAGTCTGCAGGGTGTGGCGCAGAAACGAACTTATGAATGTATTTTGGAGAAAAAAGAAACACCCACAATCCTCGGCAAAAAAGGAGGCGAAAAAGCGTACCCCAGATGTCATCTGAATTTATGTCTGTAATTACCTTATTTTAATAACACACGGAATAAAAGAAAGAACGAAAGAAAGAGAGAGAGAGAGGGGCCCTCAGACACGCTTATCCCCACTTACTGCCAAGTGCTTTGCCAAGAACGTCTGCGTTTGATGTTGTTTTGTTTGTTATCTGGGTGTTTCTTTCCTTCTTCCCCTCTCTCTCTCTCTCTCAATGCTATTATGTCTTCCTCTCTGCAACACCGGACTTCACTGCTCTAGCACACTTGCGTCACCCCCGTCGAGCCCTCCAGTAATGACAGTCTGGATTTTGAAAAGTAAAGATGAGTCACTGTAGTCGGGATGATGGGCAATATAAGGTCGGGGATCATCATCGTAGCTCTGGACAATATTATAGCACTAACTCTTAAGCGAACTCAGTGGCATGTGTCGCCTCTCGAGAGTTTTCGAGAACGAGCTACTGTACCTCATAAACAGACGGCTATTGGGGACATTAGAGGTTAGGGCTGGCAAGTCAACTTGAATCCATATTAAACACACACTTTGTCATATTGTGATTGATAACGCACGTTATTCCAATGAAAAAAAAATGTTTGCCTTTTGTATTGTTTAATCAATAGAGATAAGCCCTGTTAATTCGTTTAAACACCTGTCATACAGAGACGGTTTGTTTTATAATTTGCCTACGCGGTATCAGATAACATGGTTTATTTTTGTTTACATTTATGCATTTGGTGGACACTTGCATGCAAAGTGACTTACAGTGTATTCAGGATATGGGTTGCCTAGGGATCGAACCCATGATATTTGCATAAAGCTTTACCAATCGAGCTACAGGAACACAGTTTTTTTTTTTTTATAATTTTATGCCTTTACCGTCAACCCTTACATTCTCAACTGTGTTTGATTTTATACCCAAATTCATGCTGAGAGGGCAGCCCCTTAAAAATATTATATTGTACAGTATGTGTGGTTGTACTTTGCATCTTTCTATTGTGTTCGCTTTTCCTGATCTGGATGGATGCCAGTCTAACACAAAACTCGCCAGCCAAGCTCTTTATAAAATCTTCACATTCCAGCGTAGACTTTGAAGTAAGTTGTTTTTTGTTTAAAGCGTGGATATTTGTAGTTACTGCCCTTGTTCGGAACATCTTTGCATGAGGTGCTTTTTCGATAAGCCTTTTGAAGTTTTGTAGGTAAGATAACTCAAAAAACATGGTGTGGTCAGGCCAGCTGTGTTGTTGAGAGAGATGTGCAGCGGTAGGAAAACCCAGTATGTGATGAGAGGTTGAAGTACACAGTGAAGTACGATCGCTCCGTCGCAGTCTTTAATCTTCCGTGATCCCGGAGAGCAAAACGTTCCAACGCTCCTGTCATTGAAGTGGTAAAGGAGCGGTCCAGAACGTTTCTTTTTCCGTTTCCACTTCTCTCCAGGCATCCGAGTGTGAGAAACGTCTTTCTGTGTGCTTTAAAAGCGTAATTAGGGCTTTTGTCCTCGAATAAATATAATTGCGCTTAGCGTTCCATTTAATTTCCATCCAGACATTCCTCACTGGCAGCAGTGGATCATCTTCAGATGAGGTCCACTCGAGCAGACCCGTGTTTGACTTAACACTCTGTTGTAGACATTGTTCTGGATTTATGAGGGAGGAGGAACACACTTCAGTGCCAGTTGTGGTGTGTTTTTGTACTTTTGATTAATGAGAGGAACAGATTGTGAATTATATTGTGTCTGTTTTTAGAGACTAAAGAAAGTTGTGTGACTTGTGCAGTTTTTTCCTCTTCAGGGTCTGGATAGCAAGGTGCTTTACATTTGTTATTGCCATTATGCATTGTTGTAAAATGGGCCATGTGGTGTAATTAAAAGCATGATTTTCTTTTGATCTTTTAAAATAAAAGTTCAGTGTACTTGCACTTCAAAACATGCTGGGTTGTTTCAACTCATGGTTGGATAACATATGTGACCCTCGACCACAAAATCAGTCATAAGGATGAATTTAACAAAATAATGGTTTGTTAAAGGAATAGTCTACCCTTTTGCCATATTAAACTATGTTATTACCTCAACTTAGACGAATTAATACATATCTATCTTTTTTCAATGCGTGCACTGTACAGCGCGTCGTGAATGTGTTAGCATTTAGCCTAGCCCCATTCATTCCTATGGTACCAAACGGGGAAGCCAGCAAACACTTCAGTGTTTTCCATATTTAAAGACTGTTACATGAGGAGTTATACCAGTAAGTATGGTGCCACAAAATAAAACTTTTTTTTGGTACCTTAGGAATGAATGGGGCTAGGCTAAATGCTAACACATTCACAACGCGCTGTACAGTGCACGCATTGAAAAAAGATAGGTATGTATTAATTCGTCTAGGTTGAGATAATAACATAGTTTAATATGGCAAAAGGGTAGACTATTCCTTTAAGCTAGGACAATATTTGGCTAAGATACAACTATTTGAAAATCTGGAATCTGAGGGTGCAAAAAATATAAATATTAAAATGGCCTTTTAAGTTCTCCATTTTTAACTCTTTCACCGCCAGCGTTTTAAAAAAAAGTTGCCAGCCAGCGCCAGCGTTTTTCATGATTTTCACCAAAGTTTAATGCCTTCCAGAAAATGTTCTTCTTTAAATATATAAACTTACAATATACCAAATGAAAGAACAGACCCTCTGCTTTCAAACAAAAAAAAAACGTTTCATCCTACCTTCAGTGGTTCTTTTGCAATCAGCTTTTGAATATGGGTAGGTTTCTGCAAAAACACCACATTTTGAGCAAAAAGCAGAGAAAATTCAATTTTTGTGACGGACTTTTCATAGAGATCCCATTCAGAGCGATCTTTAAAACAGACACGGACATGCAGCCGCTTGCCAAAGGGCAATACTTCCGGGTTTAAAAAGTTGCGGAAGGGCGCCACCTGATGGATAATAGCGGTATTGCGGAAAGACAGAAAATCTCGTCATTGGCGGGGAAGCGTTTTCTCTTAATTGACGAGATATCTCATCAATGGCGGGGAAAGAGTTAAGCAAAACACCCCTGTTTTTCAATATTTTACTATGTTCTTAGCTCAACTTGCATGAATTCATACATACCCATCTTTTTTCAATGTGTGCACTTTTAATCTTTGTATAGCGCTTTGTAATGTAAAGCTGCCTTGAAACAATTATCAATTGTGAAAAGCGCTATATAAAAAAATTTAATTGAATTGAATGTGTTAGCATTTAGCCTAGCCTCATTCATTCCTATGGTTTAAATAGGGAAAACATGGTGTTCACGTATTTACGACACTTTAAAAATGCTGGGTTGTTTAAATTCATTGATTTAATCAATCTATGGTTGGGTAATATATGAACAATTCAATTTGCTGGTTTAAATTAACCTAGAAATGTCCATAGGTGAGCGTTAAAACAACGTAAAGGAAAACACCACCTATATTTAATATTTTACTATGTTCTTACCTCAACTTAATTAGCCACCAAACACTTCAATGTTCTCCTTTACTTTGTCATTTCATGCTGTCATGAAAGGGTTAAAAATTAAACTGGTCATTATTTACTCACCCACATGTCATTCCAGACCCGTATGATTTTCGTTTTGTAATGGAGAAAACTGTTAATGCTTGCTGTTTGCTTTTTACAATGATAGTGACTCCAGCATGAGGGTGCATAAATGATGATTGATTTTTCATTTTTGGGGGTGCGCTGTCCCTTTAACGCTCACTTTCAGTAGTTTTGTTTGTTAACAAATCTGCTCAGGATCAGTTCATATGGAGATCAATTTCAATCCCTCTGCTTGTGTTTTGACTGACTGTATACATTTTTGTAATTTTACTGTCCATCAAACTTTGCATATCAAGTATTTTTGTAAAGACGCTTTAAAGTTGGGATTGACATCATTACAGAGAGACCATGTGTGTGTGTGTGCGGGTGCATCTGTGGGTGTGTGTGTGGCCCGAGTCAGTCCCAGTGTGTATCTCTTTGAAAACAAAACTTTTCTTTGTATCCAGAGAGAGAAACAAGGTCTGACAAGTAGTGACTTGTGTTGAGATGGATTCTTGGAGTATTTTGGAGTAGATGTCTAAGAGGCTGCCTTTGAATCCTTATCACCAGTCTGCAATCTAACCTTTCTCTTTTTCTGTTTAACATTCACTGTCATTAAGACTTCACATGCGCACAACACACCAAAATCATCGGTTTATTTATTGGATAAAAGGCGGCCATGTGAGTTAAACCTGTATATGCGTTTTCCGGCAAACATTTACACTTTAAAAAAATATTTTTTATAGATTTTCTAAAGAAAATGAGAGGTCCTCTATGATTTATGCTCCCTATTTAAAACTCAGATCCCCATCAGTATAAGCCAAATTTTTTCCCATAAAAGTAAGAAGCAAGAAAAATTTAATTTGTCATTCTTCTCCTTTCTCAGTTTAGATCTAGATTCTTCTTCTTTTTTTTTAGGTTATTTTTTATTCAATGTACGAATTCAACTCTTTCCCTGCCTGAGTTTTTTTTTTTAAGTTGTCAGCCAGCGCCAGCAATTTTCTTGATTTTCACAAAAGTTTAATGCCTTCCAGAAAATGTTCTTCTTAAAATATATAAACAAACAAAAAATATCAAATGAAAGAACAGACCCTCTGCTTTCAAACAAACAATAAAATGTTTCATCCTACCTTAATTAGTTCATTTTATATCACCTCTTAAATATGGGATATACAGCTGTTTGCCCTAGGACAATATTTCCGGGTTTTATAAGTTGCGGAAGAGTGCCTGGTGGATAATAGCGGTATTGCGGAAAGCCGGAAATACTTGTCATTGGCAGGGAAGGGCTTTCTCGTAATTTCTCTCAGTGGCGGGGAAATAGTTAATTTTGTACAGTTACACTGCAAAAAATGATTTTCAAGAAAACATTTTTGTAGTATTTTTGTCTTGTTTTCAGTAAAAATATAAAAAAAAAGCAAAACGACCCAAGAAAATAAGTCTAGTTTTTAAAACAGAAATGAAAAATTTAAGTGATTTTGTGCATAAACCAGCAAAAACATTTCTTGAATTTTTCTATAGTGTTTAAGAATTTTTAAAGATTTTTTGCTTACCCCATTGTTTTGCTTGTTTTATGCACAAAATCACTTAAATTTGATATTTTTGGTTTAAAAACGAGACTTATTTTCTTGGGACGTTTTGCTCATCAAGAAAAAAGCATTTAATGTAAGAATTTTTAGATATTTTTCTAAAAACAAGACAAAAATACTAAGAAAATGTTTTCTTGAAAATCTTTTTTTTGCTGGGTAACCCTCGTGCATTGTTCAATTTATTTATTTATTTTCAATTTTTTGCATAAATCTATTAATCAACCTCAATACTGATCAAAACTACCAAATGTTTACAAAAATGTCATGATTTTAACTCTTTAATTGGCAACTTCATAAATGATGTCACTGATTTGGGGGGGGCACACAAAAGGGCAGATTTTCAATATAAAAAGTGATTGTGGAATGGATTTTTTTAACCCCTTTTCACAGTCTTGGGCATGTCAAAGATTAGTTAAAACATTGGCTTTGATGCATTGTTAGTTTTTGTGCAGCATCAGATTTTATTTCTTTCTCCCTTATTTACTGTTTGTGGTTGTTTTTCCCTCATTAACTTCCATTATAAACACATTTTTTGATTGTAAAGTCATGAAAACTTATATTCATGCATTTTAGATGGTTTGTGGTTTTTCCCTTTGCAAAGAGGTAAAATTTGTCATTTTTACTGTTAAACACCATGTGGCACTATTAACCCTTTTGTAGGCCTGTGCAAAAACAAAGCTTCATTTCTGGTTTGTACATTGAGTTATTTTGCAACCATTGACTTTCATAGTAGGAAAAACATATATGATGGAATTCAATGGCTACCATCAACTGTGTGCTTATCATCATTTATCACAATACTTACATAATATTGGTTTTCCTACTATGGAAGTCAATGGTTACAATCAATCATTTATCAAAATATCTTCTTTTGTGTTTATCAGAATAAAGAAATTCATACAGGTTTAGAACAACATGAAGATGAGAAAATGATGACAGAATTTTCATTTTTGTGTGAACTATCCCTTTTATCCTAAATATAACCCTAAGTCACGGTGATGTTAACATTCATCAACAGGACCAAACAGCTCCTCTGGGTGGCCTGAAGCAGATTGCGTCTATTATTTAGAAAATTACACGTGCACCACAAAGCGACACGGACAGTTAGACATTTTCTAAATTCCAACACCCTCATGTTTTCTTTCTCTTTCTGACCTCTCTTTCTCTCATCCTGAGACCTTTCATTTTTACAATTAACAAAATTCCCAAAATGCATCTGTGCATTCCCTTCCGATGAGGTGTAGTGTCATACAGCGCTCGTTCAGAGCTCACTGCTCACGATGTGGTACGTGTGTGTGTGCTGTTTTATTCATAGTTCATAAAACACGTTTCCAGACGATTTACCGGCAGATGGAAGTTAATGATTTGCAAATGCGTCCGTGTTACCAGATTTATTACTGACTGATGTTTCTACCCCCTAATGTTTTCTTCCAACAAAATGCTTTCACTTTTTTGCAACAAAGTCATTATTTTCTCTCTTTCTCTATTAGTGCCTGGTAATCTGGGATGTTTTAAGGACAACGGCGATCCGACACCGTTATCTGGAGGCTACCAGACCTCCACTGCACTCACAATTCAAAGCTGCATCAGTTTCTGTCGCAACCAAAGATTCAAGGTGTGAACCTTTAGGCCGATTTGGTCATTCTTGTTATTCTTTACTGTGATTTTGTCCTAACTTGTCCTTCGTATTTTTCAAAACAATTTAATAAAAAAATCTATTCTTGTTTTAGATGTGATCACCTGCATTTGTTTGTGGGAAAAGGAATCAATATGTATCGCATTTCGCTTGCTTTACTGATTACCCAAAGTCTCGGATTTAACCTGGCTTTAGTAAATCATGACATTCCTGATCATTCCTGAATTCTTGTGTGTTTTCCCTTTAGCTTGCCGGTATGGAATCAGGCTATGCTTGTTTCTGTGGTAACGACCTTGATTATCATCGTCACGGTGAAGCACCGAGCACAGAGTGTAACCATGTGTGTTTCGGAGACCACACCCAGCCCTGTGGAGGAGATGGTCGTGTCATAGTTTTTGACAGTAAGTTTTAAGAGTATCGCCAATGATATTGGATATAACAAGATTGGGCACTGCTATTAAGAAGAAGTCCGGCCTTCTAGTTTAAAGAACCAATTATAAACCAATTGGGGAGGGGCTTTGTACAAAGTTGCATGAGGCGCCACCAGTAGCCAGAGCGACCTTGAAAAATATGTTTTAAGCTTAAGAAATAAAAGTTATGGTACAGTTAATGTCAGGTTTAATTGTTGGTCAGAAATATGGAATTTAATTGTGACATTAGCAAGATAATTTCGATATATCTGTCCTTTGCAATTCAAGTAGATAGGACTTTAGTCCTGCCTGACTGAAATAACTGCATGGATGCATTGCAAACATGCCTGCCTGCCTAGTACAGCTTTTTTCAGAGACCTGCATATCTCAGCTCCAACCGTAATTAAACTCTCCTCAACCAGTAAATTAAGATTTGCACTAGCTGTTTAATTACGGTTATTATTGAGTGAATTAGTCTTAATATTAATGATTTTTAATAACCCTTATCCAGCAGGCACACATGATGGAAAGGTCATTGAAACCCAAGCACCTTTTTATTTTAATAAGCAATAAAAACTTGAATGTTACTGTGTAGATTTTGTTATTCAACAGATAGCTGAACCCATCACTCTTTACTTACAGCAAAAGTAGGAGCATGTGGAGGAAATTACTCTGCGTCCTCTGGAGTGATCTACTCCCCCGACTTCCCAGACAAATACCGAGCTGGCAGGGTCTGCTACTGGACCATTCAGGTACATTTAATGCTTTTAATATCTTAATGGAGAAAGACCTGCCAGAGCCAAACCACAGCAAGAGCGGAAATATATTTATGTGGCATAATGGCTGCCAAAAGCACTCATATCTCGGTTTTTTTGATCTTCAGGTTCCTGGCGCGTCCGTCATTCTGTTCAATTTCACCTTTTTTAAAATTGTGGATCAGACGGATATGGTGGAACTACTGGATGGTTATTCCAATCAGGTGGTGGCGCGATTCGACAGGCGCAATCCACCACGGGACGTCGTGAACGTCACTGGAGACTTCGTCATTGTGTACTTTTACTCGGACAGGACGAACGAAGCGCAAGGCTTTTCGGTTCTTTATCATGGTGAGGATACTTGCGTGCTTAAGCACAATTTTACATTCGTGCATTTGGCAGGCTTATAGTGCATTTCGTCTGTACATGCATGACCTTTGTGTTGCTAATGCAATGCTCTACCAGCTGAGCGACAGGCAAACAATATTGTGAAATCTAGGTTTGTCTCATAACCGAATTATGACATTAGGAGCATCATAGTTTGATTTCAGTCATTGATTCCAATCTTTGACATGATAGTCAATATTCAATATATCAAGGTTATATTTTCACAGAAAGTTTTTATGTGGTCTGATTTTATATAGAAAGCATAAATCACAAAATATGACTCTAGCTGGGTTTCGCAGGCATGGCCAAATATAATGAAAATATAATAAGCAAAAACTGTGGTAAGTATAAAATAAATATTTTAGACTTTTATACCGCACTTTTAAACTTGACAAAAGAGTCAAGTTTAAAATAGGATAAATATCAAAACTCTTTGGTTATTTTTACGCGATGCTAATGGTCTAATCAGATTCAATGGATTGTGCTAAGCTATGCTAAAAGTGCTAGCGCCAGACCCGGAGATCAGCTGAATGGATTCCAAAACGGTAAGAATTACATGTTTAACTCTAGGGGAGTTGGAACATGAAGATATTTAAAAAAAAAAAATTGGAGTGTCCCTTTAATAAAACCCATTATTACTGTAGGGGCTATCCTTTTATTTATTACGTACAGGCATGGCTAAAATAAAAATGGATTGAACCCTACTATGCAAAACACTCGATGTGCAGTGTCCTGATGTTGGTTTTAGGGCATTGAAACTAAAAGCTCATTACAATGAGGTGCAACATTAGGTGATTTACATCTGCAGGTGATGCTTTCTGACTTTATTCCATCTTTGCACCTGCAGCCCAGTGGCTTATGGGTAATTGATGGAGAATTTACCAGGCGGGAGAAAAAAGAGGGGTTGATCAGTATGTGCACCGTATACACATTCCCCTAATTACGGTTGCTTGGAAACATGCAGTTTTGTTCTGCTTAAAGATACATTTGATAATTCGCGGCTCTAGTCCCCATCAGGAGGCAATAACTTTCTCCGTCTTCTTAATCTGAATACATTACAGGAACAAAAATGAGACTGATCAGAATCGATGCATCAAAATGTGGTGTCATTTCAAACACGCTCACTCAGTGTATTAATATTTATGAGATTTCCGCTGTCAGAAGCAAATATGAGTAAACACTGAACTGCTTAATAGCTTTCTCTTTGTTTTATTGCACTCGGGACGCTCTGAACAGTTTTGTCAGATCTTTACGATTGTAAGACACGCTGTCACTTTTTGTTATGTGGTTTTGGGATGCAGAGTTCAGTAACCGCAATCTGGGGAGGAATAATACAGAATGGGAAGCATCAAATGGAAAAAAATGTTTTGCTGAAAGTAAAGGTCAGCGAAACAAATTGGCTTTCACTATCCACTGAGCTTATCCTCCTGCGGGGGTTTGATTTAAACTCCATATACTGCTGTTATATCAGCCCTCAGTGTTGAATAACTGCGATGATGTTTTTTCGAACGAGGCGAAAAATCTCTCCCTGAGATGTTCAGAGGTGCGAAAACCACGGATGATAGCTGGAGAAAAGAGATTTTAAATACAGATATAAGCTCAGAATTGGGAAGATTCACATGAAATATATATTTCAAAAAGATATAGACAGACAGACAGACTGACACACAGATAGATAGACAGATAGATAGATATTTTATATTTTTATGTTTTATATATATGTGATTTATACACTTTATAATAGTTTTTTTTCATAATTTGTATGTTTTATAGACAGACAGACAGACAGACAGACAGACAGACAGACAGACCGACCGATCGATAAAATTGATTTTTTTTTATGTTTTATATATATATATATATATATATATATATATATATATATATATATATATATATATATATATATATATATATGTGTGTGTGTGTGTGTGATTCATACACTGCAAAAAATGACATTTTTATTTCGTATTTTTGTCTTGTTTTCAGTAGAAACATCTAAAAATCTTAAATCAAGATGTATTTTCTTGATGAGCAAAATTACCTAAGAAAATAATACGACAAAAAATATACAATTTAAGTGAATTTGTGCTTAAAACAAGTAAAAACATCTGCCAATGGGGTGAGAAAATTTTACTTGAATTAAGTGTTTAAGAAAAAAGAAATCTTATTTCACTTTTTTTTTCACACCCCATTGGCAGATAATTTTGCTTATTTTAAGGACAATTTCACTTAAATTGTATATTATTTGTCTAAAAACTAGACTTATTTACTAAGGTCATTTTGCTCATCAAGAAAAAGCATCTTTATTTAATAATTTTTAGATATTTCTACTGAAAAACAGACAAAAATACTAAGTAAGAAATTCATTTTTTGCAGTGTAACTGTTTTTTTTTTTTTTATTAATTATTATATTGTGCCAAACCTGCCAGACTTTCTTTCTTTGTGAAACAAAATAAGTTTTGTTCTTTCAGGTGCCCTGATCCTTTAAATGAATGTGAATATGGATACTGTCAAGCATTGTCAATCAATATAATGTTTTAGTTTGTGGGTGTTGGGTAGTTGTAGAGGTGTTTTGCCAGATGCACTGCTAACAAAAATACTATTATTGCTATTTTACGCACAAGATTTCACATCGCAGAACTTTGCTTCTCTCCCCACAGCTTTGAGAAATCAAGGAGTCAGTCCAACTAAAGAGGATGAGGATGGTGACGAAGGACACAGCACAGTGAGGCCAAATACAGGAAGCACCACAGCAAAATCCAATACCAGTCAAAGCGGAAAATCCTCCCTCCTCTACTATGTAATCACATCAAGTCCTGCAAACATGCCAGGTCAGTGGCATGGATCGGGTCGGACCACGGGCCACAGCACCAGTATGTGTCCAGTTCTTTTCATTACGCTTCACAAACATTCAGCTTACTCTTCGCCCTCCCTTACCTTACCTCATGCTGTCATTACCAATATGACATGGAAAATATGTAACGATTCGCTTGGAAACAATGGTGATGTAACACTTTAGTTGTAATAACATTAACATTCTGCTGGAATACTTTGGGTTTATACAATAGCTGGGTAATATCGCAAACTAAATTTTAGCTATGGGGTGATTTAAATATTTGTTTCTCAAATGGCGCTTTTCTATTGCATAGTATCCCACAGGTCAGGTCGGGTCAGTTCACTTCATTTTTTATTTTGGTTAGGTTTTCCATCAAGTTTAGTAACACTTCATAGTGGGAGGGATTATAGGCGTGTCGTTACATTTGCGCTGCCTACTGCTGTGACATCATAAAAGTGAGAGCGTTGTTGGAATGCTGTACGTTACGTTCCCATACATTCATTTATTTGTCAGTGTGCCACAAAATCAAAAATGATTACCTCAAATAATTGTTTGCACATCGCGTTTATTACTACCTCTGTCTCACATGACACAAAAAATGTGTACAAACACCCATGGCGTCAGTCGAAGCGCTCCGCTTAGCCTCATTTAAGTTGCAAAAATGCCGGGAATGTGAACATTCGCATCGCGAATGTGTGGCCACAAACAGCAAGTCTGGAAAACACTGTTATGGTGTTCCTGATTCTCAACCTGTGGATATTTTTTACCGCTATAAGGAAGTTTGGGAACTTAACTTGCAAAGCACAGATGACAGCGCAAACACGAAGTAAAGCTAATCTTGAGTTTAGCATGACGCACGTCATGATTCTCTCAGACCAATCATTGATCTTCAGTGTTTTCACGTCACGGTTTAGTATCAGCTAAGCTCGCTTGGAAGACGTTACGGAAATGACTTAAACTGCAATTTATCGACTGGCCGCTAGAGGCTGGCTCCAAAAGGGAGACAATTCCCATAGACCTCCAGGATAAAATGCCCATCTTTAGAGCAGAAAATAATGTTTACAGCTTGGTACAAAAAGTGATTTTGGTCTATAGAACATTTCATCGGACGCACGTGATACACGTCTGGATCCGAACCTTACTTCCGGTTTCGTTTTTTTAATGGTCTGACCAGTTACTAAACTGATCTCTTGAACGAATGCCTCGTCGAAAATAACAAATGTTTTGGTTTCCTAGGTAATCTATGTGTTGTTTTTTTTGCATGTTATATAAATAAACTACGTTTAAAGAACTTTGTTGCTATTTATTCTTAGCAGAGTTTACCGGAAGTTACGTGAGGACCGCGACAGCCGCTTGTTTATGTTGTTACTGCTGAAACGGTCAATATAGCTAATTTTGCCATTCATGACAACTGTGGGGGGGGGGGGGGTGTAACTTATCCATTTAAATTATATTAAGCCTGAAAGTTCTGCATATTTAAGGGTGTGGCCACTTGATTGACCAGCCACTGCTGTCACTAGAGTCGAGCTAAGAGGGCGTGGTTTTAGCAACCAGCCACCTCAGCTTCGTCCACGTCCCGCCTCTTTACCCATTTTCGCATATCCGCGAGTGATGAGCGGTGACGTGTGGGCAAGACGTGTGGCGACGGCAGGCACCGCCTACTTTAAGCTTCAAAAATCAATGTGTGAAGTCACGGACACCACGTCCATATTTTTGTACAGTCTATAGGTGGGGCTAAAACAAACTATCGGGTACTACATACCGTACCCAGTTGAAACAAACAATCAAAAGTAATCCGACCCAAACCGTGGGGTACTATGCAATGAAAAAGCGCCCAAAATGTATTGGTTTGTATGTGTTTGCTATCGTTGATTTACTTTACAATCAGAGGACCACCATTCCAACCCTTACGAAAATTAACCATGTTTATTTTGGGGTAAAAATGTAGTAACCATGATTTTCTGGTGTATTGATTAGTATTAGCAAAACCATGTGTTACTACAGTAACCACAGTTTAAGTATGGTTTTAAAAAAATCATAGTTATTTTGTGGTAACTATAGTTGTTTTTTTTACTGTAGTAAAACCATGGTTAATTTCTGTTTGGGCAAGCAAGCAGCCTTTAAGTGGAAATGTTTATTGTAAGAAATAAAACTGTAAATATCTTGTTAAAAAGAATCAAGACATGTTTTCACACTATGAATGGTTTTCAAGTGATAATATATCTGTACATTTGTAATTTTGTGAGTCTGTATTATTTGTACTGTTAGTAATAAATTTTATGTTTTACAGTGTGGACCATCTATGCATTAGCTGCCCTGCTAACGCTAACAGTCGTAGCCATGGTAGCAAAGCTGCTACTGCATCTGACTGTAAAGTAAGTACACATGAAAACAAAATTTTGTTTTTAAACGCTCATTATTAGGATGTAAAGTAAAACAGCGATGATTGAATATATTTAGTAGTTTATCTTTCCTATAAAGAGTTTTTATTATGTTACATTAGATGTCACCATTATCAGCAGTTTAATTTATTCTCTCCATTGTACTGTCAGTGGACATTCGCTGGAGATTTTGCATACAATTTGTTTTTTACACACTGAACTGAAGCATGCATAAAAGTTTTATTATCTGGAATTTACTCCTCCCCTCCTTTGTTTCTCAGATCACCGTCCATTCCCTCAATCAGCGGTTCGGATTCGTGCGCCCAAAGCACCACGTCTGAACCTTGGATCATCTTCTACAGACCTTCGACCATCTCTCTGTTTAAAAAGAAACTCAAGAATCACCACGGAGACCTCAGTCCTCTTGTGGGAAACTAATCTTGATGCCTCCGACCTCTACGGCTGCTACTTACTAGCCCCACGTAACGAATGCACACACTGTACGCAAATTGGGCTATGAAACGGGAACATACCGCTCCCCAATTAACTTAAAATAACCATCGCAAGTCGATTGTTGGGACCACATACATGCGGCCAAAATGAATGGACTGAGCTTGATGCCGATGCGTTGAATCTCAATTTGCATCTCGACCAATCATGAACTGCGTGACAGGTGCACAAATAAACAGATTGATTTGATTTGCAAAGGAACGAGATGTTTTTTCGCCATGGCAGAGCAACAAATCTTTTCGGGGTGGTTTTTCGGGCTGAGACACTTAAAGACAAAACCACTGTGCCCAACCAGACCCTCTGGAGGAGAGATTCGGAGATCCCTTTCCATCCCTCTACGATCGCCTCATAGGTCACTTCTTGTTGGGGAGTACAGAACTCTTTTTTTTTACCAGGGTAATAGAACTGCCTGTACAGGTAAAGGATTGATGTCACAAAATGTATCAGACATTCAGGATTGAAATCACCAGAAAAAAAATCTTGATAGCGTTGGACTGCAGCTGAGCGCCAAAGCCTGCATTTGCTACAAGATGGACCTCTCCGACTGTCTTTTGTTATATTTGGTCTGTTGATCGTTCTGCCTTTAAGTGCCTTCAGGACTGAGAAAAGCCTTTTTTTCTTGTACGTTGTCACAATGTCTGGATGATGTAAACAAGCGTTGATCTTCCAGAGCTTTGAATTGCAAATAAGAATAAGCACTGGGTAAATGTAGTCATGTGGGTGTCATTGGGCCGTATTGTTTGTCGCGTTAAGCAAGGGACGCATTGTGAACTTTGTGTAATTCTGTGTGGGACCGATCAAACACCATTTGGTTTTCCCCCAATTCTTTCAAAACTATTTGCTCTTTCTCCCCGTTTACCTCAGATGTTGAAGCACTTCTGCAGTTGGCCAAATCCATGCAGATCACGCTAAACTTCCAGGTGCGAGGAGTGAGGTCATTCCTTCAAGGAAACATGGGAATTTTGTTTGAAGCACCTGCAAAACTATTAGTCAGAAGATTACAGAAGAATCGTTTTGTACTCAATGCGCTCATGTTACTGTACATTTTAGAGATAGGGTCATTTTAATGTTCGCTGGAGTACATTCGGTAACTAAACAGACAGAAAATGGGCCATCAGCTTTAAATAATTTGTGGGTCATTATTACCGCACTTGCCGACTAAACAATTTAAAGGGCCAGTGCACTCAAAATCAAAAATTGGTCATTATGTTGTTTCGAAGATGCATACTTTTTTAAATCTAGTACACAGCCTTTTTCCATGCAATGCCATTCCTGTCAATAACCAAAATGTCTTTTCCATCGAAAATTTACACTATTTGAAACAACAGTAGGGATAGTCGTTTTATTTTGGGTTGAAATATTCCTAAAGTCTTTACATTATGCACTTTAACTTATTACTGAAGTACTTATCTTGTGTAATGTTTTATGGACAACCAAAAGCATTTGTACTCAAAATATTTTATTTCAACATACCCCTTCATCAAAGCAAATTGTGAAATACTGTTTAACGATCTGTAGTAAGACCTCTGTTGAGCAAGCCACCCACCCAACGTGTCAAGTTCCTGTTCTTCCTCAGTCCAAATGTGTTTGGCTGACCTGATGCTGTATTTGGGTTGCGTTCTCATATGCACTCTGTGTTAATTACCACTTAAATACTTCATAACCAAAGTTCTGCCCATGCATAATAAAGTGTCACTCTTCACAGATGAGAGAGAGAGAGAGGCTGTCAAATCACAGAGAGAGACAAATCCAAAGTGACATTAAACTTCAAACAAGTTCATTTATGTCTGGAAAGACCGGTGAATAATACAGAATCCATGCAGGCATCCTAAAATACAGCGAGGCCTGAATGCACTTTTAGCAGTGGAAAAAAAGTGTCACATTTTTCTGTGGTTTATTAAAACGTCATTGGGCTTTCCTTCGGAGAAACCACGATAGGTTTTTGGGGAGAGAATACTTCCAGGGATAATGAAAAGATGTTTTCATGGAATTGTAAATAAAATAGTGAGAATTTTAATTTATACCATAAATTATTGTTACTTTGGAAGTAAAATGGGATATATTCTATCTTTTGTATAAGTACCTTTGTAGTTTTTATTTAATGTGTCCTGAGTGCAAAAATAAATATGCATGTTTCTAATGCTGGTTGCGTCTGATTGTTTTTAAGGAATTGTCACTATTGCCATTTTTAATCATGAAAACTGCAGAGAGAGAGAGAAAGAGAATTTACAATGCAAATCAGATCCTTCGGGGCACTCCAACATTTGCTTGCGAGATGACCGTAGTATCTGCAGCATTTCATTAAACAGACGACGTATGCAAACAAACATGCATAAGAAATCTATACAGACCTCCAAAGAACCAACATCTGCTGTAGACTTGAAAAGAAGAAAGCAAAGGAAGGAAGAAATTCGGCTCTGATGTTTTCTGTGTTGCTGTACAGCTTATCAGATAAAATGACTACCAGACGCAGAGTGGATGCACAAACAAAGCCTGTAATACAGGCCCCATGTGTAAGCCATTAACCCTTCTGTGTGTGTTTGTGCGTGTGGATGTGTGTGTACTGCCCACCTGCAGATGTTCATGAAACTTGAGGTGAGCACAATCTGAATTATGTAATATTAATAAATGAGTTTAATATGATTAATAAAAGTAATATAACCAAAAATGCTTATTATTAAGGGAGTTCCAAGACTAATAAATGAATCTGAATGAATCTCCATAAACCAGTCAGCCTTTACTCATTAAGTAACCACATATGATAAAAAGCAACAAGCTGATTATCATTAATTTACAATATGACAGAAGTAATTTATAATATGATCAATATACAAAAAAGTATATAAAAAAGTTACACTATAAGTAAGAAGACCTGCAAGGTTGTATTATAAATCCTAGAGTGACCCCTGCTGGTGGGGATTGCTAAATGCACACTTTTTTGTTAGAAAAGGCTAGTTCCCTTACGAAAATTAACCATGGTTTTACTATAGTAAAAAAAATACTGTAGTAAAACATAGTTTTACTTATAGTAATCAATAAACCAAAAACATGGTTACTACGCTTTTACCACAAAAACATGGTTAATTTTCGTAAGGGTTAGAGAGTTAATATTTAAATAGAAGTAGTCGACGTTAAATTAACAAGGAAATATACAGAAAGTATGGCATATAACTGATTTGGATTAGACATGAAAGTAACAATGATGTGAAAACTACTCAAATTTTGGGCCCTTTTTGAGGTGGCAAAAGAAAGGTAGAAATGGTAAAAATGCTTGTTTGTTTTCTTTTAATAAAATGTATTGTTATGCATTTAATAACATTTTTAATTTTAAATAATTTTCTGTTGTGTTAATATTAGAAGTTTTTTTTTTCTTTATTGCATATTTGAAGTAAAAAGACAGTAACACCACAGACAAATTAGCCTAAATCCAGTCTTTTCTAAAATTAGGGCTGCATGATGATTTCAAGATCAGGGAACATTTAGGAAATATTAATAACTATGTATTTATCAAAATATCTCAAATTTGCAAGTTATAAACAACACAATACCAAAGAAACTAATAAAGTCCCAGACAGCACGTTCAGTCTAACGTTGGCAATTGGAGGGCACCAGCGGCAAAGTGAAATTGTTAGAAATTTTGCTAACTTTAAGAAAATTAATTATAAAGAAAGCACTCACCATGTACCTTTACACACAGGGAGTAGTCCAAATAGATTTCCTTTTCTTAAAGGGGCGACATCCATTGTTGTAGGAGAGGACACTAATTTTGTCTTAAATATTACAAAATATATCTATTTTAAAACAATTTAATACAATTGTACATGTTAAATAAAATCTTTATTCACAATATAACCACTTCATTTGTGTTAAAAATTTAATATTGTTGCAATTACAATCCACGATACCTCTCTGAGGTATGGCGGGAACACGAATGCAATCTCTCAAACGCAATTAAATATGTATTTTAAAATAAAAAATTTAATAGTTAATAGTGCACGAATTGTGTTTATCCTACAGAATACAAACACAGAAACATTTTATAATTTAATTTAAACACGCAATCTACGAATTTAATGAAACTCTTAATTTAAATTCATTCATGTTGAGTGAGCCATTAATATTTGGCCCGTGCGCGCGCAGTCTCTTTAAATAATAAAAGTCAGAATACGACATTATTGTGCACAGTTAAAACTGATTATTTGGCTAAAATATAGCGAAAATCTAAATACTATTGAGTAAAATTTGTAAAAAAAACAAAAAAACAAAACTTAACACTATAAAATAACATAAATACTTAAAATAATAAGTGGCATTACAAGTGATTTTTGCATTATAAAAATGAGCCATATATTGAAATAGGTACACACATCTCTCTTTAAGTGTCAGATTAATGCGCTATATAATGTGACATAATAATTAACTGTATGTTTTGACAAATTATTAGCTAGAAAACTTTTTCTCAAAACACAAACTTTGTAGTCCATTTAAGACGTGCGAAAACTACAACGCGTCGCGCAGTTATGACACACTGCTAACGCAACTGAACTTGAGCGCAACATGGCTGCCTCCGTGAGGACACTTGCCCTCAGAGCTCTCTGTGAATCCAGACGAAATATTAATCGTGTTTCAGGGAGTCGAATTAAACATTCGTGTTGTGGTGCTTGGTTTACACTATGTCGCGGGTACAGTGATGGATCAGAAGGGAAAAGTACACACTTTGGTTTCGAAACAGTGCCAGAGGAGGAGAAAGCAGACAGAGGTAAGTTAAAATCACTTTCAATCAGTGGTTCAAATACATCAGTTTATATGGCCATGCTTATTATAACAGTCAAAAGTCTTACTAGTTATAGTACGAGGCAGACTTCAGCTCTCGATTCAAGCATTTTCAATTAAGCTCGACAGACATCCAAGATAGTATGCAGTCTACAGTTTTATTGTTTTATGTGTGCATCATATACTTTTACTTATGTTTTCTACTTATAAACTTTGAGCAATTGTGTATGTATGCATAAATTAAATAGTCTAATTTCATACCTCGTTTCTGTATAGCTCAGTGCAGGAACATTGCAGCCATAGGTTCAAACTCGGGGAACACGTATACTAATAAAAAATGTATATTTTTTAATGTACTGTAAGTTGCTTTAGATAAAAGCGGCTGATAAATGCAAATCTCACACTTTTATGCCTAATTCATTTTTCCCAGTGTATAAAGTGTTTGAAAGTGTGGCCAAGAAGTATGACGTGATGAATGATGCCATGAGTTTGGGAATACACCGCCTTTGGAAAGACTCGCTGTTGCACGCGATGAACCCTCAGCCTGGACTACGGCTACTAGACACGGCTGGTGGCACGGGTACATCAAAAATTTGTGTTTCAAACACACAACATCCCTTTATGAACAAGCATGCATACTATATTTAAGTTGATATATTATAACCAAGCATGCAAGGCTGACATAAATAAAGGCTCTACTTTATTTCATGCTGCCGAATCACAATCATGCTGATACAAATCTAAAAAGACATTACTATCTGTGTTGTGCTTCAGGTGACATCTCTTTCCGCTTCCTGGAATACACGCGTTCAATGTATGAACACCAACAGCGGCAAAAAGTTCGATCCAGTCAGACGCCGTCATGGAGGGACATCGCTGAACATTATGCATCAAACAAGTCAGGCCTTCCACAATCCCGGGCGGTGGTGTGTGATATCAACAAAGAAATGCTTAAAGTTGGTAAACAGAGGGCAGAGAAAGCAGGAATCGGGACAGGTACAGTCACCTATAACCTAAAGACACCCAGCTTTTATTGAGAAATGCGCAGGTTATGGTCTCATCATCAACTGTTTGCAGATCTTTCGTGGGTCGTGGGTGACGCAGAAGAGCTCCCATTTGATGACAATCAGTTTGATTTATACACTATTGCATTTGGCATCAGAAATGTCACGCACATAGAGCAGGTAAAGACACTACATGACATTACAAGTACAAGTACAAGTATTTGACCCTACACCACAAAACTAGTCATAAGTCGCACAGGTTTATTAAGTATTGCTCTTATGAAGATGTTTTATAAATTTACTACAATAATATATATAAAAAATGTATTTATCATTATTAATATGTGTTGCTAAGGACTTCATTTGGACAACTTTAAAGAGGATTTTCTCAAAATTAGATTTTTTGCACCCTTAAGATTTCAGTTTTTTAAATAGTTGCATCTCGGTATCAACGGAAAGCTTATTTATTCAGATGGTGTATAAATCTCAATTTCAATAATGACCCTTATGACCAGTTTTGTGATCCAGGGTCACATTTCTTTAGGCTCATTGTAAACATAATGATTGAATTTTTGTTACGGTCTGTAGGCCCTGCAAGAAGCGCAACGTGTCCTTAAACCGGGCGGACGATTCTTGTGTCTTGAATTCAGCAAAGTGTCCAACCCTGTGCTTGCAAGGTTACTACATGCATTTAGAAAGGATTAGTCAATTTAAAAAAAAAAATCCAGATAATTTACTCACCACCATGTCATCCAAAATGTTGATGCCTTTCTTTGTTCAGTCGAGAAGGAATTATGTTTTTTGGGGAACACATTCCAGGATTTTTCTCATTTTAATGGACTTTAATAGAGCCCAACACTTATTAGTTTTAATGCAGTTTAAACGTGCAATTTCAAAGGACTCTAAACGATCTCAAAGCGGCATAAGGGTTTTATCTATCGAAATGATTTTCATTTTTGGCAAGAAAAATAAAAAATATGCACTTTTAAACCACAACTTCTCGTCTTCCTCAGGTCCTGTGACGCGCCAGCGCGACCTCACGTAATATGTCGTCATGTCAAGAGGTCACAGATGACATATGCGAAACTACGCCCCAGACTTATTAATGTCTTTGTGTCAGTTTATTGTTTAAAATGGTCCCCAAAGGTGCGTTTCATATAAACACGTGACTTTTCCACGTCATTATGCAATTACGTGAGGTCGCACAGACGGAGGAAGACGAGAAGTTGTGGTTTAAAAGTACATTTTTTTTCTTGACAAAAATGAAAATCGTTTCACTAGATAAAACCCTTATGCCTCGTTTGAGATCATTTAGAGTCTTTTGAAACTGCAATTTTAAACTGCATCAAAACTAATACGTGTTGGGGTCCATTAAAGACCATTAAAATGAGAAAAATTGAATGTTTTCTAAAAAAAAAAAATCTCGACTGAACAAACAAAGACATCAACATTTTGGGTGACATGGTGGTGAGTAAATTATCAGGATTTTTATTTTTTTTTTTAATTGACGAATCCTTTAATTGATTTAGATATATCTGACTGTCATGTTAGCCATCTTAAAAATACTTAAAATATATTAACCTATTCAATCGTCTTTTTGCAGGCTTTACGATGCATATAGTTTTCAGATGATCCCTGTGTTGGGGGAAGTGATCGCAGGAGACTGGAAGTCATATCAGTATCTGGTGGAAAGCATCAGAAAATTTCCAGACCAGGTAACAAATCTATGGTTTGGTGTTGGACATAAGTGTTCCTTGAAATTCTACAGTATTATAATATATGCTAATACAATGAACATTTTAAAGTATATATACAGTGTAGAAGATTAACTGTGTGTCTTCCACAGGAAACATTTAAGGAAATGATCGAGGATGCTGGCTTCTTTTGTGTCCAGTACTTCAACTTGACAGGAGGAATTGTTGCTATTCATTCAGGCTTCAAGCTCTGAGTGTCTGCCTCATTTTGAAATTCTTTAAATGAACTCTGACAAGAGACAAATGCTGTTCTACAAGCAACAAGAGTGTTTAAAACAGGGCATCTGACAAAACTGTGCGGGTCAGTGTGTCACTTGGCTGATGTATGTATGTCCCGTTTCCTATGTGGATACACTTTTCACTATGTGAAGTGAAAAATCAGTCAAAATGTTTGAATTTTGGGTTTGATTCAGTACATGCAATGCAGAAAACAGCCTACTTTTTGAATGTCTTATTTAAAGTAACTGGGCAGTATGGTTTGGTTCTTGGCATTGGAGAAGCGCACATTGAAATTAATAAATTAAAATGATTTTTGTTGGCCACTACATAATGCTGTTGATGAATAGTGAATTCATAATGACACATCAATTCCCAGTTGATCCCAAAAATGATTTAGAATCGAGGAGCTTAGATGCAAAAGCCGCTAAACGCAACCTCCGTCAAAAATGAGATCATGATATTAAAGGGCACCTATTGTCCGATTCAGGATTTTACATTTCCTCCACACATACGCATTTTTGATAAATGATCGTACGATCAAATCATAGACTGTAAAAAAAAAGGACGACGCCTGTTCGCTCCCTTGGGTCTTGAGTCTGCGCAGTAGCGATTTTGGGACCAATCATGCGCAGTAGTGAGCAGGAAGTGAAGCTGCGAAATCAAAACCCGCTCTCGCAGAATGCGCATATCACACGATATCACAGCTGTCAATCATGACGTGACACCACCATTTTTATATCATTAAATAACTAACTAAACACAAACTTATTTTAAAAACAAACATTTGAATTTACATCAGTGTTATTAAAAACTACAATAAATGACAGAAACCAGGTTCGGAAAAAAGATAATTGAAGTGTAATTAATTTTTTTTAGTTGGTCTCAAGTCCCATTGAATAACATGGGGAGGCGGGGTTTATGACCTATACTGGGACCAGTCACTGGGGGGCGATCGAGACGTTTTGGCTTCACTTTTCAGGGCTTGTGCGGCACGCTTGGATCAAATGTAGTATGGTGTCTACGCAGCATTTTATGGAGTTACAAAAATGTACGGTATTTGGAAAATAATGTTTTTTTTTAAATAAACCATGCGAACACACATTGTATTCTACCAAATACACAAAAAAAACATTGTTTTTAGCAATAAAATGGGTGCCCTTTCAACAAATGCTCTTGGCGCGTATTATACGTTCATCAAATACTTTGCTTAAAATCTGTTTAATCCTGGCTTTGGGTTTGCATCTGAGCTCTTCAATCTCTTATGCTTTTCGCTTTTGCAATAAACAAGTATGTTTGAGCAATTTTTTTTAAATGTTTTACTGTACTGTACTGTCTTTCTGAAGGGAATTTAGTATAGTCAGCAGTATTACACAACAGTATTTACTACAATTGATCAATTTACTATAGTTAATACTACAGATTATACAATATATGTTTGCAAAATGAAGTCATTACTATAAGACTACAGTATTGTATAATTTACTACACAATTTTTTTTTCATGTGGGCTAACCAAACTGATCAGAAGCCCCATTGACATCCATAGTAAGAAAAAAGAATACTATTGAAGTCAATGGGGCTTATAATCGGTTTGGTTACCAACATTCCTCAAAATCTTCTTTCGTGTTCATCAGAACAAATACATTTACAAAGGTTTGTAACCTCATGAGTTTTCATTTTTGGGTGGGTTTAGCCCCTGTGATTTACTGTATTTGTTTTAAGAGCTTACCAGCTCCTCAGCTCGTTACATTGGCAACTATAATTAGATTTTAAAAAAATTCACACAATATTGTTTATGAATCCCTCGATGGCCTAGGACCCAAACACTGCAGATTTCCTTATGGAAGATTGCTCGGATCATTAAGATCAAGTCAGTTAGAAATACCAAGGGTTCACTAAAAACAAGGCAAGTCAGCGTTTAGCTTTAAACCACCCGTAACTGGAACAATTTACCAGAAGTCAGATGGGCAACGTTCAGTTTTCAGACTATAAAACGCATCTGCTTAGCTGTGCATTTATTGACCACACTGTATCATTTTATTTCAGCTTTAATACATTTTACAATAAATTTTATTGCAATCATTTCTCTGAAAAGCACTTTGACTTTTTATCATTTTATACAATTTAATTACCCTGTGTATGAGATGCTACACTGCCAGATAGGGCTACCTCTACAATACTAATATTAACTCTTTAGGTGTACTTTTTAAATGGGTACCGTCCCAGTGACATCTAGGGATCATTTTTTTTCCTGACAACATATATAAATAAGCTTGCCTTGTGTTTGTGAAAGACAAATGAACTTCAAAGAAAGATTTACCCAGGGTTCCCACACCTTAGTTAACTTTTAATTCAATACCATCAAATTCAAGGACTAAATGTGGGTACAAATTTCAAGTGAGAGCAAGGTTACATCGAGTTACCTTTTAAGATACATTATTACAGTTCCCCTTCAAGGGAACTTGTGCTGTGTTACTGCGGTGACACATTGGGGAAGCCTCCAGAGGTAAGTGCGTCTGAATGTGTAATCAAATCCAACCAATGATGAGGCTTAAGGACAAAAACAGGGTGACGCGGGAGCCAGGACGTATATCGCTATCTGAAATATTGCCAAAGACGGCGTTACAGGGATGCAGGAAGTATGGCAAGGGAGACGCAGCGTCTCGTTCCCTTCTCAGGGAACAACAGTTACATACGTAACCCGAGACGTTTTCATGTGTCAAACACAATTATGCAAAAAAGCATTTTGGTATGAATCAACATTCGCATACAGAAGATATAAGCATTTAAAGCGAACAGTTTATCACGTGTGCTTATAAAGTCTAGAATTTTTGGAATATTATCCTACACTACACAGGGAATAATGTGGATGTGAATAAATTTTTTGCATAAAATAGATTCAAGCACTTTCAATGACCTGTATCTATATATATATGTATATTTTCAACAACTTCCCAGGGCCTTGAATTATTTCCTCCAGATTCACAAACTTTCAAGGACCTGTGGGAACCCTGTTTGCCGTATAACTGGAAAATGAAACTCTCAAATGAATGTGTTCACTTTAATAAAACCATATATTTTTAAGCTCTTTGTACACTTTGTTACAAAACTGCACTAAAATTTCTAAATCAGTTTTGGTCAGAGAATATTTAATCGGCTTGTGTGCAATTACCATGTATTTACAAAGTCTCTTATTAGTGATCTCGAAAAAATTAAATGAAAACAAAAAACCTCACAGACACTCTGAACATAAGACATGGCTTAAAGATAAATATATTAGTCAATAAATATTCAGAGAACATATTTCCATTTATGAAATGTGCTGCTATACAGATACAGAAATATACACAGATCAAGCTCTAACCTTTAACATTTGTAAAATGATAATGGAGAAAATAATTATATCTTTAAAAAAATTTAAAAATATTAATTTTTGTACACATTTTCTTTTATACAATCTTAAGTGCTACAAACATACGAAACATTAAATAGTGACTCGAGTACCCCCAGAAAAAATGCTATATTTGCAGTACATATCTCTATGCAAGGCAAGAGTAGATTCTCATGTTACGGCACTGTTATAGTCTATGTATAAACAAAGTTACTTTAAAATGAACGCCCGTGTAAGCTGTATGGGTACATTTCATAGAAACAGTATAAAATACTCTGTATAAACAGAAATGCATGATGATATGATGGTGAATATCTGTAAAAGCACAGGTGCAAGTGTGTAGTGGGTAATTATTAAAGGCAATTACTTATGTTTCTGCCCTTGACACACACAAACTCTCAAAACCATTATACTTTGGTGTCTTGTTGACAAACTGTTAGCTTGTATAAACACAAACACATACATACATGTATGTATGATGTACTCATAGATGAACTTCAGGGGTCAAATACTAGAAGTCTTGCAACTTTAACACTAGAGTAGTCTGGAGCTAAACCTACCAGTGGTGTTGGACTGAACCCTGGAGACAAACAAAATTTTGGTGTTAAGTACATACAGCTCAGTAGTCTCCACTGATAACAACTATATGGATAAAAAAACTAGGTCTTGGTCTGCACTAAAACGATTAAGGCCCTGAGAAAAACAGAAAGAGGGAGGTAAGGTTTTAACCTTGTTAAGTGTTCAATAAATTACCTCAGCACCTGTCATGCGCTCCCTCCACATGCTCCATTTTGGTTTTGATTGAGATGTTTGATTTCATACTGCTCGCATGCATGCAATTTTATTAAAATAAGTTTAAAAAGAGCATTTAAATCGTGATGGTTAACACCTTGGAACTCAAAATTAGCCATTTCCATTTACAAACGTTTCCCTGGTCCTAGTCCGATAAAGAGAGAAGCATGCATATAATGATGCTCCGCCCTCTACGTATGACACATTACTTTTGCTGTGTAGCATGTGGAAAAAATCTAGCTTTGTACTTTCATAATTTGTTAATGCTTAAACTGTTGTCTTCTTGACAAAATTTGAAGGCCACAGGAATGAACAAGATAAGCACTCAAAAAATAAAATAAAAAAATTGTAAAATCTTGATTTGAAACTCAAACCCTTTACGATAAGTACACTCCAGAGTTTTGACAACACAACTATTACATTTATTGATTTTCAAGAGCCTGTGCTGTGTTTCAGGGCTTGCCATCAGAGCCCCGACCCATCGAAAGATGCTTTGCCGCCCCCTAGTGTGTCAGTCACGCCATTGCACTGAGGGGGAAACAGCACTCTGGTCTCTTCATCTTGTGGCTGCTGATAAGTTTGACCTCTACATTGTCCTGAGGTGTAAAACAAATCACAAGTCTCCTCAGAAGTCCTCTCCTCGCTTTCTAAGGTAAGTCTAGGAGGAAGAAGACTTGTTTGTGATTCTGGACCCAAGCCTAATTCACAGTCTGTATCCTCGGGAATTATGGGTATCCGCTGCGAGAGTTCGCAGCAGCCCTGTCCTATGCAGCCGTCGCTGTCCGTTGGGGCGTACTGAACGTTAACCGAACAGTCTTCGGCGTAATGATTAGTACTTCCACGATGTACGGTCATTTCCGTGTAGAAGCAGCACGGCAGTCCGTCGTAGCCGACGTGATCCGGAGAAGGCAGCTGCTCGGTGCTCACGCTATAAAAGTTCTGCGGAGACCCAAGCGCGAGAGCTTGAGATTCGATGCCCCACCTGCAATGTCCCTCCCCGTCCTGCCCTATACGTTCCAAATTTAGTTTCGGTACCTCAAAGCAGCAGCTGCACGCAACCCCTTGCTCTCCGCAATGCTTCACGGGGCTTGTTTCTGCCGCAGCGCTCTCCGAGAGTCCAGCTGAGGTAGTGCTAGTTAGTTCCCTGGTTTCCGCCGAAGAGTGGCCACTACAGCTGGGCTCCAGGCTGCAGTTGGATAGCTGGTCCCCAGAACCGTAACAAGCTCCTACGGGAGCCTGAAGACAGTCCATCGTCCCCGATACAGGGGCTGGTGAATCCTCTGCTGTGGCTGAGAACACAGTCCCTGGCTCTCCGGCGGAGCCCCGGCATGGGCTCTTACTGCGGTATACGTAAGGGTCGTAATCGCTGCTCAGCGAGCTACGAAACGTCGAACAGCTTCCGTACACGCCCTGGTTGCTAACTTCTGTGCAATCTAACATGGAGTCGCTCGAGGAACAGTGGCACTGACCCGAGCTACTGCTGCTATCGCTTCCAGGACAATCCGCCAGGTAACCGCTGCACACGGAGCGATGCCCGTGGTAACAACTGAGTCCCGAAGTGCTTCCCGAGTCCCCTAAGCGAGAAGAGGAAGCTGGTGCCATGTGCACCACGGCTGGATACAAAAGTCCAGGTTGGTAAGGTCGATTGTGACCTTTGTGAAGTCCGTTACCGGGCTGACCTTCAGGCTGTGGAAATGTCAAGCCCTGAAAGTAATAGTGCTGGTACATAGTCTCGTACTGCGAAAAGCAGGCGGCACGGGAAAAGTTACGTCCGTGGAATTTGGGCCGTTTAAAAGTTTGTGGGTAACCGGGGGCACGATGCTCCAGACCACAATGGTGAGGGTTAAGACTGTGGTCTAGGTGGAGGGCGGGGTATCCCCGTAAGAAGGAGGACTGGGATGGATAGAGGCTCTGCTCAGGGTGCTGGTCCACTGTTAGAACAGTGATGGGGTTTCCATGGGGATCCATAGTGGTACGGGTAGGGTAGGCAGTCACCTGTCCGGCTCGGTGCACCCTTCCTGGGTAATGAACGGGGAGGATGACTCGCTGCTGGCGGCTATGCACTGGGTTTCCAGGATCGAGACAAACAGCACCCGGATTTCCCTTTTTTTGCTCTGGGTAGGAAACCAAAACGAAGATTAGAAGCAAAACAAACTCTGGAGCATTAAAGGGATACTCCAGCCAAATATCAAAATTACCCCATGATTTTGGACTTATGTTATTGCTCTTCCAAGCTTTATAATGGTATAAAACAGGGATCAGGGAACAACTTCTGACTTTAAACCACAAAAAAATACATTCTAACCCATTGGAGCCGTGTGGATTATCTCTGTGAAGGATGAATGCACTTTTTGGCCTTCAAAGTCAGAAGTTTTTCCCTGATCGGTTTTCTCCCATAATAAGCTTGGAAAAGCAAGGACATTTACTAATTTAACCCACATGTTTTTGTCTGAAAGATGATGGACATATGCATCTCGGATTGCTTGAGGATGAGTACATCATAGGGTAATTCTGATATTTGGCGCTTTATATCACATTAAAGGAAAATGAACTATGAGATTTGATACTCACCAATGATGTTGTGTCTGCAGTGTGGGCAAGTGTGATTCTGCAGAAGCCAAGGGTCCACACATTTCTTATGAAAGCGGTGCGCACAGGGGATCACCCTCAACTCCTGTATGTATGGAGCAGAAAACGGATAGGTTAAAAATGTAACATTTGTGTGGGCTTTACATATAACAGGGACATACAGGCTTTTTATAGAATGCAAAGACATAAGGGGTAAGTAAATGACATCAGACTGTTTTTATTTGTGACCCTGTCTTTGAAATTCAGGCTAGTCTCATCAAACTTTGATGCAGATCGCCAAAAAATTCTTTGGCTGGGATTTCACAGATGGGCCACATTTGGCTTAACTGCTCCTTTTCAAAGCATCCATGCAAACTGTAGATGGCGCCACAGCTTTAGCACATCTGTTCTTAGGGGGCTAAAAAATATGTATATGGAAATAACAGCACTTTTCCAAAAGATATAGGGTTTTGACTTGGAACAGCTTATAATGACCCCTTTCCATCAGTTTTGACCGGAGATGAAGGATCTAAAATTCGACAACTTGCAACATTCCCAAACCTTTCCATGAGATCTTTGAGTCAGAACGCTCAAGTTTACGGATCTCACCCACCAAAAGTCATTCTTGGTCCCCAAGCATGACTCACATCCCCCCCTCCTTCCGGCCTGCTTTTGTTGCTTTTCATCATCACAGAAAAAGCCTTTGATGCCATTGAGTCTTTTATATTGCCACTTCCTGTGAGCTTCCCAGACGCCTTGATTTCTTTGTGTGCCTTTTTTGTTAGCATGACACACAACCACAGAGGCGAATAGAAAAAGCTGCACCCGACGACGCGAGTCTTCAACTTCAAGAATTCCAAGACAAAGGCTTTAAGAGGCCAAGAACTCGATAATTTATCAACCAAAATAATTAAGCTACAAACCATGACTAAGTTTACGAGGTAGTGCTTAGGTACAGTTAGTCTGTTAAAAGGCGTTTTAAGAACAAATTTAAGCAAATATGTGACCATGGACCACAAAACCAGTCGTAAGTAGCATGGGTATATTTGTAATAGCCAACAATACATTGTATGGGTCAAAAATATATTTTTTTTTTTGTTAAAAATCATTAGGATATTAAGTAAATTTACTACCAAAAATATATGAAAAATGTATTTATCATTAGTAATATGTGTTGCTATGGATTTCAACTTAAAAGGCGTTTTTCTTAATATTTAGATTTTTTTATCCCTCAGATTCCAGATTTTCAAAATAGTTACATCCTTTTAATTCAGCGTTCAGGTGATGATAAATCTCAATTTCAAAAAATTGACCCTTATGACTGGTTTTGTGGTCCAGGGTCACATATTGGGTTAAATAATCACACATGCTAATAAAAAATGTATAGCTTAAAGTCGCAATGGATAAAAACGTCTGCCAAATACATAAAAGTAGATGCAGATGATGCAAGTAAATGTGATTGGTTGGAAAAAGTGCAATACTCTGCTAAATTTCACTTGTTGTCTCCATAAACAAAGCTTTGGCATTTTTCTGAACATTATTACCTCGCCATCAATGTATTTCTCGAGGCAAATGGCACAGTCTGATGTGGAACTGCTGCTCAGGGAGTCTGAAGCTCCACAGCTGGTCTCGCGCTGACCTTTGACCTTAGCCTTGAACTTGCGTGTCTCCATCTTCTCCAGGGCCTGGATAGCCATCCGGTTCATGGAGCTCTGGATAGAGGAGACAAAAGGCAAGTCAGAAAAGCCTGCAACAAATGAAAAAGCAATAAGGTGAAGGCTATTGAACTAAGATGTATGACCTCACCTGGCTGCGTCTTTGCTTGAGTTTAATCTTGATGAGAAGGATGAGGCAGACCAGAGAAACCACAACGAAAAACGCCAGGAAGATTCCCATGTCAAAATACTCCGTGGGCTGCACAAGACACGAGAATGAAAACTCTGGCACAACAGAATTACAAGATAATGTGTATGTTGGAAAAATCAATCATTTAAATGACCAATGATGCACACAAAACATTGATGCATATGGCATTTTATACCACGGGCTGTCATATGCTTTATTCTGATTGGTTGAGAAATGTTCCACAGATATGCATTATTTTTTGATAAACGCACATCTCACCCGTCAAATGTCTTAAAATAACCACCAGAGGAATTATTTGACTTCTGTCATTCGAAAATAATGCACACCACGTAACTCCTCTTCGCGTTGTGCCGCGTTACCACCTTGGGTGTGCATTATTTTCAAATAATTCAATGGCTCGTCGTCAATTATTCCTTAAGTAGCACAGAACATGACAAAGTCTATTGATTTTTGTTCATGACCACGATTTTCCCGTTTTCGTGTTACAAAGCACGTCTTTTAATCTAATCAGTAGGAAGTATCTTTTCAGCTTAAACTATCAATGCTGAGTGACACCAAATTGGTAAAGGGGAAACTGGTGAACACAAATCAATAGATTTTAATGTCACGAAATTCTGAGAGACTGGGAATAGGTGACTTGCAAATTCTTATTTGTTCAACATCTGCTTATGTATGCTTAATGTATGTAAATGATAAACTCACTCTTGGTGGACGATGTTGGATTCTGGCTCGTGCAACTTTCTGCTTGTTTACGATATTCATGAGTTTAACCGCATCTGCTCCTTTGACGTAGACCACCGGCCTTTTCAGGGGGTCTTCTGAAAGTTGGTTGAGCTGGAAAATGGAAATTAAAACATATTTTAAAAAGGCAAAGAGAGAAAATCGCAGAATTCTTTAAAAAGCTTTTACCTGTTTGATAAAGTATTATCTAATGGAAATTTAACTTTGTATGGAAAGTAGTTAGTGCACATAAGTTGTAATTCCCTGCTGAAAAAAACAATTAAACCATTACAGAAATTTTTAATGGTTTCCATTAAAATACCAATAGGAACCATTAGCTTTCATTATTAAAACCAATACACTGTAGTGTGTTTTGGGCCATATTCCGTTAGAACCAATAAAATTCCCAATAAAACCATTAGAATTTTCTGTAATGGTTTTATTGTTTTTTTCAGCAGGGTTATCTTTTAAAGGTGCCAAAGAATGCACTGCAATAATGTTAAATTGTAATTTGATATTTACATAGAAGGTATGTAACTTTATTAAGTGCAAAAATGATCCAGAAATGTTTTTAAATGTCCATCTACAACCCTAGGATTTGTCCTTTGAATTAAATGGTCTATTTTTGCCCTATTTGGAATGGTCATGAATAATAATAATAAAATGTTTGAGCTTGTTTCAGGCGGATTTTTTTTTTATTGTTTGGAGATTGTTAATGGATGTTTCTCAGTTTGTGTTTTTTTTCAGTATAGACCTGCAAAACGTAACTGTAAAGACAATAGTAGAACTTCAGCCTAAACGCTAGCATATAGCATTAACTAGCATATAGCGCTAACTTAGCAGTCACAACTTTGTTTTAGCATTTAACAACTTTGTAATTAATTTAATGTTGGGGTGTACATCTCTACTGTGATGTCACAGTCAGTGTTATGTTGAGATTGGCCTGTTTTCCATCAGTCTTTTGGGTGCACAAGGTTTACATAAAAATGAGGAAACAAACATGTTTAAGGCTCACAATATATCATTACCACGTACAGAGCTCTTATTATTCATCTATGCCTAGGTAAATACAGTTTTTTATTCTATGGCACCTTTAAACAGTATCAAACACTTAAACTCGTACAACATTGAAAACGTTTACATGCATCCTCATGAAGCAATTATAATTACATTTAGGAAATATTGCTATTACACTTCTCATCTCATGTAAAAACAATACTTCGGTAAAAATAACGTGATTAAGCTCATTAAGTATAATTGTATAAAAAAAATGCCATATGCAGATTTTAATTACGATACACAGCCATTTAAATAAAATGTTATCACATCTGTACCAAACTAACTGAAGTGCGCATGTGTTTTTGTCACACAACTTTTCGCGAATTTGTAGAAACGTAAATTTTCTTTGAACTCGATCAACATGACCCGATGTCGGCAGTCTTGCCTTCATCAAGAAACAGCGCAATATAGCATATAAAACCATTACAGGCAATGATCTGCATCACAGCACTGAATAACAAAATACGCCCATACGAACGCGTTTGTCATTTTACATAAATACATTTTAACAGTGGCTGGTAATGCATCTATATGAAAGTTCATAATTTGTGCAGTGCATCAGGCTATGTGAATAATAACAACCACAATTATTAGTGAAAAATCAGAATATAAAAACTGCAAGTAAACAGGAGTGAACTGGTTTGCTGGAGTCATGTGATTATTGGAAGTAATCACATTATTGGTGTATATGTAAACTTATAACACTTCTCGTTGAATGCTTGAATCTGATTGGCCAATTGTGACATTTGACTATTTGTTATTTACAGATAACAACCGATTAAAACTAATAACACATAACACATGGGAACACAGATGCTGCAAATCATTTTGACAGGTACAGTTTAATATTGCACTAAAAATGAGATATAAATATGTATTAAAGCACATAGCTTGTTTGTGACATTTGAACGTTTATCTTAAAACAAAAAGTAAACAGGTTTTCCTCCTAGAAGGAATAAAATGTAAGGTAAATAGCCATGTAATAAGCAGGATAATGTACAGGCAGCTGGTTGTTATATTGAAACAACCAACTGCCTATACATTATCCCTTACCTAGACAATGTAATGATGCTGTCAATCTGTTGTAATGATAAATTCATATATTTATTAAATAAATTACCGAAAACTAAAGTTAATCATGTTGCACGATGGTCAAGTAATATTTTGTACATTTTTATTTGTCAAACTGTTTAGATTTACACAAACTGAATGACACAAACCAGGGTTTTAAACCGCTACAAATTCATATTTTGCTATAATTTTGTTTTGCAAAAACTAGAAACCTCACGAAGTAAAATAAATGCAACCGCTAGTTATAAAAGTTGAAAGGCAGTAAAATCCTGCTAACAACAGGGCTGTAGAGATGCACACCAAAAAACACGTAATTATTTGAATGAATAACCATATTTCAATCCGCCAGATCAACGTGGACCTGGTTGGCAGGGAAAAAAAAGTCTCCACGACAACATACACCCAATGTGAAAAAGCAACCTATAGAGGCCAGACGTGGAAATTGTGGTTGGGTTTTTCTACATCGAGGGGGAAAGTAGTAGTAAACCAATTGCATGTTGCGAATGCGGACGCTCAATTTAGCCTCGTAGCTCCTCAGACTGCAGCTTCGGTCTGTAATTTGAAAAACCTGAGGGAAATACCAGAGATATTCAAGCCTCTATTTCTCCCGCTGTCGTCATGTCTCATATGTGAAATATGGTAACTGAAAGAGTCTCGTTTTACCCCTCTTATTTTTCGGGGCTTTCAAGTGAATATACATATAGTTTCCGGACTTTGCTGGGATTGCAAAATTACACATTAATTGTCATTTGTGCATGTTTATCATTTTCATTGACTGCTCATCCATTTTTTTGTCCACCAGGACAAAATGGAGCACATATACTGAGGTTTCGCAGCTGTCTTGTCGTTATCATTTTCGAAAGAGTAAACGTCTATTCCGAACTAAGAAGGGTAGCATGATGGCAAAAGACTTTTGCTTTGAGTCTCTGCCCCATGATTACCAAACTCTCCTCGTCCTCCCCAAAGCCTCAAGGCTTTAAATTGTAATCTATGCGGCTGAGGCGGCAGAATGAGTCTGGACAGAGGCGCAGGCTCTGGAATGCACAGCCACGACTCCTTTCATGTGGTCGTACAGAAGCTCTTTTATCTCATCTGTACACCGTTTACAACTGAACGAGCGAGAGGAGAAAAGAACGGCAAGTCTGGGCCTGGCGAGGACGTGGAAAATACCACAGTAAAAGGGAGGGGAGTGAAAAAAAGACCCTTGCTTTCTCAAAGGCAGAGACAAAGAAAAGGACTTCCACACACAGCACACTTATCCACAGAGGGTGGTGAGAACAGATGCTGTAAATCCATTAGGCAAATGAAAGTAAATGGTTGCTGATGATAGACTAAAGCAAATCCGATTTGCCTTTTCTTTAGTTAAAAAGTAAAAGAACTTAAAGGGATAGTTCACTGAAAATTCTGTCATCATTTACTTACCCTCAAGTTGTCCCAAATTTCTTTTGTAAAATAAAGATGGAAATGTTAATAAATCTGGGGCACCACTTACTTCCATAGTATAATTTTCTCCAACTCAATGGAAGTCAATGGTGCCCCAGATCTGCTTGGTTAAGGGCTCGTAATAGTTGTGCGTAGGTCCTACGCCGTGACGGTACACGGTTCCGTGTTGGTTTTCATTTATACTTTTGCGTCGTCGTCCGTGTCAACGTGCAAACACATGCGCAGACCGCTGGTAGGCTCAAAGAAGAAGAAGCTTGGCAAGTTATGAAAAAGAAACAGCAACTTGTTGTGTATGATTTAAGAAGGTGAGCAATGAACTTGGCCCATCTTTGCTTTCACCGTCGCAAACGAAAATACGTACGACAAAGTTTTTTAACCTGATGGGAGGGGTTCTGGTGGAACAATCACAGCGCTTGCGGTCCGCGTAGAACTGACGCGCTGTTAAAAATTTGGCGAGGTGCACATCAGGCTACGGATAACCTACGGCGTAGAGCTTACGCACGACTATAAATCGGCTTTACGAACACGTTTGGAACAAGCAAGTGACAGAATTTGCCTTTTACTGTGAACTATCCCGTTAATTTCTGGTAAAAATTATTTAAGTAGTGAGAGACGGCACTAGCGCAACTAAAAAGTACAAGATTAATATGTGGTATGTTTAAATGGTATGCTTGAATAGAGCTAACAATTACTTTTGACTTCATTTTTAATGAAATATGTACACTTGTATCGTTTCTTTAGCTTAACTAGTAGGACGATAGTAGCACAAATGGTTATGTGTTTGATCGTGACAACATCTGTTACATCACTAATGATATTGACAATCCCATCACCCACCTGGTCGATGGCATCTGGATTCTCTGAGACGTCAAAGATGACAGCCGTGGCTCCTCTCTGAACGGCTCTCTTTGCCTGCAAGACAAACAACAAACTTAAAAATTAATTTAATTTGACTTGAGGTAAACACTGGCTATGCAATGCTTAAAATGAACAAAACATAGTAATCACAGCAGTTATGGGAAAGACAACAAATCATAAAACAAGAAACCGTGAGACCGCAGACTAGAAATGCCTTAAACGTGGGCCAATCAGCGGGGAGCGACATTGTGTTCCACATCAAAGCATTTCTTAAATTAAAAGATCCAGATTTATTTGAAAGCAGGCTGTTTTTAAAGGCAGACCGCTCCTTCCTTGAGGCCTAAGTAAATATTTCCACATCATGTTAAACGTCACGTCTCACTCCCAACCAACAGAGGTCGCTGTAAGACTTCAGCTGGACAGAGCTCACGTGTGTCATCGTGCACGGCTCTCGTTTTTCTTGCGCCTAATTGCTTCATTTGTTTGTTTGTTTTAAGAAACGATCAAGGATATTGTAAGCCAAAATCGCATTTTGCTTACACAGTGACGGCTGGGTCCGTTCCAGCTCCACTCATGCACAAGAGGACAGACCGAAACCAACAAGGAAAATAAAAAAAGATCAAAGCCACAATGCACTGTGCTATAACTGTTATCAGAGAAGCAAAGAGATGGCAAAACTCCAAACCCAAGGCATTCTGGGTACTATGAGATACAAGGTCTTTCCACATGGCCTGTGTGCTTATCCAGTGACTGTGACTGCCCAACAACAATGCATGTTGCATTGAATTTTAAGCTAAATCCTTTTTTATGAGGTCAAATGAGTTCAGAATTTAAGTAGTTATATTTTATTTAGTATAGTCTTGTAATGCAAGAAAAGAAATTGCCAAAAATCATATCGATATTATGTAAAGATCACGTTCCATGAAGAAATTTAGTACGTTCCCTACCGTAATTATATATCAAAACTTTTATTTTGAGTGGATGACAACTTTAAAAAGCCTTCATCAAAATCGATTTTCAAATAGTTGCATTTTGGGCCAAATGTTGTCATATGCTAACAAATCATACATCAATGGAAAGTTTATTTATTAGTTTAGTTAGTTTGTATAAAAGATGTATAAATCTCAATAAAAAAATGTACCCTTGTGACTGATTTTGTGGTCCAGGGCACATATGTCCTCTGATGATATGACATCTAAACGTCTAATTAAAACAAAAAATAAACCGGTAAAACAATCTCTCAATAAGAGATTAACTTACATAAACAAACCATGAGCAATACATTTATTAATGTTAGTTAATAGAAATAAAGCTTTTACTTATTTGTTCATGTTAGTTCACAGTGCATTAACCAACGTTAACAAGATTTTAATAAAGTATTAGTAATTGTTGAAATTAACATTAACAAAGACTAATAAATGCTGTGCAGTTCATTATTAGTTCATGTTAACTTATGTAGTTAACTAATGTTAACTAATGAACCTTATTGCAAAGTGTCACCAATAAAACGTTATAAACATTAAAAGCGTTGACGGCAACTATATCAAAATGAAAACCCACAGTAAAACTTTATTTTTGTAATGGACCATTCTTCAAACAAAAATATTAATTTTTTGTTATCATTCATTTACCCTTGTGCTATTTTTGAAATCCGTAAGCATTTCTTCAGGAGAAGACAAGAGTGATATTTAAAGCATATCTAAGCTGTTTTACGCACAAAGACGTAATATCAGTAAATCAAAATCTCACTGTTTTGCACAAGTTATATTTTTGGTTGAAATCGCAAGACATAGTAAAGGTTATGCAAATTCCATTCAAATGTCAACCTTTTCATGAAAAGTTACATTTTTACCCAAAGTTTTCAACCATACTGATATTTTTTGTGTAAATATTTGGTGGTTTAAATACCCATGCTCTGTTAAAGTTATTGTTTTATACAATTTATTATTTTCCATAGTTAAGTAGTGGCAAATTTCTGAATTGTCACATTCATAGTGCTGTTTTCTTCATAAATGTGCGTACAATTAAGAAAAAAAAGTCATCCCTTCTTGATTTGTTGAGTATTATTTGCTTTTAGTTTTTGCATTTAACTGTCTCCCAAAAACATATCCATAACACATGAGTATAAACATTATTATATAGATATTTTTCTGATATCTGGACTCTACCATCAGGGGTTTAGGAAAATATAAACAGATGGTTCAATAGACTGTCCGAGAATGCATTTATTACTAAATGATTTTGATTTATTATGTTTTGAGTGCAAATGTCCCATCCAGAACACTGGATTTGCCAATGTGCCAAATAAATAAATAAATAAATCTCAAGCAAAAACTAAGATGGTAAATAAAAAAAACATGTCTCTATTTCTGACATCACCTGACCACAGTATTTGCAAAAGGAAGCAAAGCTGGAAGAAGTCATTACAATGAAGACCCCTGGGATGCAATCACAGGTCTAATAGTTGTGATATCATGCATTTGGACTGCGGTATATACAGGGTCTCAAAACGCACCGTAGCAATTGAGTAACATCTGTTTCTGAGACACACATTGCAGACTGTGTACTAGCATACTATGCACCGTTTATACTGTGTATTGCCTATTAGTAGTATGCAGTATGTAACTTATTTCATGTAGTATGCTACACTGTTGTCACATTACATCATGTCTAATTCCATAAGTGTTCAGTTACCATGAAAAAAGTACAAAAGCTGTCGACAGGGCAGACTTTTTCAAAAAGTGCACCTTTGTACCTCAAATCTGTACCTAAATGCAGGGTTCCCACAACTTAGTTAACTTTAAATTTCCCTTTCGAGGGAACTTGCGCTGCGTTACTTTGGTGACACTTTGGGGACGACTCCAGGGGTAAGTGCGTCTGAATATCAAATTTAACCAATGGTGAGGCTCAATGACAAAGACAGGGTGACACGGGAGCCAGGAAGAATATCGTTATCTAAAATGTTGTCAAAAACGTCATTACAGGGATGCAGGAAGTATGGCAAGGGAGACGCAGCGTCTCGTTCCCTTCTCATGGAGCAACAGTTACATACGTAACCCGAGACGTTTTCATGTGTGAAACACAACTATGCAAAAAAGCATTTTGGTATGAATCAACATTCGCATACAGAAGATATAAGCATTTAAAGCGAACAGTTTAGCACGTGTGCTTAAAAAGTCTAGAATTTTTATGATATTATCCTACACTACACAGGGAATAATATGGATTTTTTTCCAGAAACTTCTTTCCTCAAATAGATTCAAGCACTTTCAATTACCTGTATCTATGTATGTATATTTTCAAAAACATCCCAGTGCCTTGAATTTTTCCCCCAGATTTACAAACTTTCAAGGATTTCAAGGACCCATGGGAACCTTTTCAAAGGATAACATGCAAGTGACAGCTTTTGTACCTTCTTTCTGACAGTGTGAGGAAAAAACGGCGTGTAAAATGGCAAATGATGAGTCAAAAGCGCGCTATTCTGAAAAATAACCGCAACTGTTTATGCCCGTACTGCCGGGTTCATCAGCCCACATCTGTCCAAACGTTCAAAGCATTTCTGAGAAACAATGAGTTTCATCTGCCGGCGTTTATACCAACTCAGTCATTTCCACCTCTGACAGTTCATTACGATCCCACAAGAAAAGCTCATTTTACTGGAGCTGTTGTGGTCTAATAAATCTGTCCCACATTGTGTCCCCATCCCACACTTTAACATTCCTCAGCTGTACTCATTAGTAAAAAAAAAAAGATGCAAAATGACAAAATAACCTCCCGAAAAAGGCCCTTAACTTCAAAACACAAATGTGATAAGATATTCATTTTAAAAGACGAGTGCCAAATTCGCTTCTGCATTATTTTATCCCACACAAAAAGCCATAATTCATTCAATATACGGAATATTATCATATGAAACCTGTAATTTACTTTTAAACGTGAATATGCTCAGCAAATACTGGAATGAGGAGGAAATCTGAGAACCTAAAATAATTCATTATACCCAGCATGAGGAAATACTTCAAAAGACGTAAGCCAAGAGGAACTTAATGACTGTTTATGTCTTGTCAACGTTTAGATTCACACTACCGTTTAGCGGATTGACTGATCCAAAGGAATGCGGAAATAGTCTCTCTCTCTCTCTCTCTCTCCACATCGATCTACTTGAAACACTTCAGTGGTGTTTCGCCTCCTTTGAAGATGGCAATTTTGGTTAAATATTAATAACGCTTGATAAAAGAGCTTTAGTAGGGAAATGAGAGTTTGGAGGGGGGGGGGGGGTCACAAAGGAGGGCGAGCAGGAGCAATAAAGAGATCGAAAGAGAGAGAGAGAGAGAGAGAGAGAGAGAGAGAGCACGTGTGGAGGCGCTAAATCTTCTTTGAACAAGCTGTGCATTGAACAAGCTCTGTAATGTAGAAACATGCCTCTCGATGGAAAAATAAAAAGCCCAAAGACCACCATGCAACCCCCCACACCCCCTTCAGGTGTCCCACCTTCGGCACAGACCCCGCCCACCAGTCGAACATGTCGACGCCCCTCCCTGCGCCACCCATGTTGTGCTACAGACAAACTGAAATCCAGAAGCATCTTTCTAGTTAGAAAATATACATAAATGTGCTTTTGGATGCTGCAGATACAATATTTGGTATAAATAAGATAGCAACATGTGCTGGTGCTTATATGTTAGCGAGACATCTCTAGTCCATTTGTAGTCTCTTTAAGCAATCACCTCTGTATCATCAGGCTATTTTGAATATTTCAGCAAACTTGCAAACTGCTATAATTAAAGTCATTAAGTCCTCAGAAAGCAAAGCTCTGCCATTACGCCGTAATTTCAGGTTGCCTTCTGGCCTATGGGTTTCCTCAAAGATAAAGGCATACTTTCCTCATTTAGAGTTTACTTAAATGTGGTGAGAATTTTTTTTATCACCATTCATTTTCTCAGGACGTGCCAAGACGTCACTTACGCAGGTCAGAAATTCTTGGAGGGAAAAAGAGCAAAAGATATAAACCAGCATCTAATGCAGGGAAGTACAAAGCAGGAATGATCGATTTCTCACAATCTGTGGAGATCAATGCACCTTCAAGTTTAACTGCGTGACCACATCACCCAACCATAAATAGATAAAAACGTGTAGGTTTATTTCTGATGTTGACTTACAACAGTGTGCAGGTGTAAATGCAAACTGTCCGAAAGATAAAAGACATAAAAGAGTCGATAAACACCTTAAAACATGACGCAATTGTTGTTTTTCTACAGACATTATGTGTGTACATGAGATTTTAAGAAAACCTAGTCTTTTACACTTGCAGATAGTAAGGCAACAGTCACTTGTCAATACATGTATGAATTTGGCAGACGCTTTTATTTAAAGTGACAAACAGTGAAATTAAGGTATAAAGTGTGTGTGTGTGTGTGTGTGTGTGTGTGTGTGTGTGTGTGTTCAAACCTGTGACCTTGGCCTTGCGTGTGCCATGCTAACCAGTTGAGCTTTAAGAACTATAGTACATATACATACACAAACACAACATATTTTAAACACATATGTAATGCTATGTTCACACCAGCCGCGGTAGAGGCGTCAATCCAGAGTGATTTCTATGTTAAAGGTTAGTACATTTTTTTTTTTTTAAATCCAGATAATTTACTGACCACCATGTCATCCAAAATGTTGATTTATTTCTTTGATCAAATCGAGAACAAATTAATTTTTTAAAACATTCCAGGATTTTTCTCATTTTAATGGACTTTAATGGACCCCAACACGTAACAGTTTTAATGCGGTTTCAAATTGCAGTTTCAACAGAGTTTCAAAGGACTCTAAATGATCTCAAACGAGGCATAAGGGTCTTATCTAGCGAAACGATTGTCATTTTTGACAAGAAAAATAAAAAATATGCATTTTTAAACAACAACTTCTCGTCTATCTCCGGTCCTGCGTAGTGACGTAGAAAAGTCACGTGTTACATATAAACGCACATTTGCGGACCATTTTAAACAATAAACTGACACAAAGACATTAATTATTATCATTCGACATACAACAACGTCGGAACACCGAAGGCATTTAGTGCGGCACAATAGACATAAATCCGCCTCTTTCGCACGTCTAGATCGCAGCAAACGCGCAAGCTAAAAAATCGAAACTTTGCTGAAAAAAAATTGCGCTGTGCTAACCAATCAGGAGCTTGCTCTAGTAGTGACATGATTACAGGAAGCGAGTTGAGTCGCAGAAGCCCCTCCCATGACGTGGATTTCTGCGTGAATATCTCGAATGACTAGAATTTCACGCGTGGCTTTCATGCACGAATGCCAGTAAACTCAAAATGTTCAAGCGTCCAACTACGTGCGAATAGCGCGTTTTTACCGCCTCTACCGTGTTTGGTTTGAATCCAGCATAATAAAATGCATTTCTTGGAAGCTACATAAATGGCTCACACAAAACTTGCAAAACAAGCTTTTCACCTTAAACAGACACAGAGCTTTACTCTTACTGTTTAATATTTGTCTTTGGGACAAAAGAGTCTATTAAAGCAGCAGTGCCTGCTTTTTACAGCGACCGTCAGGACGTGTTACAATTTAAAACTATTTTTATGAGCGAAAAAAATGTTTATAAAGCTTGTTAAAGTCATGTTGCTACACAAATAACAGCATAAACCCAAGTCTACACTTCCTTCAGGAACACTGCCTGAAAATACACAACATACTCTGCAAGAGATTAAGACGTATACAAGATCTTATTTCACTGTTTGATTTTATTTAAATTTTTGTGTTGAATAGAAACCTGCCGTCATGTAACCATACTATGCACTTACTAAAGTTACTGAGGCTTTTGAAAAAACATTTTTGAAGTAAAACTGCAATCGTCATCTAATCTTCCTATACATGTTTTTAGACTGAATGAGTAATGCTCTCTTTTGTGTACTGTATGGCTTATATGAATGCAAACTGTAAGATTAAGTTCAGGGTGGTTCAATGACTTTTGTTTGACGAAGGGCTAATTTCTAAAATAGGCAATGTCTCTTAAAGGGATAAAGTTTATGCACTCCCAAAGGCTTTTATCCTCTGAATCCATGAAGACTATCATTGAGAAGTCTAATCTAGCTTTTGGTTAAATGCAGACTCAAAAACACCACTGTCAGTCATCACAGATTATTTAAATCGCTTTAAAAAAACAAAAACCCTAGCTGAATGGAAATTAATGCGTTATAAATCCAGGTTTGAGGTAAAGGCTTCCGTAACTTTAAAGTTCACGATAAAAAGTGATTTATACTTTTGCGTAGGTGGAACGCCGTAGCCTCTACGCCATAGGCTACACGTCAGTTTTCATTTATACTTCTGCGTCGTCGTTCACGTCAATGCGCAATTACACGACAGGGTACGTGCAGCCTACAAAGTAGGTCCTATGCAGAGCTTAAATCGTACTTAAAGGGATAGTTTACTGAAAATCATCATTTCAAACATTTATACATTTCTTTGTTCTACTAAACAAAACAAAAAAAGATATTTTGAAAAATGCTTGTAACCAAACAAATCCAGGGCACCATTGACTTCCATAGTTGGAGTAAATACTACTATGTAAGTGAATGGTGCCCCTGATTATTTTTCAAAATATCTTCATTTGTGTTCAGCAGAACAAAAAAATGTATACAAGTTTGCAAGTTCATGATAACAGAATTTTCATTTTTGGGTGAACTTCCCCTTTAAAGGGATAGTTTGGCCAAAAATGATATTAAACCCATGATTTACTCACCCCCAAGCTGTCCGAGTTTCAAAAGTGCGTCCATCCTTCACAAATTAAATCCAAACGGCTCCAGGATGATAAACAAAGGTTTTCTGAGGGTAATCCGCGCGGTGTTGTTGTAGAAATATCCATATTTAATACTTTAATAACGTAAATAACTACCTTCCGGTAGCGCCGCCATCTTAGTCGCGTCCGCATTCAGGATGAGAGCTTACGCAGCCTACGGAGGCTACTCTGCTGCTGCTCTGTGCCCCCGCCCTCAGAATTTGTCATACGTCACTAAGAAAAGTGCGTACACTACGCTAATACTCTCTCCTGAATACAGAGGAGTCTAAGATGGCGGCGCTACCGGAAGGTAGTTATTTACGTTAATAAAGTTTTAAATATGGATATTTCTACAACAACACCGCACGGATTACCCTCAGAAGACCTTTATTTATCATCCTGGAGCCGTTTGGATTTAATTTGTGAAGGATGGACGCACTTTTTTGGACTTGAAGGTCGTGGACTATGGGTGGACCCCGTAACATTACATTTAATCAACTGAAAGATCTAAAACATTTTCTAAAATATCCGAAAATGTGTTTGTCTGAAAAACGATGGACATATGCAACTCGGACAGCTTGGGGGTGAGTAAATCATGGGTTTAATATCATTTTTGGCCGCACTATCCCTTTAAAGCTAGAAAACAAACTAACACACTCCTCTGGTTATTCTGAAGTATTTTCTCTATAGCCAATAGAAAAAACCGAAGTAAACTGACATCATTTTATGTCATCACTGGTTATTTTATCGAAAAACAGATTCTGATTTTGGCTTGGTTCGTAGACGCGGTGACCCAAAGGAGATGGCAGATTCATTGGAGGCTCACGTTAAGTAGTGCAGAACTAATACAAGATCATTTCAGGGAAGGCACCAGGAGACCTCGGACAGCAGGTCAGCTTCTTGTTTAGACCTGTTCTGAGACCAGTTTTTGTTGCGACCAATAACAGTTTAATGATTGTAAAAGCAAGGTACACACAGAGGTACAGACCGAACTAAATAGCTTTTTAATGACAATGCCTTAGAGCCAACGTTTAAGGTTGCGGTTTCACAATGGAAGAACGAGGCCAAAATATACTGCTCATAAATCTTTTTTTATTTTACACAAAATTACTGAAGGAAGACCCCATCACATATAACAACGAATGATCTCTCTACTATTTGCAATCACACATTTTAAAGTCTTCATGCAAACAATGCATTCACTATGCTATGTTCCCACAAAATCGACCCCACAACGTTTACGCCGCTAACTCACTGCTCTACCAACTGAGCTACAGATGGGTTTCCTGCCACCAATCCAATGTTACAAGTGTATTAGCTATAGTGCATAAAAAAAGGATTTTTACATAAATTGTGTTGATTTATAGAAAAGCCACGTCTACAAGAGCAAAGATTGACAGTGAAGATGATGATGATGTCACAGAAACACTACATTATTTCTTCATCAAACAGAATGAATTCCAGCTTAGTTTCCCAACTATGGCGTCAACTTCCTGAGGGGTCGTAAAAATTGCCCTTTTCTCTATTTATCATTCTCAAGACCGCTGCCCCCCCTCCTTCCTTTCCGTTCACTTAAAGATCAGTCAAAAAACGCAGCCACTAATTTAAAGCCCATCGGCTTCCCGCTAACTCCGGCGACTCAAATCCCGCGCCTCAGGATGGACAACTGCTAATTAAATTTCCCCCTGTTTTTTTTCCTCTCTTCCTGCCGTAGTTTTGGGTGTATGTCTTGTTTTTTTACCGGTTTTCCAGCCTTAAGCATACACAAGAAAAGTAAACAATCCTTTCTTTTCTCTTCTTCCTTCTCTCCACATCAAATCTGAGGATTTTACAAGATGTCCAAAATAGACATTAGGATTTAACAGAATCATCTCCTTACCTCATCCCGATTCACAAGTTGATAAGTTAAGCTGTTGGGAAGTGTCAATTTGACATCATTTGTTTTTAAGCACATAAGTACGCAAATTTACTTGCAATGTTACGTTGTAAACAGATATGGCGATATAGAGACTAAAATTATGCATTGCTGCTCTAAGTCTTATTTCATGAACTGACACACTTTCAAAGCATCTAAAATGACCAAAAAAATTAAATAGCAGGGTCTGAAAAGCTCTTAATATTATATCTTAAAGCCCAACTTATGCTTTTAACTGTATAAAAGAACGTAAACATAACTCTGTTTAAGCTAAGCAATGTTCATAAGAAACAATAGCTGTGTTTCCATTACCTTTTAAATTGCACAAATTTACTTTGGGAAAGAAAATTCCAATGGAAACACGTAAATCTCACAAAATTTCGCAAAGTTATTATGCTCGTATGAGGTGTTTTTCAGGCAATTCGGAAAAGGTGCATTTCGCAAAACGGCAATAGAAACAGTTTATTCACATTTTCATGGTCACCTGATGCAAGTCACATAATTATTATTTGAAGATGACGCGGTTTGTACTTAAACCTCCCAGAAATGCCTCATTACGTGTTTGCTTTCCTTGCCAATAATGTTTGTATAAGACTCCTATAACTTTTTTTTATTTAAAATAATGTACTATTAACTCCAAGAGGTAAACATTGAGCTACACCACTTAGCTACAGAGGAACAAAAAGATGATAAATGCTCTTGCTAGTACAGTGCAGGAGCATCCAACGCTTTATCAATTAAGTCATTATTAAGAAAAGTGTGCAGTAAATTCCCCATCAATGATTACTCAAAAATAAAGTTTAAATTTAATAGGGGTAGCAGAGCACGAGGCGCACACACACATAAGTTAACTCTAATAAGGTTAAAGCTGGAGATGGAGGTTCTGCACGCACTGCCTTAAGACAACCTGACATAAAGAGCCGGCCAGGGTCACAGAGAGTTTAAAGCGGTGTCCCACAGAGGTCAGCATCTAAACTACCTTCACATTTGCCAGAACTGTATAACAAAACCAGCTGACAAAGAAAAAAATAAATAAGGAAGCAATATACAACCAGACATTATCGTTAATCTTCAAATGGACAACATGAAAAACAGGAAAAAATAATAAAAATAAAATTATAGCAGAATCCAAACAGACATAATATTTAAGAGGTCTGACACATAATAGAAATTAAATGAATTTGGAGGCATCCACACGTTATCATTATTTACCATGAAATTCCATCTGAATACTTAATAAAGTAGTTATTATGTTGTGACTATTGTAATGTGTCAAATAGAAGTATGGGTAGTGATGGTCATTTAGAATTTTTTCATTATCAACAACCGAAGGTCGTTAATGGATCATTAACCGTTATCCAATAATATAAGAATGTTCAATTATACTTAATTTTTTTAATTAAATGTAAATTAATTAAATTATGTGTTAAAATTTTAACCATTAGTATTAATTCTTACTAACCGTTAAGCAGTTAATTATGTTCGTCAATAATCTGTACTAGGCCAGTTTCAACGTATAGACGGTTTCAGCAGTAACAACATAAACATTCCGCTTTCGTGGTCAACACGTAACTTTTCGGTAAAATCTGCCATGAATAAATAACAACAAAGTACTTTAAACGTTGTTTATTTATATAACAAGCAAAATAAACAACACGTAGATTACATAGGAAACCAAAACATTTTCTATTTTCGACAAGGTATTTGTTCAAGAGTTCAGTTTAGCAACTAGTCAGACCATTAAAATAACTAAAACCGGAAATAAAGTTCGGACTAGACGCGTATTGCGTTACCGCACGCGCGTCCGATGAAACCGTCTATACTGATGTCATAAAGAGTCAAGGTTTCAAAACCACTAACATTTTCTGTGACATGGTTTCCAATGTATGAGCTTTGTTTATACAAAATAATTTTTTATCATTAAATCATGTAATCGATTTGATGTTTACATTTAAAATACATTTCAAAAAGAATATTTTGTAGGCCTTATTTTTACCTGCCATTCATGTTGTATGTTGTCCAAAAAAAAAAATGTATTGTGTCCAGTTAAAAATAGTTTGATTTAAATAGTTATTTAAAAATAACACATTTTAGTGTCGCAATATCGCAACACTGTAAAACCGTGGTAGTTTTGCTTAAGATCATCATACCGAGAAAATTTCATGCCGGCCAATGCCTAATTGGTGCTACAGAAAAATTGTCCAATAGAGGAGGTCTGGACGTGCGGTATTTAGCACGGTAGACGCAATTCTGCCTCATTCGCCTATCTAGTTCGTGCGAATGGTGCGGATTGAGCTTTGCCGCAAAAAACTTTCTATTTTAGTGGAAACGTGCCGCCTTAACCAATCAGGAGCTTGCTCTAGTAGTGACGTGATTACAGAAAGCCAGCGGAGTCGCAGAAGCCCCTCCCATGATGCGACTTTTCACGTGAATGTCTTGATTAATAGAATTTGACACGCAAATGAAGCAAGTTAACTCAAAATGTTCAAGCGGCAAACTAGACGCGGTAGACGCGAATTTGCCACCTCAAACGCAGCTGGTGTGAACCCACGGTTAGGCCATCCTTGATAAAATTAAAGTGGCTGCACTCCTCCTCTTTCAAGATATTAGAGATACTATCACCTATTCATGTTATGGCAACTGCATCACCGCTGTAAAACATTTGGAAAAGTACCAAATTTAGGTGTAATTTGTTCATGATACCCAATGCACAATCGCCAATGATGTTAGAAAAGTGAATCTGAAAAATATCAAAAATCACAATATACATATATTGAACATAAATGTGTGTATATGTGTGCTATCGTAAGTTCTAAAACTAAATAAGTCATGTAAAAAAATAAATAAACAAAATGCAAGCAGCCACATTCATCCATACATTTGGCAGATGCTTGTACCCAAAGCAACTTACAGTGCATTCAAGGTATATTTTTATCAATGTGTGTTCACTGGGAATCGAACACAAAGGCTTTATCGCTGCTGAAGTGATGCTCTATCAATTAAGCATTTAAATGCAAGTTTATGAAGAGTATAAAGGCAAAGTGAAGTCATCAGATCAGAGCTGCTTATGAGGACCATTGAACGTGAATGACTTTAATTAAAGGAGCCTTCATACCTCTCTAATCTAACCTTCCATTGAAGTGGCTCTCTGTGTGTGTGGGATATATTTGAGCTAGGATTCAAGTGTGTGTGTGTGTGTGTTGTGTGTCAGCGAGGGAGACACACTGTGTGTGTGCGTCTGTGTCTTTGTAATGAGATCTGCATTTGGCGAGCCGCGTTTCTCCCCGGGCAAACAGAACAGCAGGTTTAGACTCGGCCTGTAAGGCCACAACGGCTTTCCAAGACTTGGATTAACCCTTGCAGTGACATTCAGCAGAAGATCTGAATGGCGGGGGGCTGCACTTTGATACAAGTAAAAGAAACAAGGCATCTTTTTTTCACTGAATGACTGAATATTCTCACACGTTCATTCTGTTTTTCCTTTGCCTCTCATTCATTCATTTCTCTCAAGGCTGTTCTGTATGAGAAAGCATGAGGGATAGATCTTCTCCCGTTTCCTGATCCATTGTTCCTTCTGCTCCAGAGAGTTGTAATTCAACCACCCACAAGCCCTCCCTGCGCTCACACGTCTCGCACTTTAACAACCGTATCTTTACCTGACACACAAACCGGTGGCTTTGTGCACCTGAGGCTACCAGGTGTGCTAGCCGGTCTCAGTTTCCTACCTCCAGTTCTCCCACTTCCATACGCAAGACGAATCACATACAAGATCATCTCTCGAATGTTACTCCTAGACGACAGTGAGGTAAACGATGAGCAAGTGAACCAAATCTTGGTTCTCCAAAGCACCTTTTAGTCTTAAATGAACCATTGAATGTCCTAAAAGAACATTAAGCGTGTATATCCGAACATTTGCATCTCCCTCTTGTGGCGTACTGTAGGCCCATCTCCGTTTTCACTCTGCACTTCTCAATACTCCTTTATACCCTCCAAAGTCCTCAACTTCCTCTCAATTAGCAGGTGTGCTAAAACTTTCTTCCCTCTTTCTCAGCCCTCCATGTCACTCACAGCTGACCACCTTACCCAACCCCTCTTCACATACACACAGATACCACCCCCTCCGGAGTATAAAAGAGTCTTAAAACTCTGGGATGGAACTTAATCCATGAAAGAAAAAGCGAACAAGAAAAAAAGCCCGCCAAGGGGCTCGGCCCATCCCAGCATGGCACGGCTTTCAAAGAGAAACACACACATACTATTACTGCGTCTGGCAGACACAACATTACACGCTCCGTTCGCATTCTTTCATTTCTGCTCACCGCGACACCCTAAAGAGACGTGCTTATGTATTCCGCAAGTTTCGTTTGGAAATTTCGTTTGGAATTTCACACGTGATTCGTGAAGATTTTGATTTTAGTTCAGTTGTAAACACAACAAGAAAATACTTTTTGTGAGGCCTCTTTGAACCACTCTAGAAGCCTACTCACACCAAGAAAAATAAATATAAGTATATAAAGATAACGTTTTACACTTTGCTTTAAATTTAGGAAAACCGCAGTCCGCAACACAACTTTCATGATAAAGATACCAGGTAATCATGTTGGGATTTTTTTTGAGAAATATATCTTTATTTGTTTTAGATAACAAGCCATAAAACTTTGACAACCAATCAAAATCCACTCAAATTTTACATTTAACGTATAAAACTGCAGCACAAGCACAAGACATACACAATGTTAACAAAGCTAATATTAGTTCTTAAACAAGTTTTTTGTGATTGTTGCGGGCAAAATCCTTGATCTTGCGGCATGTTTTCTTAGAAAATGCGATGGAATATGCGGGATATTCATGTTATTTTATGCAATAGAATTGTGGAAAGTTGCAAAAATTGCGGGAACTTTCAAAAACTGTTTGCAGCTTTTCAGTGATGTTCACATCACATAATCAAATCACTTCTTATCCAGTGTTGGGAAAAGTTATTTTTAAAAGTAATGCATTACAATATTTAGTTACTCCCAAAAATATTAACTAATTGAGTTACTTAGTTACTTTTCATGGAAAGTAATGCTTACGTTACTTTTTAGTCTTCTGCTTTACTTTTTCTTGGCTGAGGTTTGATCTCTTTCAGGCCTTGCAGGTGTTTTTTATGACTGAAAAGTTTTGCATTCAAAAATTGCATATTTCATCACAAAAATGTCGAGCTCTGGCCTGCCGCCTTAGTTTTTGATTCAAACTGTTCCCACACAGGCGTGTACGCATAGAGTGCATAATGTGACTACGTTTAGTTTAATTCAGTACATAATTTTTTAATCAAATTAATTAAACTAAAAAAGTAACTTGCATTACTTTTTTGAAAAAGTAACTCAAATATTAATGGGTACATTTAAAAAGTAATGCGTTACTTTACTCGTTACTTCAGAAAAGTAATATTATTACGTAATGCACGTTACTTGTAATGCGTTACCCCCAACACTGTTCATAACGTTCCCATGGCAACAGGGAACATGGCTTCGCTTGTGTGGAGTAAATGCTAAATTTTTCAAGTTCTGCTAAGATATATGTGATGTTTGCTACGAAAATGCAGGAATTATGAAATCATGCAAGCCCGCATATTTTGCGCACGGAAATCTGCAATTTATGCTGCGAAAGTGCGGCGTATTTGAAAAAATGCGACCCCACATCAATATGCGAACTTTGGCTGATTATGCGTTGAATCATGCGATTGCATAATCGCGTTTTTCTGGAGGGAATTGTAATATATTTTTATTTTTAATTATCGTTCTTGGTGTAAACAGGCCTTTAGACACTTTATTCATCATTTATAACATAGCTATCAAACGGAGTAAGCATTAGGGCTGCATAACCACTTAACGCAACTAATCATTTGCAGAATTAAAGATTTATTTAGATCATATATATGTGTGTGTACCGTGTATAATAATCAGGTATATATAAATACACACAAATTCGTGTATCATTTTAAGAAAAAAAATTCTATTAAGTATTCATATTTAAAAGAAAAATTATATATAAATATAAAAATGTATATACACTTACATTTTCTTAATTCTTTCCCGACCATTGACGAGTTACCTCGTCAATTAAGAGAAAACATTTTCCTGCCAATAACACTTTCCTGACGAGTTTTTATGTTAATGTGTAATTTAGCTATTATCTAGATGGCGCTACAGTATTTCCGAATTTATACAAAAAACAATGCAAAAATGAATTTTAAACTCCGGTATGTTGTGATCTTCAATCTGAATCTGATCTCTAACAAAATTCCTTTACAAAAATGCAATTATTTCAGCTTTTTGCACAAAATTTGGTATTTTTGAAGATACCCATATTTGAGAGGTTATTAAAAGAAAACAAATGAAGATAGGATACAACTTTTTTTACCAGGTTTTTTTTTTTTTCATTTTTGAAAGAAGATGGTCTGTTTTTTTCATTTGATATATTTGAATGTTTATATATTTATATTTATACAAATATTTTGTGGCATTTTGTGAAACTTTTGTGAAGATCACAAAAAATGCTGGCTGGCAATTTTTTTAAAGGCTGGAGGGGAAAGAGTTAAATATATACATGCATATGCGTGAATTTATATATACATAATTATTATACACAGTAAACATACATGATGTAAAGTAAAGCTTTTATTCTGCAAATGATTAGTTGCGATTAGTTGTTATGCAGCCCTATTAACATATTAAATTTAGACTTAAAACAAATGAAGAATTTCGTTGCAAAACGAGATAACTCCGTTTTTAAAAAATTTTGTCAAAAGATGTTTATTATTATGTTACATTATTATTTTGATTTATGGTGCTACATAGCTGTATTTTTTAAGTTATGAAGGTTTAAATCAAAACAAACCAACTGCAGGTGAATTGATATTAATTGAAATGCACAATCAGAAAACGAGATTTCTGAAAAATAAAAAAATGGAGTTATCTCGTTTTGCAATGAAACTCTTGAAATACAAATCGGATTCGATAACGTCCCCACACTATATGCAAATATTACAAAAATACAGATGATTTCACTTCTGTGATGATCCTAAAGACTAAAACAGTATGAAAATTCACAACAGCACCCTCCCATCTGGATGTGGGTCTTTCAAACATCTGTATGCTAGTGCTAGTTCACGTTTGGAAAATTAAAAACAAGTAAACAAGTACTGCCTGAGATACCTTCACGGTAACTTATCCATAATCTCTCTCTCTCTCTAACTTTCCTGTTCTTTCTCTATTACCCTCTCTTACCCCCTCCTGTCCTCAAGCTCTTGTCTTAAGCTCCCTGGGTTTCTTTTCTTCTCTTTTTAAATAGAGAGCCAGGACTGTGAAGTCTAATAATGGTCATTTTGCCTCCCATTGAAGGCTGGGTAATTCTGCCAGGCTTCAGTTCACTTTGAAACACATGACACAGGGAGCTTCCCAGTGGCCATGGCAACTCACTCAGTGGGTTCCAAAGCCATGATTTCATACTCGCGGAGGGACGAAGAACCCGCCGACCAATGGAAAGAGGCTCCGCCCAGTGGGAGAGAACCTTTGACACCAAGCAAAGGAAAACCCAGTGAGATAATATCAGCAAGTTGAGGCATACACAAACATAAAAGAGAAACCCCAGAGCTAGGGCCCCATCAGAGCTCAGCGCTTCAAAAACGCCAACCGTCCCCCTTCACCCCTCCTGGTGCTTCTGCATATGTGGTTATAATTAAAACTAAATGTGTGGTTTTCATTAAAGTTAAGGCGTTTTTCATCCTTTAAATCAAAACAAACAAAAACATGGAAAATTTTACAAAACGCATGTGTACGCAATTATTTTTTAACACGAACGTAACAATGAACAATAATTTTATTTACATTATTACACTTGGTTAAACGACCTGGAATCTGTACTTTTTTCTCTATATCGCCATCTTTGTTTGAAACATAGAACTGCAGGTTACTTTACATACTCATCTTTACGTGGGTTGAATTCAAATTTCTTAAAACTAACATTTCCTACAAAATCATACCTGACAACTTAATTTTTTATCATTATTATAAGCTAACCATTTCAAATCGAAGTAAATAAGGAGACTTTGTATTTATCTATACAAAGGTATTGTACACAGTTCACACACATGATGTAAACAAAAAAAGTCTGTTATAGATTAATTGCGATTAATTGTTATGCATCCCTAGTTCATGTATAAAATTATTGTAAAGTGTTACAAAAAAACTGATAGTCATCTCAAGTATTTGACAAGTTGGCTCATTCGTATGAATGTGTACAAAGTGAATCGTACAAAAACATACGATTAACAAAAACAATAACGAAACCTCCTAACCCCAACGTCACAGGGGCAAAAGCAAATCATACGAAATTAATACGAAATAGCACCCTCGTACACTACGTACGAATTGCCATGAAAAATAGTACGAGTTCAACTTGAAGTATCCAGACATAAGCTTCCACTTTGACAACATGTTTTAACTCTTGTCGTATAGTCTCGACTCTTAAGGTGACCGTACAGTCAGGCAGCAGGTGGGTGGAGGAGCTGCAAGCAGCTTCTGGCCCACATCAGGATTTCACTTCTCTCCAACTATTACAGCTCACACACACCACATGTTTCAGCTCATAAAAGAGTTCATCAAACGGCGACATGTGAGGAAACGCACGTGTGCATGGATCTACACCTGCTAGTTAAACACTTTCCCTCAAACATGTTCACAAATTTATAACGGAAAACCAAGGACTAGCCCTGGTTAGAATGTCTTCCTAACCCTAAATTCTGTGGTGGTACAATATGGTATAGTTATTTATAGAATTTGATATATATAACAATACCTAACATTATTGCGTTACATAACATTTATTACAATTACATTACAGATGCAATAAGCTTTAAGCTTTAATTGGAGTAGAGGAGAGTGGGGCACAACCTAACGCTTTTTGGTTTTGGCTCAATCATTCAAAAAATATTTGAGTTTTGATTAATTATATTTTTACACAAGCAACACACACATCTCTGCTACAAATGAACATTTTAAGTTTGTTTCTAGTACTTACCATTCTTGGACAATTACACCAAATGTTACAGAAGTGCAAATGTTACAACTTACCCCATAGTTAATTGTAACAGGCAGGGGGTTAGTTGTAACGCTTGCTAAAAACCAAGTTTGCAGGCAAATATTTCAATACTATTTTGTCTATATACTTGGAAGTGGATATTGTTTATATATCCGTCTATAATAGACAGGTATCCACACTGTATTTATTCATCCAGCCCTTTTCTAACAATAGTTCAATTATAAATGGATACAAAAGTCTAAATATGTGAGAAGCAGCAGCACAATTATAACAAAAAGATTTTTTATATGTGACCCAGTCTGTAATAACCATATTACGGTTTCAAAAATACAATTCTGAGATAATGAGCACCAAAGTCTGATTTTAGCCATTCATTTCATTATGATTTCAATCTTTGACGTGACCTTATTCAATCAATATTAAAGATATGAACAAAAATTAATTTGAGACATGATTTTTGATAAGACAGGCACATTTATTTGGTTGGCAGCAAGCAATCATTCGTGTTTAAAATAATGGCAAGAATTACGCTAACATTAGTGGTTTTCATATCGTAAGTGTTACAATTAACCCCGCTGGGTCAAAATATTTTCAAGCCCACCAAAAAAAGTTGCTAAGAGCTGCAGACATTTTTCAAAACGATGCTATGTTTTAGTCAACAAGACACTGATTAATATGACATAGCATTGGATTTGGTATCTTACACACCTAACTTAGAAAAAATATATATGATGAAAAAACTGTACTTGCATGCCACCAAAACACTCATTCATCAATAACTGAAAACATTATACATTTCCAATAATTTGCGGGAGATCCGTCTTTTGGCAGCATGAAAAAAATCCCCGAAAATCAAAACTTTCAACCTCGTGCAACAATGTAAACAGTCCGTGTTACAACTAACCCCACGTTAGTTTTTGCCTCGCGCACCCCTATATCACACCGGTACAATATCCTGGTAATAGTTTCAAGCATACCATGGTACATGTTGGAACAAACATGGTAAACCGTGGTACTACTTCCACTTTTTCATAAGTGAACAAGAAAATGTACATTTTGAGTCCACAGACACACACACACACACACAAATCTGTGTGGACTGATGCAATGGGAGGACTCAGTATGTGGTCAGATGAAAGAACAGAACCCCTTCGTCAGCTTTGCATGTGTAAGAACAGAGCACTGTTTGAAAGAGAGGATATCATGCTGGCAAAGAGACAAAAAAGGCAGAAAAAGAGACCAACAAACAGATCAAGACCTACAATGGAGCAGGGACCTGCTGGGAAAGCATAAAGTATATTCACCAAAGAAACAAACAAAACCTCCTCGCTTCACATGATACTGCAATAAGAGATCAAAGAGTTTAATAGCAATGTGCATTTTGGCTAAACCTTCAGTGATTTACATGTGCACCTTGCAATCTTACATGAATAAATCATTGTGGAGCCAATGGTCCTTTCCAAAATTAGGAGATGTATCTGGTCATGTCATTAACATGAGACCTAGCATAAGCTTCACATCCTATAACCTTCTAGTCCCCAACGGCCCCTGAGAAACCCAATGCTCATGGTAGTGGACTGTGCAAAGTCATAACCAGCTTTGTATTTGGTACAACATTGGAATGAGTCTAATGTAGATGAGAATGGAGGGAGAAAAGAGGAAGCAGGAAAGGTGGGAGGTGAGCAGAACGATGGCTCTCAGTGGACAGAGACAGGAAATAGAGGAAGAAACTGTGTACATACATGTGTCAGCGGGGCAGATCCGTCAAGACCTTACACAAATCAGAGAATCCCACATGACCTTCTCACTAACACACACAAACCGAGCGGGGTCAAACAAACCTATGCCAGTTCACACTTACAGCATATGCACTAAATACTGAAAGAAAAAGACACCAATTCAACCACTAAGTGATTTTAACGTACATACATTGTAAAAAGCATGCTCTAACAAAGTACGTACAACTGTAGGTACAGATGAAAAGCAAAGAGAGTAAACAAAGGAGAGAAATAAAAATGGCACAGCAGGGATGGACTGGCACAAGCAGGTCAAGGGGAAACTGGTGGCACTGGGCAGACACTGGTGCCCAGCTGAGCAAGAGTTTATATCAGAGCCCCGATTATGACAGCAGACCCTCCAATTATAGCACCGGCACAAAAGAAGCAAATTATGTTTTTCTGTCTCATTACTATGAAAGGAAAAAAGCTGGAATGTGTTTACCCCGATCCCCTAATTTGAACTTTCCGTAAAACACGTTGAGCAATATTACGATAAATTTTCAGACAATGCTTTTGTGTTTTGCTTTATGCTAAGCTGAAACTTCAACTGAGGTGGGTTTGCACATCAAAGGACTGTTTGCATACTTTAAACTACATCCATTTATGTTCATTGCCAAATCTGTTAACAGCAAAGCAACATATCAAAGCGGCATATTGTGCTTGTGATATAATAACAGATCAAGAACACACATCTAGGATCAATAACAAAGTGCATGCTAGTTAAAAAAAAGTTTAAAAAAGACGTCAATGAAAACCAAAAACTGAATGTGCAATTTTATCTCAACATTAATAGAGTTTCAAAACATGAGTATTAAAGGGATAGTTCACCCAAAAATAATGTCATTAATGACTCACCCTCATGTCGTTCCAAACTCAGTTTAGGATGTTTTATATTTCATCCGAGAGCTTGTTGACCCTTCATTGAAAATCTATGTACGGTATACTGTCCATGTCCAGAAAGGTAATAAAAACATCATCAAAGTAGTCCATGTGACATCAGTGGGTCAGTTAGAATGCCTTGAAGCATCGAAAATACATTTTGGTCCGAAAAAAAAAATATTACGACTTTATTCAGCATTGTCTTCTCTTCCGCGTCTGTTGCGAAGCGCATGCGCGAGACTAAAGTCACGTGACTGCAGTGACGTGGATGACGTGTTATCCTCAGACATGATTGCGAAGTTTTTTTTCCCAAACTTATAGCGTGTGTCTCCCTCAGACTGTAAATGAAGCCCGGGTCTACAAAAAACTAAACAAAACAAAACAACAGCTGGGGCGCACCACATAACACGTCAGCCGTGTCGTACATCATTTCCGTCACCGTAAACCGTACATAGATTTTCAATGAAGTGTCAACAAGCTCTCGGACTAAATATAAAACATCTTAAACTGTCTTCCGAAGATGAACGGAGGTCTTCTGAGTTTGGAATGACATGAGGGTAGGTCATTAATGACATCATTTTCATTTTTGGGTGAATTATCCCTTTAATAAGTATCCTTAAGTAAATAAAAGCGCAGCCAATTAAAAAAATCCTTATTAATTTTTTACCAAAACCATGCTGAAAACATCCCTACATCATTTTTGGTTTAAAACAGAGAATTATGACATCATAGAAACATGGTCATGTGACAAAATCTGGATCATATATTATGCTAGCTCTTGCACAAACCCTATGCAACAAGAGTTATGACCAAACTTCCAATGCAACTTTTTCTAACAATGAATCGTGTTATATCGGCAAAGACGATTATGAACAGACCTCTGAACAGATAAGTAAACAAAAAAGCACTCATTCATGATATGCTTACCTTTCCCAGTACAGTGAGGCAGCTGGGGTCCAACTCGGGTTGTTCCAGTTTGACCACGCCCACCCAACCATATTCATACAAGTCCTCTTCATCGTTGTTGTTACACAGGCCCAAAGGGTGCATCTGCAAGACAAAGAAAAACCACAAAAGTTTAATGCCTCAGTCCAAATTGAATCCACAATAACAGGTACGCGCCCATACCCAACCCATCCCCAATTTATTATCGGAAAATCACTGCTAATTTACAAAAAAGTAAATTAAGCAAACTTAGTCACCATGATGAGCAATGTTTTGGCAAAGGTAAAGCAGGGTGAAGGTGATCATTTAAAATCATGTCAACATCTGTGACATATTCCCTAAAGGATAAACACTAAAGAGTCACCCTTCAATATACTACACAAGTGGGCACCTTTACATAACAGGTAATAACTTTTACTCATGTTATTGCACCATAGCTCCACTTCCTTTGACTAACTGGCCCACATTGAAGGGCCAACGACACACCCACACCCTAGAAAAGATCTGAAACTCCAAAAGCAAGGAACGGGCAAATAAAACTGCCGGAGAGGGAAAAAAACTGTTGTGGGAAACTTTAAAGATATCATGAAGATCCTCCTGGTTTGTGCCAACTCCCTATCAGTCTTTGAGATGAAAGTGTGAAGATGCATTTGATATGTTGAAAATTGACAACATGCACAAGATAAAACCCTCTTAAAAAGAAAAAAACTAGGTTAAAGATTATCAAATGATTACATAACTATTCAACACAGCCACACATTGTTTGAGGATAGATCTTTATTAGTTTATTGGTACTATTAGCTTTATTAGAGAGTTATTACACAGAAATATTGCAGGATGTTTTATTAAATGACTCAAACATTAGTCGTTCGAGTGGTTAGCTTTGAAAGCACAATGAAGATAAAGGCTGAAATATATTTTGAGGAGATATAAAAGTACAACTAATTAAATACCTTTGTATTAGAATATATGTCTGACACCTGTGAGCTTCTGGGTAAAACATTTAGGAAAAGTCCCTCCAAATGGAAACAAATTGGATTAACCCTATGAAAAGCTGATTATCATCTTAACTCGGGCATCAAAAGCCACGTCAGGTCCCAAGAGACCATGGATTCTGCATTTACGTTTGCAAAACTGATGTGATGTTTTATCCCACTAGACTGACAATATAGCTGCCTCATACTGGTTGCATTGTATTGAAGAGGCTTTTGTAGGGTTGTCTCCGAGTTGGGGGTGACCTCTGTTGCCTTTCAAAAATTCTGGATTTGAGAAACTGTGCTTAAATGATCTCTTCAGTGCCTTGCATATCAATTGTGCTAATAGCAAATGTCCTATCTTGGGAAAGTCTGAAATAGTACACAAGTTTAAAAATCTTTTACAATCCGTTGCAAAAACATTTGTTTGCCTACTCTCGACTAGATGTAATATATCTGCCTTAAGCTTTTTATTTGTGTACATGAACGTATGCGCACGGTCGAACAAACAGATTTGCAAAGCATAGTTTAGTTTTATTTGACAGACATCCGACGCATGTGCAACAAAATGCAATGCATCTCCTGGGTACATACTCCAATTTCCTGTATGCACAAACATGTGAAATTTGAGAAGTTGATGATGAGGCCAGCAGAAAAATATTTCAATAAAGGACCAATAAGGAACATAAAAACTGAGATTTCAACTACACCTGTGATCATGTGCACACCGCAATTGCATTTTACAATGCACATGCACACAATACTTGTTAAAGCAAGCACACACATAATCATTCCCCCAAAATCTGCCCAGGAAGATTTCCCAGGAGGCCCCTACAACTGGCTACAGGGCAGGTTGCACACATTTCTGTGGCCCTGTGTCCTCTACTGCAGTGGTTCTCAAACTGGGGGCCACGAGAAGGTGACGGGGGGCCCCAGTTTTATGACATTTTATAAAATACATTAATTTATCATGAATTCTGGGTTATTAAACCTAAAAAAATAAGGCTACTTACCAACATCACTACTTTGTATAACTTAATGTGATTTGTTTAATTAAAATGTTACATTTTAAAAGTTTTATGTCATAAATTGTCTTTGGGGGGGGGGGGGGCGCAAAGGAATTGCACCGTACACAAGGGGGTCCGCAAGCAGAAAAAGTTTGAGAACCACTGCTCTACTGGACCTTCTTTCCTATGGTGTGGCCATCTCTTCTTAAAAGAAACGTTTACTTAAATATTAAGGTTTCAAAAGTCTTTTCACTCATCCTCATGCCATACCAGCTGTATATGACTTCCTTACAACCATCATACATTCATCATTAAAGCAATCCAAACGAATCTCACAGGCTGAGATTGTAGGTTTCATCATGAGACACGTAATAACCTATAAGAGTCAAAGTTATCAAATTGACACCATATCTGAATTTACAGCACTGATTTAAGTTGTAGTAAGTTGCACGACACCTGCGCTCACAGCAATCGCAAAAGAAACAAAGTAGAGAGGAGCTATAAACTCATCAGATTACATAATTTAATGGAAAAATGTATAGAAAAGATGAATATGTCTGTCTAAAGAAATATTAAGTAAACATGTGTCAATACAACTAGATTTTCCTAAATTTCAAGATTTTTGGAATTTAAATTCAATCAAGCACTGCATCACAAATACATGGAAGCTAGTGTTGGGCCATTTTGAGAAATAATTTACTCATGTCTTTATTTGTTTATTTTATACTCATTTATGACAAGCTACTTGATTGGCGGACAAAAAAGCTGATTTACTTTAATGGCAACACTGACACGACCGCAACTTAACTTCTTAAAACTGATGTCATTAATCCGAGCGTGTCAATAAAGACCAGGCGCTCTGAAAAATTCCAGCATGCCAGGAAGCGGGAACAACACACTCACTGGTTTTAAACCCTTGCGCACCTAACAACCTCTCTAGTGCAAGAAAATGGCAGAACCGCGTACATTACAATGTGTGAGGAAGAGTCCGAATCATGTGCGTTTCAAGCAAGGAGTCCGAGCAAGAGTCCAAAGCCGCGCAAATTATAAGCTCTCTCGCGCAAAAAGAAGCTTACAAACCCTCTCATGCGAGGAAAAGCAAGAAGTGCACATTAATGTAAAACTATGATTATAATAAAAATAACTATCGCCAACTATCGTCATAAAAGCCCGTTATCGGCAATATGTCTGACGATCGTCGATACACGATGTTGGTGTGGTTAACCTTTGCTCAAGTAGCGTGCGTGACAACAACAAGCTAGGGGTGGGCAATACAGCCTCAAAATTATATCATGATATTTTAGAATTTTACGGTAATGATATTTATGACGTTCTAAAAAATTATGGAAAAGGAGGGCATTTACCATCCAATGAGCTGTCAATTATGACTACCTAATTTGAAGTTTAAATCCATTGTCATAAGGTGGCAGAAGCAGCATTAAAGTGCAGTAGTAGTGACACAATCACACAGCATGAGTCAAATATAAACAAATTACTAACTTGAAGTGAAATGGTATAAAAAAATTCACAGATTTTCAGTAATTTTCACAGATCCCAGTAGCTTACGACATTAGCTAACAATTTAAAATTGAAATATTCAAATTATTTTACATGTATGTGCACTTTTGTTCGCATTAAAATCAAATAAATAACATTAACATTAATCATGGCACATTTGGGGTCGTGAGATAAATGTGAATCCAGTTCAGATAAAACACAAGTGAATAAATAAGATTTCATATACACACAGGAGAAATCAGCAAGTCATCTGTCTGTGTCTATGGTCTGTATGTTGTGAGAAATCGGGTGTACTTTAGGACCCAGTAGCTGGAGATGCGCTCGCGCCTCTCGCTAAACAAACAAACAGGGTAAAACGAAGCTTTAAACTCACCAGATCACATAATTCAATGGAAAATTAATAGAAAAGATCGATCTGTCTAATTAAATATTCAGTAAACGTGCGTCAGTACAACTAGAATGTAAACATTTGTGAACATCTTTGGCCGCACATCACCCGCTGCTAGTCTCTCTGCATTAGGGAACGTAAATGCGACATACGTCATTGCATCGCTATATCATTGATATCATGATATGACATTTTTTATATCATGTTAAAAATGAAACCGGTATTATAATAAACGGTATGATATGGCACACCCCTACAAGCTATCGTCCGGTTATGTGGACGCAAATATATTTATCTTTTTTATTATATAGTATAGTATAGGGCTGGGTATCGATTCAGATTTTCCAGATTGATTCAATTTCGATTCACAAGCTGTCAAATCGATTCGATTTCGATTCTCGATTCAATTTTCGATTCCAGTTCTCGGGGCAGTTTTTATACTCGATTCTCGATTCAACTCAATAAATATAGATTAAATACAAATACCATACTAATAAAAAGAACAGTAAACAGCAGGTTTCAAGTGGGTAATTAATTATTAAAATCGATGAAGCACCTGAAACCGCCATTTTAACCACTGAATTAATGAATGACAGGCTTGCCTCTCGCTCCTTGGTAACCTCGCGCAAAGCAAAAAATAGGGTGACATCTAGTGAAGAAGACTAGTAATTCGATTAACGTTAATCTTTCATTCAATGTTTGCAGAAATAAATATGAAAGAAAAAAATCGATTCTGCTCTTTGAGAATCGATTCTGAATCGACCCCATTTAAAAAAAACGATTAATCGGAAAATCGATTTTTTTGCCCAGCCCTAGTATATTAGTAGTAGTATACTTTATTGTCCTCGAAATGAAAATTGTTTTGGACTACAAATTGCTGCATTACCTAAATATAAACTACATACAATAGACAAGTAAAAGGATAAAAAAACAAACAATATAAAAGATAAAGTAAAAAGATATGTTAAGATAGACATTTATTAAACAGACACACAGATACAGGTACAAAAGAGTTCTTATTTTTTCTCACAAATGTATTGTTTTACATCCTAAAACATAACCCACTTGAGTCATTTGGATTACTGGATTTCTAGGATGTCTTAATCATACATCTAAAAAGGTGATACATAATTCACATTCACATACAATAATTTTACATTTGACTTCTCCATTTTCACCCCTAATGTCGCCCGATATCATTCGAGTTGGTGCAGCAACACGATCAGCGAGAGCATTTCCTATAAATACCAAACATTTCAAATTGTCGGGCACAATTTATTTCTCCTTTGATCATTGAAACATGTTACATACCCTTAATATAGTACATATAAAAGAAAATTCTTTAATGAAGATACACACAGCCTTTCAATCACTCCTTTAAATTTGTTTGATGCATTAAATGCGTTTGGTAAAACTAGCCAGGGTTTCAAAGCAGCATGAGTGTATGTGTTTCTGTGTCTGCTTGCTGCCAAATCATAATACAAGTGGAGGCCAGCTTTAACTTTAAAATCAGTTTACACGCTTGGTATCTTTCAATGCATGAAATGCCGGTATAGATTGTGCAAGTACTCAACATTTCTGACAATCTAGTGGATTGGTGGAGACATGTATTTCTGGAGGGGTTGCAATTCAATCTAAAAGCAACAAGTTAATAGTTTCCTTCGTCTGAAATGCCTTCCATGAGAAGGGAGACCCAGGAGCCATTACTGAACTGCAATCCTATAATTACAGGAGCCGAAATGCTTCAAAACGAGATGATAAATGATTGCATGCATAATAAATTACAAAGTAGCATTATAAAAACAAACTATATGAACTTTATGGTATTGTACGTTTCAAATCAACTATAAAAAAAGTTGACCCCAAGTCTGCAGCACCAAAAGACACTAAACAGAGCTCGTCTAAAATCAAACCGCCAGATAGTGGCCTAAATGTTCTGAAAACACAGAGCTCTTATCATTAAAGCTGACCTAAAGTTGTTGATACACACAGAGCAAGCCTTCATGGATCATGGCTGCGGTCCAGTAGTACAGAACACAGAACAGATGAGCCACAAGCATGGCATTTAGGTCAAGGCTAGTATCAATTTCACCCACAACAATCAAAATGCCCAGCTAGCACTGCTATCAAAAACCACTTCATATCCCACTATAAAACCACTTCAATCTGCTTCGGATGCATGCGACAATTCTTTTACACTGCTTATTCATTTACGACCTTTGATAACTGAAGATAAAAGCAACTTTACCGCAGCTATAATTTGACATGGAACAAATATATGAAGGCAGCAAGTCCATCGACTTCAAGCTGTGAAAATCGTCTTCTGTGCACCACAAACATGGGCAAATTCAAAACTCCTTTCTCATGCTGCTGATCTCACCAAACCATACCCCCCCCCCGTTCCACAGTTCTGACCCTGTGCCTGTCACCCAGCCCCCCCCCCCCCGCTACGGGAGTACGGAATGGTTCCTGGAATAACAGACCATCCTGCCAGGAGAGGTGGGGGAATGTTTGATCAAAGCCACAAGTGGGCTACAAATCCCCCACCCTCCTTCCCGGGCCCGCGGCCACTTAGAGAAACTCTGTGCTTGGCCGGAGCTCTCAGGGCAGCTTTTCAAACAAGGCCAAGAGCCTTTCAAACAAGCAAGAGTGCTGAGAGCACTACAGTCATGGGCCGCGCTGAGCCGAGCTAGCGAATGCCATGTGCACGGCTGTTGGCTTCCCAATCGGTTGTAGTTTATTGGTGCACGGAGATTTCCAACACAGTTTTGGAAAAGGCACCAAAGTCATGGTGATCAATGAAACATCAGCGGATTAAACGTATAGCTGAAAGTCACTTTGGATAAAACATCTGTTAAATGTATAAAATCTTTTATGAAAAATACCATCAAAAATCCTAGACTATGCATTTCAGTCCATCAGGTCTCCAGAAATGCAAGTTCTCCATGGTCCTGAAAAGAGACAGAAAGCATTTCACGCCAGCATCTGAAGCTTACGCCATCCAATACCAACATAGCCACACCTCCTGGCGTTGACCAGAAGGTCAGATACTTAAACCGGACTTTATTCTCTCGTACCAGTCGATCCATCTCAGCTGTTACATATCTACAACATTTCCTCATCTGTAAAACTGGAAGGCCCTCTTGTAATAAAATGCCCGCACATAGTGGATAGAGCTTTGCATCAGGTAAACATGGCAACCCAGCCAATTTCCTTTTGGCGCTGGTCGCCTGAACTCCCACCTACTATCCAAACAGAGGATGTACTCGCAGACTCCAACACTATTTTGGTTTGTCTATCAGAAGAGTGTGAAATACTGAAAGGGACAGATGCCTACAGCTTCTGCCCAGTCTGCCCCGGTCTATTTATCTTTCTCCTCCTCTCTGCCTTTCATCCTCCAGCCATAAAGCTGTCGGACATTTATAATCTCACATGCCGGTTCAATGCTTGTCTCATCTGCAAGTGCAGCAGTAATGCAGTTTCACGTTTACACGCTCCTTGCAGAATCTACATTTACGTTCATGCATTTGGTAGACGCTTTTATCCAAAGCGACTTGTTGCGCATTTTGACTGTATGTGTTGCCTTTGGTTCGAACCCATGACCTTTGCGTTGATGATGCAATCCTCGACCAACTCACCTTAGGAAACCAGATACTTTGCAATGTGACTGTCATGGGTTCTATTCACATAGAATGTACAGATTGAATGAAATGCAAGTTGCTTTGGATCAAAGCAAACAATTGTATATATTCTGCAAGGGGTGTGCGAACCTACGGGCACAAAGTCAGAACATGCAAGTCAAAAATATTTCAATATGCAATTTAAAAAGTGGAGGAGGAGAGGGGGAGGATCTTGGCGGTTTGATTGCTTGTGTCTTCTCGTTTCCCAAGTTCTGGAAATAACTTCAAAGAGAATCGCAGCCTTGAAGAGAGCACAGATAGAGTTACAGTGTGGCAGCTGGAGAAGCATTGCAGGTGGGGCATGCGCTCTGACGGTGTAATATTATCTTATAAAGGGAGACTGGGCCCTTTTTCAAAGGAGGCGACTTCCTCTCCTTTGTGGTCGTGACAAAAACGATGATACGACAGTTGCAAAAGTCACCTCTGGCCAACAAAGCCCCTGACAACTTGTGCTCAGGAACCATATATTAAAGCACATACCGTGAAAGCGGTGACATCATAAGGCACCAACCACAAGCATCTTTGGCTTGAGGTATAAAGAACAGGTTCCCTAACGTCCTGCCAAGTCCAACCGTGCCTTTTCTTTTTGCATGGTGAAAACAACCACATCTCTGTACAACCGTGAGTCCTGGCCTCGCAGTCGCCCCGAAAACCATCAGCGCAGTGTTCCCTTGGTGACAACGTAAGCAAACAAGAAGTGCAATTTAGACCATAGCGAACACTTAATATCATGTCAATACTGAAATATGCATTATCAAGCCCCTCGGGTGAACGGCTTTAGCAGAAGGGAAATGACTGGAGGGTCTATAAACAGACTGCGAGTAGAGATTGAAACCGTCAATGGTGTGAAGAAGTTAAGCACTCAAAATACAACACCACAACAGCAGAAACATGGAAACCAAAAGGTTATGGTAGTGTGCTAGTTATGTTAAATCAGTGATTACAATCAAACTTTGACACTCTAAATCTCTCAAAAATGGGTCACGTACAGGGTTTCCCGCAGAAAATGTGTTAGTTAAGGTGGTAGCGTTGTGCCGGTGGGCGAGCCGGGGGCGTGGCAATCAAAGGGGTGGGGCGTACGCGTCATGATGAAAATATTTTTATTTAAAACACACAAATTAAACTAAATTTTGAAGAAACTATGACAGAAAATGAACACATACTAGATTATTAATTAATCAAATGTTTTATCAACAGGCTAGTTATCCTCCAGACAGTGACGGACCATGTCTTTCTCTCATTTCGGCCATGTGGCGCGTGCCCGCTCGCAGTGTGAAGCGTGTCCACGCTATTCTCCGAGATGCACTTGACAGCCTTTTGTGCAGCTAATTTTTTTTTTTGGACGACCTAGTTAAGGTGGTAGGGTATCCCAGCTTAGGTGGGCCGCCCGAACTGAAAAGTGCTGCGGGAAACCCTGACGTATATGAATTGTAACGAACTGGATTCAATAAACAACATATCCTGTATTTGTCTATTTTACAGCAATCTATAGCGTATCACATTGGATAACAATGAGCATGGCTTGGCGTAGGCCGTTTAGGGTACAAAGTGAAAAATATTATCTCCCTTATCGATATCCAACTGAACGACAGAACACATGATGTTGGAACGAACAAAATAATCATTTTCACAATATAGGTCATTGCACCAAACAACAAAACTTTATCAGCTCACTGCCACTATAATGAATCTGCCTTTAAGCATCCTATCACATGATTTGTGACATCAACATGCACACTTGGCGCCTGTCACACTCCAACCTTTAGGCGCAAAACAACAAGCATTCATCAAGGGTTAACCGGACATGATTTATGAACATGGCAGGCAAAAGTGCAAGCCAGAATACCAGCAGAACTGCTCTTGAAGTTCAAGAGGCGGGTAAATCTGTGCCCGGGAGGATTGTAGTCATCAACACCTAACCTTACTGATGCCTTTGAAGTACCTCCCTCCCTTTGAACGTCCCGGCAAAGAGGAATGCCTGCGCAGGGCACTTGGAAAGCCCCCAGAGTTGTGGAATGTGAAGCAAGCCGCTGCCCAGCCTGCTGGAATGCGATTAGAGCGCTGGAACGGACCGGGGCTCCCGCGCCAAGGAATGGCTGCCATCACCAATGACAAAGCACCGACCTCCGTATTACAAAAATATTTCATAGAGAAAAGCAGTTAGATGCACTGGATGAGAAAAGTGCTTGGGACAGAAGAGACAAAGTGGGAAAATGACAAAGAATAAGAACCAGCATACGAGCTGAGAGAATGCTAAGAACTTTAATACCATAATGACGTTGGGATAAATGCACATTGACATTGGAGAAAAGTGTGATATGCAAAACAATAATGCTTTGTAAAAGTGTGTAAAAGCAATTCAGTTCAAATCAAATATATTTAAAAGCTGAAAAGTATATAATTAAAATGCATGCTTCACATTCTTTTTCAATAAAGTCTCGCTAGTGTCTGCATCGCCTTAAAACTTGACTAGATATAACTTTTTGGAATAGTGAAATTATTTAGGTAGTGCAAACCATCCATATATGCATATTGCGATACGCACATCTGTGATATTTCTATGTAACTTGCAGCTCTAGGATCTTTGGTATAATTGTGCAGAAGGTGGCTGCAGACCATCAAAGATAAACTACAATTAGGGCTGCTTAATGATTAATCGTGATTAATCTATTGCAGAATAAAGAATACATTTTTATTTACATCATATATGTGTGTACTGTGAACTGTGATAATTATGTATATATAAATATGCGCACATGCATGGGCAAAAGAGACGGATTAAAAACACCAAATGTAAACAGGAATGTGTGTCTCTCTCGTCCACTTATAATCCAATCGACCAAAGCGCGTCTTAATACCAGGTGTAAAAATGTTGTGAAGAAACCGCATGATTGCCGCCACCTGAACTGAGAGACTGACTGAAGTGAAGCGGGTGTGGACTGGCTGGTGTCACTACAGTGAGTGACCTGGGTCGCCATTAGCAACCAATAGAGCGCGCTCTGCTGCACAAACAAGTACTTACATCTTTCAAAAGCATTTAATGTGTTCTGTAAGAAACGTTCATATCGGCTGCATATCTGCGGCTTATACGCTGATACAGATATATCTGCGACAGGCTCATGTCGGCCGATAAAATCGGCAAAACGATAAATCGGTCGGGCTCTACATATTACTTACCCATGCATTAAAATAAATACATTGCCATCTTCAAGTGTTTGTTTTTAGGGGGAAAAACCTGGATGCGTACTGTACATGTGGTCTGAACTATACTATACGTTCTCTCTCACACACATACTACACATCGAACTTAACGTCTTACCACTCTACAAAGTGCTTGGCTATTGACTCTGCTTTTAAAAAGGTAGAAAGTAAAGCTGGAGATGACTGGGCTGATCCGGAGAGCTCTTGCTTTAAAGGTCAGCAATGTATAGACAGTCTTTATCATGCTCTACTGCATCCCTTCACTTGCATGCAATGGCACTTGCATGATGCATGATGAACAAAACATGAGGATTGAACTCCGTAAACATGCACTGTGATAACAACTATCAATGCTGTGCTAGAAAACAGCAACACATTGCGTTCTATTCTCAATCACGACTGCAGCGATGCACGTCAGAATGGGTTCTGGCTCGTGCTTTTTCAACCTGTTTTCAAAGAAAGCAAAAACAGAGTTTCCCAAGAGACAAACCAGTCAAAATACCCACCCTTTCCCTGACAACCTCACACATGCATAACTCGACCGCAAGCTTTACCCTCCACCCCTCTACACACACATAAAGCCTGGCTCGGCCGCAATGCAACTGACTGAGGTCATCCAGCACGCCATCAAAGGGAGGATCGCAACAATTGGCTCCTGTGCCAATGCCACCTGTCAATCACAAAAATGGGTGGAGTATCCCTCAGCCAATCCCTGGCAGATCCTTTAAAGCTTACTCTAGCCTCTGGACTCGCTCGGTCTCAAGTTGCAAAGATAAATGCTAGTTGAATGATAGGATTCAAGAATGCGCGGCCATGGAAAACGATACACTTCAGAAGCCAAGTGTGTATTCGGCACCTCCGCGGAATCATTTACTCAAGCATTCCCTCTGGCACATCCGAGGGTACGCTCCGGTTTATGCTAACCAGCCCCGCTATGCCAATAACTTAGATCGAGTTTCTGTTGCCTTAGCTTTGTTTTCTTTTGGAAGGTCTAACAGAGGTTACCTTTCCCGAAGAAAACTCTTTATTTCCAGGTCACAGCCTACGGTCTGATTATCCACACAGGGATAGAGTAAAGAGCACGGAGCATTTTGAGTCAACATGTGGATTGAATTGAAAGTCACGCCCAATTTCATTATGCTTGCATTCAAAGTATGCGAATACATAAGGCAATAATCTTTTAATGAGGCATGACTTCCAGAGTACAGTTTCTAGAATTTCCATAAATCTCCAGAGCACTGGATCCTGATACCAACAGCCTTTTACCCTTCCTCAATGGATCTCTCCGACGAGAAGGCCCTATTAATGTTGTTGAGTTTTTTCCACTTCCTCTGCCTTCATGCTCAAAGGAAACGCAATTCCAGAAACTGGCTTGGCTTGACGATATTCCAGAGGTACTAAAAGCATAAAAACAAAGTCAAGCCGTTTCCTGGGGTTATGAGTGCATGACAAGGAAAGGCAGGTAGTTTTTGGGAACAGCCAAGGCTTCTGGTATATTCCTTACGGGAGAACTTTGGATGCGAAACATAGGAGTACCGGAAGCTATTTGGAAACACTTCAAAACAAAAATTACTGCATCAATGCCATGGGTGGAAAAAACCAAAGTAGCTCAAAGGGGAAAATAAGCTCTCATACAGTAGAGAGAAAAATATCAGCTTTCATTGCTAAATGCAGTATTTTACAATCTTAACAAACATTTTAAGAGTAAACTAACAATTTCATGTTGGTAAATTAAATTCAAGAGGTTTCAATAAACCTCTTTCCATGTTTCTGCAATAAAATTGTCAAACCAAAACTTGTATAAAACACTGTACTTATCAGTTTGTCCAAAATGTCTTTTTTCCATTCTGTTATTCGCACGAGTGCATACAAAGATCGGCTAAGACAAGTCTCTCTGTTCTAACACAGTCACAAGATTTCTCAATGAGAAAAGAGATTTGTGCAAAATAAAACCAAGTCCGTGCCGAGTTCAGCCCCACTGAGTCAATCTCAGAGTTCACGGCTTGCGCACACCCATCCTACCCACAAGTCTCTTGTTCAGAGGCAGCACATGTTCTTTGATACTCGACTATAAGGAATCTGTAGGCGTTGCATTCAGTACAAAAGAAACCTGCCAAGCTGAGAGAACAAAAAAAAGAGAGACCATGAGCAAGTGCCAAATCCGGGATTTCTCCTCTCTTCAACCCCCCCCAACCCTTTTCACCAGTTTCCCTACCTCCCCCACACCAAACACCAGTAAACTACTGAATCAGAAAACTTCACTCCTCCCAATGTTTCCACTAGAGCGACTGTCTTATGGGCTTCCTCTCCGAGTGCAATGTGAATCTGATCTGAACTGGCAAAGATGAGAAACTACCTATGAAATATTTAAGATGGCCATATTTGGCTGTTAGCGATGAAGGGATTCAGGGTGGTTAGGAAGAAGTGAAGGTGGGGGAGTGTGGGGCCCTTGAAGATTTTCTTAAACCCATTACATCAGCTTTTTTCTGCTTCACGGCTTCAGAGGCCAAGGCTTTTGTGAAGCCAGAAAATGACCTAAATTGACACTCATTTGGTTGCGGTGGGTTGCCTGTGGTTGAAGGTTTTTGTATCCAAAAGCCAGAACAGTTGGAACTTTTTCGGGCCACAAAATCTCAAATGTTTTGTGGTTTTGTGTTTGTGCAGATGGATCAAACCTTAAGGGGGATGTTGCAGGTCTGATTCTACCCTGTTGAACAATTCAGGCAGAATTGAATTGTCTACATAGATCATTACTTTAAAACTATTTTCTGCCAAATGTGATCAAATAGAGGGGGGGGGGGTGATTTGATTTCCAAAAGTTACAGTATGTTCACAGTACATTAAACTGTTTCTTCTTTAGAGACGGAGGAAAATTTGATTCAACATGACACAGCCCATTAATGCAAATAAATAAAACCCTGAAAAAACACCATGAAAGAGACCATTTAAACAAACACCTAAACCTCTGTTTTCCATGTGCCAACAAATCCCAGACCTTCATTCCATCTCTGCTGCAGCTGCCCGGGCGGTCAGCCTCTGCTATCAGTCTTAAGCAGCATTATGGAAACATTGTTGAGGAATGGGATGAATGGTATGGCTTTGATCTCTGGCCGTTGACCTGGCAGGCCCTGGTCCCTCCTCCATGCATGCGGCGGCCCACATCAAAACCCTTTGCCGGCGGAGATCAGCTGTGCGGCCAGACCTAATCCCTGCACGAATTTAATCAGCCATCTCAACGACTCGCATTACGCTTTTTAATTAGGAGGGAGTCATTCCTTCAGCATCACACCCGGCATGACTGCTCACCCTGTGTGGACCTCTAAGTCCCCGTGAACTTAAGTCAAATATAAGATTTCACCTTAGGGCGACTTTAGAGATTTCTTCTTTGACTCATTTTTAATAGACTGAGACTCCTCTTCTCCAGAGTGAAGGTTAAAGGGGAATCCTACAAAGGCTGCAATGGATACAATGGTCTCTTGCAGTGATATTTTCAAAATAAAAATTTTGAATGCTTTTGCCAGCAATAAACTACATGAGAATGGTCTCAAATGGCAGAAAAACAAAGACAGATTCAATAACATTTCACCTAGTAAAAGCCATGGTGGTTCTGATTAATGCGGTTCCAAAAAAAGTTTTAATAACATAATCTGGTCACTTGACAAGTGTTATGTAAAACCATCAAGCAACGGTTTTCTCAAGTTGCCAGCCGGGGCTATACAAGAAAAGAAAAAGTTAATTCCTCTCAAACAGAGCTTTTCAATGTATTTGGCATATCGCAACATGCATCCACAAAACACAATAATGCAATGTCGTAAAATCGTAAATGTTTCACAAGGTGACTAATTTGTATAAAGTCGTAAGAAAAAAAACAATAATGAAGCCCCACCATAAATCTAACAGTCACTTGCGTGAAAGCAGATAGTACTACATGTATGAATGAGATCATGACGACTTCAAGCAAATTAGCTACCTCGTAAAATAGTTACGAAATTATGTTGATGCAACTGGAAATTAGACACTTCAAGCCCTTTAAGAGCACACAGTTGTGCATCACAACTTTTGATTTCCCCTTTATAAGACTCTGGTGGCTTCTTCAACTACTACAGAGACTTCTGCATCTCTTTTAGTGCCGCCTTTTACCCTTGGAACAAAGCTGTATCGGCAGCTATTTGCAGCAACAGGCATCTGTTCCAACACAAGCCTCTATTCACAGGGCCAGCATCCATCAAAGGACGCGAAGGGGGGTCCCATCCTGTCCTACCCATCCAGCAGCACAGCAAAAAATACATATATCAAAGGCCTCTACAACACCCGAGGCCAGTCATTTCAGAGGACGCCGGATGAAGCGGCCAGTGCCAAAGTGACCATATCAAAAGCCCCCGGGGCACTTAACCGCCCCCTACAGTGATCAAACAGGGACGATCCCCAGAGAGAGTGTGGGACCTATGACGAATGAAAGAAAGACTGATAGAGAGACCAGAATTAAGAGAAAGAGAGAGAGAGCACATAGAAAACAAATGAAGCCCTGGGACAAGAAACAGACCCAAGGCAAACAGTGAGGGGTAGAACACAAAGACAGCGGTTGCCTGGGAGAGAAGAGCTTGCAGCCGAAACTATGTCCAGATCAAGCCGCCTGCCGCTGGGCAGACCCAAGTGAGGTGAGCCCTTACTGTGCCCTGGAGGTCGAAGAGAACAAAGGAGTAAAAACACTGGAAAAACAGCTGGCCGGGACAGATCATAAATGAATAAGGAGAAAGACATGAAAAGAAAGATCAAAAAGGGTGAGCGAAAAGAGCAAGCAAGAGGGAGAGGATGGAAATAAAAGGAGGAAATGTTTAAGAAATAGTTTATGAAACAACGCAGCTTCCCTTAAAGGTGAAGTGCGTCATTTTGGCGCTGCTAGCGTCACCAAACAAAACTAATAATGGAAAAATAATGGTTGCCAACAGTTTTTAATTGGGCAACAAAGAGACAAACAAACAAACAAACAAACATGCTGCAATTCTGTTTGCTGCCACCAGTTGCACAAAAACGAATTGACCAAAATAAATTACATGCAAATGAAACTCCAAGCTTCTCAAACTTTATTTAAAAATAGTGGCATACATATTAAGCTTACGAATTTGTGTAAAAAGGTACACAAGTAATCAAATTCCGATATACAAAATTTAAAAAGCAAAAAATAAAGTATGCGCAAGTTAATAAGCTGCTTTAATGCAAAAAATGAAAAAAAAACCCTGCAATAACTAGCAACACCCCCCATGGTTTCAATAAAAAAAATTTCATGCTCGATAGATGGCCAACACTGGTCAAAAAAAACAATATGGTGGCAGTCTGATTTGTGCTTATTTTCTGTGATGCAAATAAATGAATAAAGTGAAGCTCAGCCACATCCATGCCTCCTTTTTGGCGAACTAAGTAAACTCCATTAACGGGAAGTAGATGTCAGAATTAAACACACAAACACTCTTCAAAATAAGAGAATAAAGAGCGGAAACCACAACAACATACGCATAATTGCACATAAACCCAAATCCAAGAGTTTCTAAAGATACTAGCAAGAGCAAAAGGACAAATAGTGCGGTCTACAAATGAGCATAAAGTCCAAATAAACACCATCTACAACCTCTACGGTTTCTTCAAGAAACAGAGCTATTATTCTTAAGGCCCGAAGAAGAAGGTCTTGTGGGGTTAGAGGTGGGCTGGACATGGTTGGTCAGCTGAATTCCACCCAACATTTGTGTAACAGCAATGAGAGCGGGCTACACAAACAGCGCTTTGTTAGGACCTAGAATGCTACAGAAGCCTCTGGCAAAGGTAAGCAAAGTATTTCTGCTTGGCAAACACAGAGAGCACAGTGAGGTCTGAGACGACGAAGAGCTTCAAACGTTCAAGAGTTAAACATCAATCTTGTCAACAATGCTCTCATACATCCACGCTCACGGAACACAGGAAGGGCCGTTTTCTAAAGGTGAGCTAATGGTCAACTACCACTAATGGTGACATTGCTGGCAAATGGGTTTTTTAACTTTTAAGCCAATTTACTGGTTGTAATGAGCAACTCTGCCTCTTAATTTTAAAGCTGTGTGAGGCATATATAAAGTCATTATGTTCAATATGTAAACAAATCATTCTTTTGAACCCATCCTTCGTAATATGTTAGTCAAAACTAATTGCGGAGCTTTTGTGACTCATGCTGTAAAGGGGTGTAAAGGGATGTTCACATTATAACAATAACTAAATATAGTTTAATATTAAAGAGAATAGCGGAGTTCACACCACAACTATAACAACAAAGATACAATGAACAATTTTGTTGGGATTACTTTGTGTATTACTTTGGGATTACTTTTCTCCTCAGTTATGTCTTTAAAACAAGATACATCTACAAAACTAGTGCAAGTAAAAACAATTTCCATGCATACAGCTTGCGTCATCTTTCATCATATTGGTTTTCACGTAAAGTAACGTAGTCTTACAGATGTTAAGATATTTTATTGGAAAACAACAGAAAAACTGACTAATAAAGTGCGTCTACCAGTTAATGAAAAATAGCTCCAGTTTGCAAACATGACTCAGTTTTCCCAACACTCTGATCAACCATCTGTCTCTCACATTTACAAACACCTTCCGACATCTCAACCCCAACCCCACCCAGGCCTTGATAATAATCATATCTGACAAATGTTTGTATTTGGCCATTGGATTTCTTTGCTTGCCTAGGTAAGCAATGCTGTATGAGAGCTCAGGAAGAGATACACAAAACCTTCTTAATGTTGGTGATCTACAGGGGATTTTAAAATGGCGTCCGCGAACCCCCAGTGGGCCTCCACAAGGTTCTAGGGGGTCCCCACAGAAAGTTTTAGAGAAAGACAAAATGTGTTGCAAATTACACTTGATATACATTTTAGGTTATGGGTTCCTTACAAAAGGTTCATCATATTGGGGGTCATTGGCATCATAAAGTTTGAAAGCCCCTGATATAAGAAACTGGATGGTTAAAGAAACCAGAACTTAGAGGTGGAGAGGTATCAAATACTTCCTCAGTAATGCTTTAAGACTATGTCCTTGTTGAAAAGACCAGGATGAATTCCCAAACTAGCGTGTTTGCATGTTAGTGCTGGTTTATCTGATAGACCAACAAAACACACCAGATTGTATGGCTGGTTAGTAAGTAAGTAAACAAACACCAACACACCAAGCTGACCATTTCAGATCATAAGTACCACAGTTAAACAAGTAAAATGAATCCCAGTAGAATTGGAAAAAAACAGATTAATAAAAGTAATCGAAAAAAACAGTAGTAATCTACTATCAAAATGTTCAGTGCAGCCCCGGTATCAACCCAAAGTTTCCTCTCTCCATTTGGCCATCAGTTTATCAGAGCTCATCTCCGGCATGCCGAGAGGGGCACATACCATTCACCATAGCCCATCCTGTGAGCTCTCTCGCTGACAAGCGCGGCCTTCACAGCCGCTTTGATGTGCTGATGGTTCGGTGGCTCGCTCTGCAGCCGTTGATAGCATCAGAGCAAGCCTCTCTTGGGCCTGTGTGCCACGCTATGATAATAAGAGGGTTGATAAGAGGAAATACAAGCTGTGATGAGGAACACATCGAGCTGGATGCCAAGCTGACAAATAGGAGACAGCAAAAGTTTTAGATCTTTCTTTGGATCTCTCTAGAATAAATAGTCCACTTATAACATACCTAATTCAAGGACAAACCAGACACACCTACCCAAGGACATAATTGTGCTCAGGACTCACAGATAGTGGGGTTCGAACCAGCAGCCGTCCGGCTATCAAATCTGAGCTTTAACCACTAAAACAAACCAGGCATAGCAAAGACAGACACGGTTAACCCACTTAAGACCATGCCAAAATGAGTTAAAGAGAACCCTACTTTAAACAAATTAAATTAAAGGTCTTATACTTTTCCAAAGGTTTACTGCTACAACAGTTTGGCCTTCAAAGCAAAGTCAAAAGGGATACAGAGGTAACCTGACTCTGCAATGTGGTCACAAAAAAGCAAGAAAATTCCTCTTGGTGGTGAAACCGGGTCAGTACTGTCTTTTCCTCTAATAATTTTGGGCAAAATGTGGATCTATGCAAAACCCCAAGAAACACTGCCAAACTCTCAATGTGACTTCAAATGATTTCAAAGATTGAACCTTTAAGATCTCAAATTCAATCACAAAGTTAATATGCAAACAACTTGTGCTTTGCATTATAAAACAATGCTTGCATCTTTGTTGCACCATTGTAATTAAAAAACAATTCCCAACACTACTATTAAAGAAAAACACCACTGTTTTTCAATATTTAACTATGTTTTACCTCAACTTAGATGAATTAATACATACCAATCTTTTTTTCTATGCGTGCACTTTTAATCTTTGTACAGCGCTTCTTGAATGCGTTAGCATTTAGCCTAGCCCCATTCATTCCTATGGCTCCAAACTAAAGTTTTATTTTGTGCCACCATACTTAAACGTGTAACTACTCATGTAACAGTCTTTAAATAGGGAAAATATGGAAGTGTTTGGTGGCTTGTAAATTCATCCCTGTTTGGAGCCATAGGAATGAATGGGGCTAGGCTAAATATCACATTTACGAGGTGTTGTACAAATGAAAATAATATGCAAATGTTTAAAGCTAAGAGTGGTCTGAAATGGTTTTGAAATTGGTTTTAAATCACTGATGTTAAAAGCAAATGCAGACATCCATTTCGGAATAACCGGACAGTTCAACCACACAGTTTAAGAAACAGATCAATCTAAACCAGGCAATAAAGCTTTAAAATTACATCACATGAAATAATAAAACCACATCTTTTTATGGTTTTTTTTGGCCCATTTTGCCTTTATTTGTTAGACAGTAATTAGAGAGATGACAGGAAAGTACAGGGTGGAGAGAGGGGTATGTGATCAGCAAAGGACCTCTAGCCGGGATTCGAACTCGGGTCGCTGGAAGTGCATCTGCACCATATGTCGGAGCACTGTCCACTACACCATCGGCTCCAACAAAACACCCACATCTTTTAATTTGGATACATAATTAGGGTTTCAAAAATCTTTCAAAAAGGGTTTGTAAACTCTCAATGGAAATTAAACAGAAATTTTATGGGAATTGTGGCACACTAATGAAGATAAGTCAGATGTTAAGGAAGCCAGTGTTTGTATGAGATACAGTTTGCAAAAGTTCCTTTAATCCCAACTTGAAATATTTCCAATATTCCTGATCTTTGCAACACTATACAAAACCTAATCCCACCAGACTAAGGTTAAGACCCTCACCAGGTCGTATGGCAACATGAATGACTACCCTTAAAGCTGTGCTCCTATCCTGACCGTCTCAAATTATCAAGGTGAAAACCGACTCCACATGTGTGGTCTCCATCAGTATCCCAAGGCCTGAAGGGATCTCACCCCCCATATAGAGCGCCAAACAATAAATAAAATATAGGGGTAAAAGTCCTGGCAACATAAGCTGTAAAGAGCTTTAAATACATATACAGAGTCACAGACACCAAAAGGAACTAGCGAGGGGAATTTTTATAACCTTTAGAAACTGTTGTATCAACAAACAGCTGCACACTAAAGCAAAGATGTCCTGCAAGGGCCTTTTGTATCGAAACTCCAGCTCTTATAATACTAGCGGCACAGTGAACACTTGCGTCTCATCCTTCAATCTGCTTCTATTCTTATATACACAAGCCATCTGCGAACAACAAAAAGGTTGTATTTTGTTAACATTAGTAAATGCATTAAATAGCATGCATGACTAACACAATGAGCAATATAGTTTATCAGCATTTATTAATCTTAATGTTAGTTAATGTCTATACAATTGTTCATTGTGTATTAACTAGTGTTTACAGTTACAACTTTTGATTAAAAAAAATTAATAGTATTCACATGAACTAAGATCAATAAATGCTTTAGATGTATTGTGCATTGTTGGTTCATGCTTGCTAATGCATTACCATAAGCGTCAATAAATTATCAGGGAAACAATCTGGTCGTCTGTTTGAGCGTTCCCGTTTTCCTTGCGCATACTTCAAAGAGCACGCATGCACGCAGATGAGCACACGCACACAATGCTGTTCCTGTATAAACTTTACAAAGCACAGAGTCAACTGTTCCACCTGTTGTGTACTTTAGGAACGCCCAGTGGATTAACCGAATCTGATAAAAACTTCACACTAAAGTTTCTTTATTCTGTTGAAAACTTTCATCAAATGCCAGTATGTGGTATGGCCCAACCAGAAGATGGAGACCGAGCATGACGATGACAGCAATAGAGAGCGAGAAAATCGATCAAAACATAAACAGGATTTATGTTATAAAATGAGATGAACCCTGAATGCCCTGGGCTCCAAAATTAGACTTAAAACATCTCTTTGCTCGGCATCCAGCGAACACCTCCACCTTTATTTGTGCAGGGGTGGATTTCGCTGCAGGCTTGCGATTACATCACCAGCCGTTTGTGGTGCAGTTTTATCAGTCAGGCAATGCTCAGCCAGCTCTTTGAAGAGCCCGCCAGGGGCCTTTGATCTGAGCGCGCTCAGTGGCCTCCCAGCCCGGCCGATCCTATCAGCTCAGGCGGCACATTTGTGCTCAACCCAGAACCAGATTCCAAAGCCTCTTCTTTCTCTCAGGTCTGACTGGTTATGGGAAATGAGGTAAAAGGAGAGGGAAGGGCCTCAATGGAGACTGTAAATCTAATGAAAGTGAATGCAGAACAGCTCTACAAAACCACATTAATTGACAAGGTGTTGAAATTCATCTCAACTTAATGTGGGTTGGTTGGGGGGGGTAGTAAGAGCAAAAAATGTTTTACCTTTCCTAAACAAATACAACTTTTAAAAGATATTATGTTACTACTATGTTAATAACAAGACACTGACTAGACTAAATTAAAGGATTGGTTCACTAAAAACAATGACTTAATTTTAGAATTAGACAGAAGATTTATCTCGCCGTAATGTTGGTAACTAATTATGCTTCAGTGTCTGTCCAGTTAAGGTCCGTTTACATTATAACAATAACTATGAAAAAAAATTGTTTTGAAAATCGTTTTCTATTATAGAGAATAGCAGAGTTCACACCACAACTATAATGCTACGTTACTCGCTCTAGATTACTCGCGGGATGTAAAGGGGACAGATAATGAAAAACCATTTTTACCTTGTCTTTGTCGAATAATGGTAGTCTACCCGCATTCACGAACATATAAAAAGTGCTAGACATGCTAAACATCTCAGTCTCATAGAAATTCCTCTTTTACAAATGTCAGCCAGAAAACGGCCCAATCTGAAAAACTGATGCTTATGACATCACAGGCATCTCTCTGCCCCTCCACTTTAAAATAATTGGCTACATTTTTTGAGTGGCAGCAAGGTCAGCCAATCAGTAATGAGATTGCAAGTTAAGCCAGTAGGGGGAGCCAAATAGGTGCAAAACCACTTGTTTAAAATCCCCCACCCTAATAGAGCTATCTGAGAGAGGTTTTTAGGAAGCTTCTAAGGCATTACAGACCCAAACAAAAAAAATGTATCTACATGTCACATCACAGAACAAGGATAAATACCCCGTTCAATCATTCTGTGTCACCTTTAACTTTGTGTGATGCAAATTTTTCACTCAAGTCGCATATTTTCAACTTGGGCAAAGACGAACCCACCTGATGAACGATAAACCATTGACAGCCAATCAAATCAACTGAAACTCAAGTGCATGCACACTTGGAAAGACAGTGGAGAAGCTCATCGCTGAGGTCCATAACATAAAATTACCTCATATATCCAGCGCTATTGCTGTGAAATTCACTACGTAATGCTTTTTCCTCACACACTGGCTATGCCAAAAGGTAAGATATTATTACACAAACTACTAGATTAACTGTTTAGAGTTACACGAAACGCAGGATGTTGAAGACAATTGTTGGTTACCGGCTGTGTAAATGCTACAAGAACAGCATATTTACATATTCAGTGACATGTAAACAATTGCAAAAGTTTCTATTACAAGAAATATCCAATATTAGGTAATGCCATTAAAGGCAAGTGCTTTGCGCGAGTGCCATGCATATGAGTGAATTAGCATAAAGTTATCGTTATCATATGGTTGCTCATATATTTATTGTTGTAGTTATTGTTATAATGTGAACATTATACACTCCAAAAAAAAAAAAAATTCAAAAAATTTTCTTAGTGACTTGTTTTCAGTAAAAATATCAAAAAAATGTTAAATTAAGATGCTTTTTCTTGATAAGCAAAACAACCCAAGAAAATAAGTCTAGTTTTTTAGACCAAAATATAAAATTTAAGTGATTTTGTGCATAAAACAAGCAAAAAAAATCTGACAATGGGGTATTACCGCCGTAAGCTAATTTTTGTTGAATTTTCTTTTGCATTTAGTGTTTAAGAAAAATTAAGATTTTTTTGCTTAGCCAATTGGCAGGTTTTTTGCTTGTTTGCACAAAATCACTTAAACTTTATATTTTTGGTCTTAAAACTAGATTTATTTTCTTGGGTTGTTCTGCTCATCTAAGAAAATACTAAGAAATGTTTCTCTTGAAAATCATTTTTTGCAGTGTAACACTATATAATTTTATATATATTATAACACTATAACATTTTTATATACAACTATGGGACCCAAAATGTTGAAGTTCCAAAAAACACATACGTCAATTATAAATGTAATCCAAACAACGCTAGCATTAAAAATGTCTTCTATATTAAGACAATATTAAATATTACACATGCCAAAACCAGCATGAAATTTAAAAATAGCTACACGTCAACTTCAAAATCTCATTGGTTCTTCCAATTATCTCATGACGAATTAGATAGATGTATAATTTTTGAGCTTTCTGTATGTACATACACTGTAATAACTAAACGTTAGACCAACTTAAAAATATTACTTCAATTTGTAACACATAAAAAAGTTACACTTTTTCACTTAAAGTGAAAAAATGTATTTGAAAAAACACCAATTAAAGTAATTTTTTTAAGTTAATCCCAATTTCACTTTTTACAGTGTAATATATAATAAATACCGACGGATATAAAATAAAACTTTGTTCGTGTTCAACAGACTCATGACATGACTCATGTGTAAATTATGAATAAATATGAGACAATTATATTATTTTTCGTTAAACCATTTCTTAAAACTACCTCACACATAATAACCCCCTTTCAAACAAACAACATTTTCAAGACCTTGCTGTTCAAATCTGCACTGGAGCAAATGGGCTCTGCGACTGTTAACCTCAAACGAATGTGTGCAAAGTGACAAATCTATGTCCCTAACCTAGAAAAATATCAATGAGTGTATATGGGGAGGGCTGGGGGGTCCTGGAACCCCAGTGTAGATAAATCAACCTCCTATACAGAGGATAGAGCAGTTGGAGATCACAGGAACATTAAACAAAAAGACAACTTCACCGCTTGAACTGGACAAGCTAATCTTTCAAAGATGTAAGCCGCTATACCAAAGGGACAGCGAGTATCTCATTAAAAGGGAGCCAAGAGACAGTTGTCAGCCATTGAGGTCTATTTCAGAAGGCACAGAGAAGCAACGCCTTGGATTCGGCAAGTACATCCATTTGTCTATGACAAAATAAACACCTGGTGTCTATGTGAAACAACAGGGGAGCAATTATAAAGAAGCTATTTGGAGTGCACAAAGAGGCTAGAACAATAGGTAATACATCATGTTAAAACAATGAAAGAAGAGATTTTGTTAATATAACAAACATAAATAAACAAGTACCTCTATAAGCCAAGTAGGTTAACACACAATTTCAAACACAGATGCCGGTACGTTTCTAAAAATACCAAGCAGATCTAATAAGACATTCACTAAACTATTACATTTTCAATTTGCAAAAAATGTAATATGAAGTCAGATTACAAAATAGATTACGGCAAAGGAAACATAACAGCCAAGGTTAGTAATCAGTGTTTGTTATAAACTAGGTGTATTCTTGTGTAAATCTTACACTACGTCTTACGTAATGCTGTGTGTACCGCGGTATACTTTGAACCCAATGTTCTTGAACCCAGGAAGGAGGCAGCGTGAATGATAAGGAAAGATGTGGTCTTAAACCTCGAGAACTTCATTACTTGGTAAATATTAGAATACTACTCAGCTTTGATTTTTTTTGGCAATCAGTTGTAAGTTGACTCAGACTTGAGCTGATAACCAAAGAGAAGGTTTTCTTTGGCAGACTATAGGGTTCACCCTAAGAATGGAGGAAGTCAAAAAGCAATTAGAAACAAAATGGGGTAGACAAACCCATACATCCTGGACACAAGACCTATTACTCATAATTCTCAGACAGTGCCCCTAAACACTAAAAATAAATTGGTAAAAATAAACCGTTACACTTGGGGAAGCCCATTTACCCAAAATCTTTAGGGATGATAGATGGTAGTGTTAGCCACTATGCCCCATTTTGAGATCGTCCTATCGTCAGCCTGTGAGATCGTCAACACATGATATTATCTGGAGGTGGGGCAATAGTTTACTTGTTTTATTTATTTGTTCATTTTTTACTCACTTATGACAAGGCACTTGATTGGTGTACAAAAAATGCTGATTTACACAAAGGGCAACATGGTCACGACCGCAACCGAAGGGCATTTTTCCCGTCGTCACCTCCAGCTTGGACCTCCTGTGCAGGTCCGTACTAGCAACATCACCTAGCGATTTTATATCACTAGTCTAGTCTAAACCATCCATCACCTACTATAAAGTTTTAAATGGTGTAAAAGAATAAGGTATTTACCATTTGAAATCCTACTCATGATGAAGGCTTTCATCAAGTTAAGTTTAAAGGGTACATTTCACAAGGCTTTTTTAAGATGTGAAATAAATCTTTGGTGTCCCCAGAGTACATATGTGAAATTCTAGCTCAAAATACCATATAGATATAGATACTTTATTATAGCATGTTAAAATTGCCACTTTGTAGGTGTTAGCAAAAATGTGCCATTTTGGGTGTGTCCTTTTAAATGCAAATGAGCTGATCTCTGCACTAAAATGGCAGTGCTGTGGTTGGATAGTGCAGTTTAAGGGGCGTTATTATCCCCTTCTGACATCACAGGGGGAGCCAAATTTCAGTGACCTATGTTTTTTACATGCATGCAGAGAATGGTTAACCAAAAATAAGTTACTGGGTTGTTCTTTTTCACATTTTCTAGGTTGATAAAAGCACTGGAGACTCAATTATAGCACTTAAACATGGAAAAAGTCTGATTTTCATGATATGCCCCCTTTAAGTATTAAGCCTGATTTATACTTCTGCATCAGCAGACCTACGTTGTAGCTACGTCGTAGGCAGTCCACAGCACTGCGTTACCTGACGTGCACCTCTGAAAAAATACAACAATCCGCCAATTCTGCACGGATCACAATTGATGTCATGGGTTTTATCAGACCACTCCCTCAGGTGGAGTCAAAATGGAGTTGAGGAGTGATTTTGAACAAAGCTGTGTATTTACTGGATCACTGCTGATGCTTCTACAACAAGGTACACAACAATCTGCTGCTTCTTTGGTTTATGCCTTGATACTGTAGGTTACACACCAGTAACATGCCGTAGACACTGCCTCCTAACGGTCTGCATGTGTAATTGCACAGCGATGCAAAAAAATGCGTAGAGGCTACTGTGTTGGTCCGACACTGTATAAGTATAACTCAGCCTTTAATTTTTTTATCAAATCTCTCAATAAATTGAAGCATCAACTGAGAGACCAAAGATGTAAGGGAAGATGTGAGCAAGTACTGAGTGATAGAGGGAACCAGAGAAGGGGAAACTTCAAGTCAAAGCTAACTTGTTAAGCAGATGGGTAGAGAGACATAGCATGACAAAGCATCCAATGACGTAAGACAACGGCGAAACAGTCGGACATAGAGAGGGAAAGATTGACAGCGAGAGATTGCAACAATGGGGTTGCATTTTGGGGATTCAGTCGTTCGTCAACACATTCCTGAAAGACAACAAAGCACCGTTGAGCCGCTTTTTGGAAGAGCTTTGCCTTTTAACAAACCTTTGCCACACCAACGTTGTCAGAGGGTAAGACTTACTAAAGTGAATAATGATGTCATGCGATATTTTACCTGTTACTGTAACTCAAAAAAGTTTTGCATTAACAGCACAAAATGTTTTGGGGTTCGATTCCCAGGGAAACAAGTAGACATGCAAAATAAATGTAAGTTTTCCGAACTCTCTGAGATATGGATACTGCATACACCATTATCACGATAACAAACAATTTCCCTGACATATCGTGCATCCCTACCTTGAATGCACTTTAAGTCGCTCTGGATGAAAGCATCTTCAAAATGCATAAATGTGATGTTTATTAACAACTTATTTGACCCAGCTTGATGGTAAAAGTACTCCATACTCCAAAAGCCATATGTTTCATTCAAGGTAAGGGTTTTCTGAGGGGTAAACAAATCAACTAAAATATTGAGTTGTGATAAGTCAATCAATCTTTATCATTCACCATCATCAGGACCATGTGCCAGTATCTGCAATTCAAGTAAACCTGTGATAGAGGTTCAATTGACGTTGACAACTGCTCACAAGAAACACAATAAGAGCATCCATTCGTAGACCATTTTTAAAATGCATCCAGTGACATACTGACTACTGTCTGAATGTTTTATTCAATTCCATCTAAACTATTTGCCTCTTAAGAAAACAAACAACGTTTTTCTTCAAATGCGTCAGAGTGAGGCAGACGGCGGTGAAAGAAGAAAGCGAAAGACAAAAACAGTTTCATCTTTTCTACTCCCGAAAGAAAGAGAAAAAAACAGCCTCAAATTACTTTGGCGAGGCCATGAAAGGCCCACGGGTTGGTGGTTGAGTAGATAGGTCTTAAAATACAGCTGCTACCACAAAACCAATAAATGGAAAAAAGTCGTAGGGCGGTTTTAACCTTTTAAACCCATGGTTGTTGAATATTGCTACTGTTGCTGTGGACAGGGAGGGGCCGGCTTGTTTTCGGGTGTCCGCTGTCTCATGGAGGCCCGTTCTGGACACCCATGGTTTCAATCTGTGGGAAAAGTGTGCTGAATCTCGGGCCAAACCAAGCTCTCATTATAGTCCCAATTTAAGCACAAATACATTGAACTTTGACGAACGGCTCTCGGTATCAATCAAGCCACAGGACTTTAATTTGGGACAATTATTTTTTTATCTTGTAAAATCCTATTACGTAGCAATGTATCAAAGATGGACCCGAACCTCTTATTTACAACACAGGAAATTTTGGCAAATCAGGAATAATAGACTTTCATAAGAGACGTAAAATGATAAGTGGCGTGTTTATGCTTAAAAAATGATGAGCTTATCAGAATCAGTCATCTCCTCCTCAGGACCATGAATACAAAAATTTACTTTTCTCTGGTTTGAACTGTGACTCTCATATGGTCGCCACCATATTTTAATACAGTGTCACTCTTTTTTTCTCTCTTTTGTTCATCAAAGTCAGATGTGCTGAATGTTTGAAAATAAGGGAATGACAATTCGCATGGTGACAAATGAAAAGCAAAGAATGACTCAAGTACAGCAAAAATTGTAAAAAAGAAAATCCAATACAATGCATAAGACACAAAACATTTTTTGGACAGCCAGCTGCTGCTACGGCACTAGAGTTGTGCATGCATGAAACATTGTGGAGAGACGATCATTCACACAACAGCGTGAAAATAACACGCCAAGACCTGCACCGCCAGCGTTCACACACATCATTTAATATCATTGTTTATATAAGGGACTTTCAGCAGAAACATTCGTGAACTTACACACACACACAATGATGCTCTGAGTTATGATGGTAGATGAGAGATAAAGCCAAACTGGTCTGTTGGCACCAAGTGCAGTTAGTGTAAAGACAGTCATTATATCTCTGAGAAATGAAAGGTACGTCTATGACAACTTGTTATTTATGATAACTAATCTACAAAAGAAGAGATCTTTGTTGTTTTAAAGGGCTTAACAATAAATACCTGCATAGGGTATGAATAAAATATATAAGCTTACAGAAAGCATTAAAGCTATACACCTAATTTGATGACACCTTTGAAATCATACAGAACGCAGATACGTCTTACTCCAATTTAGCTTCATAAACAGATAACGTTAAATGTAAACGTGCTAAACGGTTTTCTTTTATCTGGAAATGGTCATAAACGGCTAAAGCTAAATTTGTTCATTACAGGTAGATTTATGCCCATTATTTCCCAGTTTTTACATTGCATGTAACTTAACTGGGTTTCTTACAATGTTGTTCATGTGCACATGTCTCTAAATAAAAAAAGTAGCACATAAAAGTCTGCTCTTGATGCAGTTGACTGAGAAACTGCAAAATTAAAAACTTACATTTACGGGTTCGGCAGACCCATCACCCACCAGCTTTTCAAATGACTGTGGACTACAGGCGTTAGGGGTGGGCAATAAACTGAGTGCTACATTTCTTTTGGTGTGTAAGTGTATATTAGTACATGTTAACGATATGCAAAAGGTACAAACCCCAAAGTAAATGATGACGCAAGTTATCGTTTCCAACAAACACACAGATTATAGTAGGGATGCACCGATAGGATTTTTTTGGGCCGATACCGATACCGATTTAAACAGACAACTTCTGGCCGATACCGATGCCGATATTAAACACTTGTATCCAATACTATACAGTTGGTCTATTTGCTAGTTTATTTCTGCATCAAATTATTTTTACTGAACATGGATTTGATCTAATTAACATTCAACTGACCAACATAATAAGAGAGACACAAATTAAGCTAAAACAAATATAATAAGACAGCATGACAACCTTCAAAGGTGGTTTTTGCTGTTCAGCATTTATTTTATTAACAACATTAACTCGTTTTTTAAAATATAATGGATTTCTTTATGCAGTTAATTAATAGGCCGATACCGATTGTTTTTCTTGTGCTATTGCCGATATGCCGATGGTTTCAAATTCATCAAAAATCGGCCGATAAATATCGGCGGCCGATACATCGGTGCATCACTAGATTATAGGCAAGAGTTTAATTCCTGGGCCTGTTGATGTGACAAGATATCATCATAATTCCTGCTGCTTGGACTTAGTTGGACATGGTGCTTTTCAGATCGGTGAGTTTTGTACAAAATCAGAGCGTTTAAGGAAAGCAGGATAGCTGGAGCTACAAAAATGTATGGTATGTGGAAAATAATGTGTTTTTTACCAAAAAACACGAACATATTGTATTATACCAAATAGACAAAATAACAAGTATCCTTATAAATACGACCATTTAGATCGTAAAAGAAAATAAACAGCTGTCAAAGAAAATGCGTGTGTACAGTATACAGGGCTCCAGATTGCCACCAAATGGGGGCATTTTGCCACCAAAATTTGAGAGTGTGCCACTGAATTTTACATCCAGTTGCACATGTGTGACCAATAAATTTGACCTTTTTTTGTGATGTGACACTGAATTTGAAAACAGCACATTGTACTTTCTGCATTTATCATTAAAGTATTTATTTGTAATACAGTGTAAATTAGTAGAAATGTGAATATTTGGATAGCATGTTGATTTACAGTGTGTGCCCCTAAATTTTTTGGTTGCGCCCCTAAAATTTTCAGTTGGGGGCCACTGTGTTCCTAGTGAAAAAAGTTAGTCTGGAGCCCTGGTATAAAAACATTATTAAAAGAAGTCTGTACAGTGATACATATGATGATATAAAACGAATCCTATCGTGATACAAGATTTTGGTCATATCACATCATCTTTTGCAGTGATTTTTGTGGGACCATATCAGTGAACACCCCTGACCACTCTGTGAGTTTCACGTCTTTGTAAACTAAAGTTTAATGCATTTTAGGAAGGATTGTTCCTGTGCACCTAAACAGCCATTATAGAGGTGGGAAGGGATACAAGAAACACCCAAAAATTCTCGGGCCAGCATCATATGTCGAAATTTCAGTCAAAACCATTCTATTTCATCATAAACAATCTGAAAACAGGGCTTTAAGTGTAAAATACTGAACTTGTCTTTTAACAGGCGGTGACGTCACTGCCTGCAAGAAACCCGACAAATCTCCAAATCATGTGCAGTAAACAGTTTTCTGCATAGTCGCTTTATTATTTTGCATGTGTTCAAGTTTTGGTAGATATCCACTTATTTTGTGCACGTAAACACACTTACTGTCAACAAAAATTTCAAACCATTTCGACTTTTCCTTCAAGAGCATCTCAAGTCACTCCTGCAATTTTGACACAATCCTCTCTATGGTAGCTGGTAGGGCTGTCACTTTTGAGAAAAATCAAATTCGAACGGATTTCGAATATCATGCAATGTATCCGAATATATCCCGAATATCTAGCCCCCCCCCCACGCGCATCAAAAACCCACCGTAATGGAGATTCAATCACAAAATTATTAACAGTGACAGTCATACACAGGGTTGTCTGGATTACTTTTTTACTTAATGTTTGAAACAGCAGGTTATCAACTTATGAATAACAAACTTATATATATATATAAAAAACTGATTCAGAACAGTTACAAACAATAACGTGACAACTTAAATAGCAGCAGGAGTATTTAGGCAGACTCAAACGGATTTCGCGCCCGCAGATTTCGGCAGAAAACTCCGCAGAATTCCGCGGATTTAATGGCCATCATTGACAAGCACACATAACCCGCGCTTGAGAGTGTTTGTGACCAGAACTGTCATTGACAACAAGCACACATATACAAAGCCTATCCCGCGCGTTTGTGAGCCGTCATTCACAAGTACATTAACCCTGCGCGTGCTGTTTGCTTGCCCGTTTTCAATGATAGAGAGCACAAACCGTTTGATACTTGAGATGAAATTAAACTTACCGCTGAGTTAAGCAGATCTCACTTGACTCTGTCGTCTATGTGACGCACGACAGTCAGCACATGATCATTTCAAATCCGTTTACAAGACAAATGCTGTTGTTGTTTAATATAAAGTTTACATTGCGTTGTAAAAATGATGAAATTATCTTCATACATGCTAATTTCATAATGCGAACGTATTAACACAAGCTTTTTATTCTGCTATAATATTTAACACTATAAACAATATGTCATTTTATATACAAACTATAATTCTATCTTGACATGCACATGAGGTTCATTTTAGGCCCATTTGATTCCCTCTCTTGCGCACAGTTGCCGTCGTCGGTCTCACTCTCAGCCTCCTTGCTATTACGAGGTGTTACTGTAAAAAATGCGCTACACATGGCATTTAAAAAACCGGATGGTTTATTTATAGTTCGAATTCAGATATTTCACATCATGTTCAACTGCATATTCGAACATCGAATAAAAAGTGACAGCCCTAGTAGCTAGACAGACAAAGCGACATAAAAACATTTAAATTGACACAATTCTACAATAACCAGGGCTCCAGACTAACTTTTTCACTAGGAGCACAGTGGCCCCCAACTGAAAAATGTAGGGGCGCAACCAGAAAATGTAGGGGCACACAATGTAAATCAACATGCTAAGTTGCTAACCAAATATTCACATTTCTACTAATTTCCACTGTACTTTTACTAATAAATGCTTTAATGATAGATGCAGAAAGTACAATGTGCTGTTTCAAATTCATTGTCACATTACCAAAAAAATGTCAAATTTACTGGTCTCACATGTGCGACTGGATGTAAAATTCAGTGGCACACACTCAAATTTTGGTGGCAAAATGCCACCATTTGGTGGCAGTCTGGAGCCCTGAATAACGTTCAGTATTAAAAAGCCTATATTTTATTTTGCAAAGAACAATAACAAACATATAACAACAGGACTGGTCCTAGAGTAAGTGGCAATTCAAAAGGATCCAAACCATAAATCAGTCCTCAGAATATTTTGCTACGATAATCGGCAAGTTAACCGTATAGGACAGCCAAGATCAGTCTTTTTCAATTACTGCATTCAATGGCCTCCGACCTCAAAATTCTAGCCTTTGACCAAAATAATCTCCAAAACAATTCATGTAAAAAATGCATGATCAAAAACGAAACCAGCAGCCAGTCTAGAAATTGGAACGTAACATTATATTCAACACACCATCACACAACACAGCAAAGCCTTTCCAAAGGAAAAGCCACAGCTACGCTACTTAAGAATTATTTCAAGAGACACTGATTTTTAAGCTATTATGAGGCAAAATTGAAGCAAATCGACGCTCTAGCCAAGATGAACATTGGTTTTGTGTATTAGCCAAGAAAGTCACTTTGCTCCCTGTCCCATGAGGTAGAGTACGTAACAAATTTACTTAATTTGTTAGTTTTGGCCTATTTGCTTCTTTGGGCTCTCCTTCACACTCAAGGAAAAACTGACAAGGATGTACCAAAGCAAAATTTTAAGTGTAGTACACTTTACCATGTCAATGCAGTAGGTAGTGTAGTGTCATGACAATCAGACAAGGATCAACTGGATTTTCAACACCCAAAACCAAACCTTACCAATTTCAGGTTCAAACACAATTTATACACATTTCTGTTGGATAAGGGATTAACATATAATCTAATTTGTGCCAAACTTCGAAACCTCTTTTCTGATCAAACATATTAAACTTCATACTCAACAGAGGTCAGTAGGTTTAACTATAATTATTAGGTCAAAACTATTTGCATATCTTGGTCACCATTCAAAGCCACATCAAATTAACACAAAACATTAAAGTAAATACACGACTTAGTATTTGGGAAATTAGAGAGGGAAAACGATCTTAAACATCGTGCGCACAATGATTATAGCTTTTGGGTGGATATTTCACGAACGCAACCCCAACAGGAAGTCCAACTTGGCCTCTGCGACAAAAGCCATGTTTGAAACTATGGCCAACCTCAAAGGCCTCTCAACATAAAGCTGAGGTTCGACATCTCAGCATGGTTCAAAGACCGGGCCAAATGGCCCGTGATAAATGGATGTATGGCCAGTCTAAATATCTAAACCACTAAATCTCTCATTTCAGCCCATAAAGAGAAAGCGATCTTCACAGCAGTCCCTGAAAAATGATGATCACCACTTGCCGTTTTGAAGAATACGATACTCACTAATCCTATACATGGGGAACATTCTAACATTGCTAAGTATACAATCGTAAACATATATAGCAGCGAACGTTGTGGGACAGACACGCAGCAGACCTGAGAGTAAAATAAGCCTATGTTTTTCTGAACAAAAACCACAGCATGGAATGTAAAAGAAACGTTGTCTGAACCGAAATAGCAGAAGCCTGTGAAAGATAAAACATTATCGAATGCCAAAACAACACTTTAGCGTAAATAAAATTTAATTGATAAAACACTCGATATGAAAAAAAGGCTACAAATGACATCTATACAGATTTAAAAGCATGCATGCAAAAAACGTTTGCTTTGATCTTCAGTGAGATCACTGCATCCTTAAACCATGCAAATATGCAGTTTTCATATTACAGTCAATATTCAAAGCTTCTTTTAACTTCTGCCATTAGAGTTTAATGCTATGCAAGTGTTACATAGATAGATTATTCCTCATGGCGTTAAATTCATTAATGCAATATTGGTGCCAATTTTAAAGAAAATGTGAAAGAAGAGCAAACTTTCAACAAATCATGAAGTGCTAAAAAATTCTAATGGTTTTCATTACAAATATCATTATGAAACATCAGCTACTTACTATTAAAACTATTATAAACTTCCTTTATGTGGTGTATGCCAGTAAAATGCACTGATCTGCCAGATAATAAACCCAAACACATTACCAGTAGAAACCCATACAGACCATTATAGTTCCATTAAAACCAATACAATTCCCATTATACCCATTACATCCTTGGAGATATCTGTGATGGTTTCTATAGAGAATACAAAGCTATTTTAATTGCACATAACAAACCACAGAGATGATGTACGTCATAAACAATCAATAAACAATGCCACTTTATCAGAATACTAACTAGGTACACCCCAAACATCTACTGGCACAGGTGGAGATATCATTAAAACAGCATTATGCAACAATAACAGTTTCTCAGCCTTTAATCGACTTCAAAACTTTTATGCATACTTTCCGCATACTATAAGTAAGTAGATCACCATTGAGGCTTCATTTGACATTTTATTAATGCAAAAGCTCTATTAGGAAATTATGTATATACATTAGACATATCTATATATACCTGTAACACAAAGTTCAGTAAGACCGACTTTGTTACTGCATGCTCTCACAATTCCGCAGCATGCATCACCACTAATGCAACTCGTGCAACAAAGTTGCTTTTCGCAAGTACGTTTGCATGTTTGGATTTTGCAAACACAAGAGGCCATTTTGCGACCGCGTACCCCCTTCAAAGGGGAGAAAAACCAAAGTTGCGATTGCACCGCACAGAAATGAATTCAGACACGCGGTCAGTCCGTCAGGTCCTCGCGCTAGCGCACTTAATAGGTATAGGGACATACTTGCACGATTTCGCCCTCTGCGCTGATAGTGGCTCCGGCTCGGGAGAAGCGTCCCTGCAGACCTGTCGTGTACGTCGTATAATCACCATTTGGGCTCGATTCAAAAAGCACAACTTCCACAAAGGCAGTATCCTTGGCCAGGACGCTTCCCAGGACCCAAAACCACAACAAGACCACCGAATCAGCACCACGACCGAACCCAGTTCTCGGTAAAATCATCATCTTGCCGGCTGGATCGGCGCCGATCGGAACATAATTTCCAAGCGTCTTCGAAAAAGTCTCGATTCAGGAATCAGACTCCAGAGAGCGTTAGCTCTCTAAAAACGCGAAAACTGGGAATTTTTTTGAAGCGCAATGTGCGTGGCGAAATGAGAATAACGATCATTAATCGACAAGAAAAGTTCGTCCTTGAAACGAGTATCGTGGCTTATTTCAACATTGCAGGACTGTCGCGTTGCCCGCGCACTCGCTTGTGCCTAGCTGGCTCGCGCTCTCTCTACGGAGCGGCTCGCCTTTGATCTGGGAACACGTGATTCATTATTTTTTTTCTCCGTAAAGGGTTAACTCCGCCCATCGATATTCCCTACCACGCCCACCGATCTTCTGAACCCTGCTGGATCGTTAAGGAGGAGCCAAGGTTTACTAGTGATTCACACGCAGAAATGTCAACGCGCGGTTATAACTTTTAAGTTAATTGCTACGATTGTCCAATCATTTATGTTACGTTCACAAAACATTGTTGTTATTTTTGCTGGGAGGTCAATACACGATTCATTTTAGGCGAAAGTGAGGGAACTAGTTGAACTTTGTGTGAACTACCTTAAAGAGTATTACAAACCTTCTCAAAACAATTTAGCGTACACTCGGGTTAATTTCACTTGTGTCAACAGTAATGGGGCTCATTTCATGCACTTCGCATTTGTCAGAGTAAAAAGAGTTCACCGGAAATCGTACAATATATGCATTATATATAACAAACGTTTTGAGTCAAGTTAACCCATTATATCTCAATGTTAAGTTTTACATTAATTCTGGGTTCTCAGAGTAATGTCCTATAGTGTGTGGTGTGTGTAAATAAATTATATAAAAAATATATAATATATAATTTTACTTATACACTTACAGTATATAGTAAATCTAGAAAGACTAAAAGTGATCATTGAAATTTTTTTAAGCAGCCATTTATATACACAAACCCATGTTTTTAAGTAAAATTATAATTTTTGTTTCATTCTGTCAACTACTAACCACATTTATGCCAAATTCTTAATAAAAGTAATGTTTTTATTTGAATTTATTTACTGAAAATTAAAATGTGGAAAAAAAGATGCAGTTTAGAGATGAAGTTTAAATTAATTTCTCTTTTTCAAAATTGCTAATGTTTTAACATGTATTTTTGGAAAAATTCATGCTCATAGTTTTTTGCTGTTGGGTGACTTTATGTCCCTCCCAAGGTTTGCTTTAGTTGAAATTCAACAAAGACTTCTAGAAATTATGATTAAAAAAAACTGGAGTGGTCTTTTAATTTTTGCTGCGGCATTATATATAGGCTATATATATAGATATAGATATAGATATATAGATATAGATATAGATATATAGATCGATATAGATATAGATAGATAGATAGATAGATAGATAGATAGATAGATAGATAGATAGATAGATAGATAGATAGATAGATAGATAGATAGATAGATAGATAGATAGATAGACACATCTATACATACATACATACATACATACATACATACATACATAAAACTTCACCGTAAATTGTTTTGGATAAATGTGTCTATCAAATGTAAATATAACACATACTTTATTTTCACATGCTAAACTTTTCTGAATTTTCTGATATAGATTTGATTGATTTTGCCTGATGTGTTTTCTGGTGACTCTAAAGTAAAGATACGCTAGCTGAATCTTTTAGCTAAATCTTAATGATCCAACAAAGGTTAAAACTTCAATCATTTAAAAAAAAAACTTCAGTCTGTTGTACACTCAGTATTGGTTGCATTTAAAGTTGCTATATTGTGTTTACTTTTTAGTCTTCAGAGTTTCTGGGACTTAAACACAAAGACCGTAAAGTCATTTTCAACAGAAAAGAGGGTTAACTTTTTTAGTCAGGACTTCTTGATTAACAAAATCACCCCAGGCACACAAAATAAAAGTTGAAAGGTTTGATATTGCCTTTCATTTGCATGAGTAATGAGTCCCTTTGGTTTAGTTAAATGCTCCCTCAATACTTCAAAAATAAAAGAAACTTTGAAGTATTTAAAGATTTGACCTTGGACTGACAGCAAAGTGCCCTTGTTGTAATCACTTTGGACTAGACATATTTCATCTGAGAAAGCTCGGGTTTACATTTAAGATCTGTTTATTTTCCCAAGCATCTCTTGGTGAAGTGTGCATTATGAAAGCAAACTTTGGCAAGAAGACCATTCAACAAATCTTGGATGTTTAAAAGCGAAAGGGCTGGAGTTTGTTTTTTATTATTAATGTAGAAAACAGATGATAAGCTAAGTATTGTTTGAGATCATGAGAGATCCTATTTATCTCATGCCAAAACAGAAATCCTGAAGGTTTACCACAGAGTAACATTCGGACAAAATATTTAAAGAGATGTTTTTAAAACTGAGACTGGAAAAACATTACATATTAGTGTGCAGCAAAATTATACATTTTCTGATGAAAATATGGCACACACTTTTATACACTTATCATAATCAATAATTAATGCATGTGTGTTTCGCATTTGCGTGTGTTGCTGTCAATGCCTGGTTTAATAATTTGTACTGTGGTGTACGCTTGAATACACATTATTATAAAAATCAGTGAGTATGAACTGACATTTGCATGCAATACTAAAAACAATTGCAATTGGCTTCAGAGCTGTTGTGAAGACATTGACTTTATGAAAACCAACTGCACAGCTCCTCAAGGTCAGGAATGCATCAGGACGAAACAACGGATCCCAAAATCGCCAACATATGTTCTGCTTAAAAGCAGGAAAAGCTGAAAGATATTGCAGAGTCCCAAAGAGGCTGCTTTGCCTAAAGCATGGCAATTATTCACAGACAAAGTTTCAGATAGTGATGTCACTGAAGCTGGACATTAATGATGATGAAGATGAGGAGAAGAAGGGCACTCCATCTGTTCTTGAAGAAGATCCTCAGCTGTAAGTCATAAAACTACCACAAATGAGGAAAACCAGCATCATCGGATTTCCATTCTGCTTTGAGCTCCATGGCTTGCATGCACAGTCACTTTAATAATGTCTTTATAATAATGTTGCATCACTTTCAAATTTCTGTGTGCAAGGTGAAGTATCTCTTTAAAAACGTATAGGTGTTTGAGTTAAGTGGGTGAAATGTTAAACAATCATAATACTCCATGTTTTTATATCCCCAGTGTCATTTTGTGAAATTGTATGCAGCCCCTTAGGGTTGATAAACAAAAAACCTCCACTGTTTTCATTGTCACGAGACAAGCTAAAGTCCTTTGATAATTCATAATACATTACAACTCTTTGTTCTGGAAAAAAGGGATGTGTGTTTACTGTCAACTCAAGAGTGAACATAAAATATGGATGATTACTTTAAGCAAAACACAAACACCAGAACTGAACAGAATTTCCCAAGCTTTGAATCATGTGGGTCATGTGACTAACGTGTAAATTGACTTATCATGTGTGTTGTAGCAACATTTCTCTATAAGACTAAGTTAAAAAAATATAACTATCAATTAGGCCATTTTAGACGGTTTTAATACGGTAACCCAACCTTACTACCTTAAAATTGGACTTTTTTAATATATAAGTGCCATAATTGGGTCCTCAGTGCTTCTATCAACCTAGAAAATGTGAGAAAGATCAACTCAGTAACTTAGTTTTGGTAAACCATTCCCTGCAAGCGTAGTTGATTGAAATTTGGCTCCCCTTGTGATGTCAGAAGGGGATAATACCTCCCCTTAATCTGCACTACCCAACCACGCCACTGCGATTTAGTGCAACGATCGGCTGATTTGCATTTAAAAGGACACAACCAACACCACTCACACCTACAAAGTGGCAATTTGAACATGTTATTATAAATTATCTATATGGTATTTAGAGCTAAAACTTCACATATGTACTCTGGGGACACCAAATATTTATTTGACATCTTAGAAAAAGTGTTGTGAAATATGCCCTTTAAGGTTGTTGCAATGTTGTGCAAAAACACTAATCAATGGAGAAACGCTGTCATTGTTTGTGGTAAACATGGTGTAGGTGTTGTGTTTGTGTGTGTATTGAATATTTCATGTTTATGCATTTATATCCAACTGAGAGTGCATTACAATGTCTATATTTTGTGTTTCCTGGTGTTAAACCTATGACCTTTTGCACTGCGAATACTCTACCAACTAAGCCAAGGACCTCATGAATATATGAAATATATATATATAATAATAGAAATAATAATTTATTTAATTATTAATGTATTTGTGAGTGAATGTAAAGACTGTCAAAAATATTCAATGCATTCACAAGAGTAGCTAAGGTATTAAGCGTCTGTGTTCGTGTAACTCAGTGGAGCTCTGCCCTCTGGTGGTGTTTAGAAGAACTACGTGCTTTATTGTCAATGCTCCTCCTAAAAACAATAAGATAATATAACAGGAATTCTAATGGATTTTATTTAATGGTTTTAATGGGAACTGCAGAGAGTATTTTTGTTATAGTCTCTTTACTGGTAATGTATTGGTTCTATTGGTTAGATGATCCTATCTGGTGAAAAGAAACCAACAGGGAATCATTAATCTTACGGGAATAAAACCCAAAAGTAGCTACATAATCACTATATATATTTTTTTGTTTTAATGGTAAAAGTCTGATATGATTTGTAGACTTTGTCATGTTTTTCAGCAGGGACTTCTTGGGGACAAATCAAAGCATCTCATGCATGCTCTCACACAGTTTCACACAGTTAGTTGTAAAAAACATCTCAGTTGTTGGTGTCCAGAAGACTGGTAATTGCTTTATGTAATAATAGACTGCAATGTTGTGAGCGAAGGGCCTCCTCATCGTCTCCTTTCTTCATTAGAGGATCACGTCACCAGGACTCCATCAAAAGAGCGATTCACAGCGGGGACATCTGATTTACAAGCACTGTTCCCAGAGCATTGTGTGTATCGTACACATACAAAATGGCTTCTCCGGTATTTATAGTAACCCAAACTCCCATTATGGATGAAAGCATTTAGTGTGTGTTGAAAATCGACTCTCAGATTAAAGTGTTTTTGCTGTAGTGCATTAAACAATTTTAAATTTCAAAATGTCATCATTATATTAAAATCATTATATCTGTATAGGTTTATTATTATTTATATGTTTTTAAACCAACAGCCTTATTGCCAGTGGCGGCCGGTGACTTATTTTTCGACGGTGCACGATGCGAATGTATTTAGCCCGTCATATTTGTGGTTCATCATGTCAAAATATGTATTCGGTGCATCATGTGAACCATGTGCATCATGCAGCTTGTCAAAATAACGTAAATAAAGCGTAAATAAAGGGTTTATGATAAAAGTGACACTCGCGTTTGCCAGATACTCGCTTAATCTCATGTGTAATCAGATAGTGTTAAGCGAGTGTCTTGTGAGTATTTTGTGAGTTTTTTTTCAGAAACTTTTTCGTCGCCTGTGCAGCAGGCACGTACTTTGACAAGACGCATAATGCATATGGTTTACATGACGCAACAAACACATATTTTAAAGCTCCAGTTTTTTGTGTTTTTGCAGCTTTGATTGTGTTTACAGTGCACAATATAACATGTGTTCACATTTCACGTGTAAAAAAGCGGTATTTTTTACACAATATACTTATTTGTATACCGCTGTTTTCACTTTCCTCAAAACAGGCTGATGTCTTTCTTGTTCTATGAAGTCCCTCCTTCAGAAATACGTAACGAGTTCTGATTGTGTAGTTTGTTTAGTGTGTTGTGATTCGACAGCAGTTTAGCTTGCAGTTAGCTTAGCTGGCGACTGACGTATTCCTGTGGGCGGAGTTTAGTCAAAAACTGTTCTAGTGATGTCATTAAAGCAGGAAGTAGAGGGCTGTAGTCCAAACCGGCGTTCGCTGTATGCTTTGAAAGGCGAATTCTGTTAAAAAAAATATATCGCCTGGCAGTGAACTCTGAGCTTTATCATTGTAAAGGTATTATTTATGCCATAGCAACATTACACAATAACTAGAGTTTAAAAAATGGGATCAGGAAGAATGTGACCTTTAAAAATGACGAGCAACACAGATGACACCCCGAACAAACAAATATTTTGAATTCTCACCCCTCGGAGGAGAAGTCACCGGCCGCCACTTCCTATTGCAGAAAACTTGAAAAGTGAACATTTTATTGAATAAACTTTATAGCAATTACACAGTATGTAGAGAAGATGATCTACTAAAAAAAAAACAATAAGTAGAATTTATTTAATTTTTATTTTGCACAACTATAATTAAATTATATTTCACACATATGGAAATTAAGAAAATTACACTATAAAAATGTGATATTTACTTAAAAATATTATGTTTATGTTTTTAAGTAATTTTAAAGGAGTACCTCTTAAAGAATTAATCCTATAAAATGACATATTTATATTATTATATTATATCACATTATATTATATTATATTATTATATTATATTATATTATATTATACACTGAAAAAAATATTCATTGAATTTAATAATTTTTTTTAAGGTAAGTGGTTGCAATCAATTTATTTAAGCTACATTTAAACAAAAAGATTAGTAAAGTAAAATAAAATATAAAACTTTTGTTTAAATGTAGCTTAAATAAATTGATTGCAACCACTTACCTTATAAAAATTTATTAAATTCAATGAATCATTTTTTTCATTATATTATATTATATTATATTATATTATATTATATTATATTATATTATATTATATTATATTATATTATATTATATTATATTATATTATATTATATTATATTATTTGGATTATACATGATAAAATTAAGTTATTTATATACTCAATAATGTGTTCATTTAGAATTTATGATATTTTTAAGTTAAATTTAGTTTAAAAACAAAAATTACGTTTTTTTAATTGAGTTTACTCATTTTATTTTGTTAAATACACTAAGGTAATAATATTTTTTTTTACAGTGATCCTATATACAGAATGACTTTATTTGAAATTAAATATTTGAAAGTATCCTAGCTGAAACCCCAAAAAATAGACAGAGGGAAAAAGTGTGGATCAGAAAGAGTCAGATCTTGTGATCTTTTCTGATCTTACAGCAACTGACATGTTTTTAGGTTAGGGTGAACATAAAAGCCACGAAAACTTTGAAATTAAAACAAAGTAGAGGGAGAGAGACAGACTTACAAATGAGCAAAAACACAAGCAATTGATCACTAAGGAGCGAACAACATTTGAATCTACAGCCAGAATCACAGCACCACGTGAAAGTTGATGTAGATAATTGTCAAGCTTTAGGCGAACGAGACTTTACGAATTCTGGAAGGTCTTTTGGGTTGAAACAAAACATATGTTGACCATTTCCGAATCTGCTACTTCTTCCTTAGGCTGTAAGGAAATTCACAACACATTAAAAAGTATGAATAAGAATAAGTTTTTTTTTTGTATAAAAAAAGTAATGTAGTGGGGAAAAAAGAGTACATACACAGAAAATATGTAATTACTATAGGTCTTGCTCAACATACAAGTGGTTTGTTAAAGGAATAGTTCACTGTGTTAACATTTACTCACATCATGTAAACTGGTATTTATTTGTCTTTTGCAAAAGAAAGACTTAATGATAAAAGCATTGTCATTTTTGGCTGAGCCATTCCTTTAATAATTGTTTTCTTAAGCAAGGGTGAGACCTTAAAATGGATCCAGGGTTAAAGAGTTACTGAAGGGTAACTTCTGCTACTTTTTCATGAATTAATCAATGACAAATCATCCATAAAACAAAACTCTTTAGCCCTGCTAAACATTGTCATAAGAAGCTTAAAGCATTAAACTACATGTCTGTATATTGTTTTAAATCTGGTAGAAAACACAAACTGGCTCCACCACAAGAGGGCACAAAACCACACAACACAAAACAATAATAATAAAATGCAATGTTGATGGGCACTATTTGAAAATGACATCCCATGGTGCAATGTTAAGATACTGCCATCAGAGCCGTTTATTTATCTCTAGAAAAATAGGCAGAAGATGATGCATGTGATAGGGATTTCTTTAATAAAAGTAAAAGCATAGTCCATATTAATATGTTAAAGCTGCTTCTCTAAACAATTCCCAATCTAGCTTAGTCTGTAGGCCTAATTGTTGATTATTAACTGGGGTGATATTAAATCATGAATATGAAAACTGACATGTTTTTATGGTCTTGGTCTCGACTCGGTCTCGACTCCTAAAGGACTTGGTCTCGACTCAGACTTGCTTCCTCAAAGACTCGGTCTTGACTCGGACTGTATTTGAAAACCAACAGACTCGGTCTCAACCCTTCAAAGACTCTGACTTGACTCGGCATAGGTGGTCTCGTCCCCATTACTACTTGCAGGGAATGGTTTACATAACAAAGTTGCTGGGTTGTTCTTTTTCACGTTTTCTAGGTTGTCCCCTGTATTTTGAGTTAAAAGTCATTTTCTTTAAATAAGATGTCATGTTTACATAGGTGGGACGCTTGGCATTACATATTTAAAACAATAATTTCATAGTCTAACCTACACCAATCTTGACAAACTATGGTTGGAAAGCTCTAAGAATTTAGTTTTTATATTTCAACACCATTTTGCAAACAAAGTGAAGTAGTAAGAGTCATTTTCTAAAATGTGCCAAGGGCCAACAGGTGGGTACAAGGTGTTATTATATATTTGTTTGTAAATATCCTAATAACCTGAAATAATCTTGACAAACTATATATTGTTGGAAAGCTCAAGGCATGTAGTTTTCATATTTCAAAGCATATTTGATGATAGAAGTTGTATAGTGACAGTCATTTTGATAATTGTCACTGACCCCGTATGAATTCGTATATACACAATTCTAATAATTTTCAAAAGAATCTATGAATCTTCAAAATCTTGACAAACTACATATCATTGGAAAGCTTTAAGATTGTAGTTTTCATATTTCAACATCTTTTTGCATGAATAACAATGCAGTGACAGTCATTTATTAATTTGTGACAAGATCATGCATTTTTTTGTGATTTTAACTCGAAATTTGGTTCAGAAATATACTTATGTCTTTATTATTGTCATGTTTTGGGAGTAAAAATCATACATTTTTATGATTTTTAAATCTGAAATACATACTTTATTGCATTATTTGTATTATTTAAAATAAATGTAAACTGCAGAACTATTTTCTAATTTAATATTCCCAACTTCAAACACTTCAGTGAAAAACTTTAAAGTGTCTTCTTAAAAAAGAGACCAAGATTTTACTTTTAGACCAAAAAATGCCAGAGTTATAGTAATTTTAAGGTGCATATCACAGTTAAAGGGTTATGTTTTATACGTTTTGTAATCCATGTCTGGCCATGGCTCGGAATGAGAAAGTAACAAATAATACAGACCACATCTGTTGTAGGACACTTTATTTAAATCTTTATTTAAAGATTTATTTTAATTTTGACATCATTTAAAGTAAACAATATTCAGTAACAGCTAGCTTTTAGATGCTATTCACCATTTTTTTTGTTTTAAAAAAGGTTCCAACATTTTAATCACGGCTTAACTTTAATGCAGTTCACCTTAATTATTCAACAGTGAAAAATACACTTTCAAAGTACAAATATTCAATAAAGCCTCTAATATAAAATAAGATCTGAAAAACTTAATTTATAATAATCATAAAATACTTTTTCAAAATATTGTGGTTTACATGTATTTTATGTAAAACTACCTGTCAAGTTACTAACTAACACTTTCATAAACAAAGTGTGATTCCTTTATTCTCTGCCAGATGGCAGTAATGTGTCTGTGTCTACTTACTGTTGCCTTGATCAATGTTGAAGATATGTGTGTGAACATAACATATAACATGACATAAATATTATTTATAATTATTTAAATGTATGCATTATGCAGGTAATATTATCCAAAGTGACTCACAGTGCATTACAAGATACAAGATGTTTATCACTATGTGTGCTCCTAGGTTGAACCCATGACCTTTTGCCCTGCTAATGCAATACACCAGTGAGGTAAGTAGGAGCATTATAGTACATGAGCATTATTATATTGTATAAATATATAATTTTATATATTTATTTAACATAAGACAAATGTGATCAAAATAACCTTAGGCATTTTAAGAGGTATTTTTATTGATTTTTTAGGAGCATCTTTCACTAATAGGGGAAAACAATCTTAAGCATCAAGAGAGAAGAGGCAACAAACTAAATCAATGATGGCTTTATATATGGTTAGGTCGAATACAGATATTTTGTATTTGGGTTTGTTCATATTTTACACAAAAAAGGTTAAAACAACCCAGAATTTTTTGTGCATTTATCATTTCTACTCAAGTTTTTATTGCAAGTGCAAGGCAACTCAGTGCATGACAAAACAACTACTCTATTATAAAAAATACATTTAATCATGTACAATGTAACCATGGTGACATTTAGAGCATGCAGCACTAGACCGAATTTACATTTAATAGTGAAAATGCATCATGCATGCCAGAACAAATCAGTAACCAAATACCAGTTTCTATTACAACTGTAAAACAACTGACAGCTCATTTTTAACATTGTTTTATTATTTGGTTTCAAGTGCAATACACAGTTCTCCCAGAAATTTTACCCACCTACACTGTAAGAAAAAATACTCCCCCTATAGCTGTCACAGGGAGTACCAAATTTCAACGAGTACATCTTTGCACCTAAGAAGTTCATAATAGTACCTCAGAAGTACCAAATGTATACATATCTTGTACAAAATGCTATTGGTTTGACTGTGGGTAGTTAAAGTGAATTTGTTGTTGGGGTCGATGGTGTTGTTGTTGTTTTTATAGTCAGACCGGGTATGGGGGGGTGTGATGGATAAACAACAAAGACCCTCCACTGTCAGCCATTCTACAAACAAAGCGCAGCTTATCCTACCAGTAGCAGTCTGGTACAGACAACACAACAGCAAACTGACAATAAGCAAGATCCCGCTCGGGCAATTTACACAACAAACTTACGAAATAAAAGACACCATCTCTCATATGTCCTTCACAGTCTGTCTCTACTTACTTTCAGTTTTATTTTATGATTCCTTTGGTATGGTTATATGCATTTAGAGATGCATTTTTTTTGCATCAGTGTTTTTTTGCACCACAGTTCCCTGAAATTTAGTTGTTTTAACTGAGCTATAAGAACATAAAACAGTAGATATGCAGTAGACTCAATTTTTGATCTGTGTCTAGGGCTTTTAATAATTCAAAAGGCTGTATTAGTATCAGTATATATCCCTTAAATTGATTTTTAGATGCAAGCAATTGCTACAAAAAAAATGTAGACAAAGCTAAATGTTTCATAATTGTATTAAACAAGTTATTTCAATAACAGCTAAAAGACAGTTTTTAGTTAAGACCAAATTACATTTTTGTTTGTCTTTACTACCTTAGGATATTTTGAAACACATGCAAATGCTGATAATCTTTTGTTCAGATATAATACAAATAGACATCCATTACCCCACACCGTTGGGTTGTTGGGTCATGACTGCATCACTCTAGACGTTTCACAACTGGTTAAACAAACGTTACTTTGGTTAGACTTATGTGCAAGATTGCAAAGATTGTGATGTGGCTGCAAGAGTTTATTAGAGTCCCCAACTTTATAGTCATATTTTTCTGGACCTTTGAAATTAAGTTCTGCAAACATTTTCCCATCCCTGTGTCAATCCCAACCTTTATAAGTTTTTTTTTCTATTGAACACAAAAATTAAAATGTTTGAACAATTTTTTATGAGTTTTTCCCTCAAAATAGGCACACATGGATAAAGGTGGGGAGAAAATGAATGACATTATTAAATATTATATATTTTTTCTACGTTTTTTAAAGATATTGTGTGTAGATTTTAGCAATATCTAGTGGCCAGATTGTGAACTGCAACCGCTCAGTCCACCGCTCACAGTAGCCGCCACACACTGTACAAAGTAATTGTTGGGTGTAACTTGAAAAATTACTTCAACTTGTACACTTTTTTTTAAACTTAAATTCCTAAGCTTGACATTTTTGTGTACCAACTGAAGTAATTTTTTTTAAGTAGATCCGACTTTCACTTTTTACAGTGCAAGACAAACATGTTGTCGTTTGAGACAACAACTATAGCAATTTGTCCGTTTAGGACTACTGTAGAAACATGGTGGGGCAAAAATTCTTTGCAAGGGGACATGCGGTGTTTGTAGATAAAAACGTCTCATTCTAAAATAATAAAAACAGTATAGTTCATTATGAAAGGTCTTTATACACCACTGAAATAGAGTTATGTATATTAATAGGGCTGTCAAAAAATGAATCGCGATTAATCGCATACAAAGTAAAAGTTTGTTTTTGCATAATATATATTTATGCATTGTGTGTAATCATTCATAAATGCACACACATGCACTGTAAAAAATACTTTGCTGCCTTAAAATTTTTTGTTGAATTAACTCAGATTTACAAGTTATTTCAACTTACTATTATTTATCTTGACTAGAGATGAGTTGTTATAACTACATGTGAGTTGTTATAACTTATAAAATTAAGTTGACTTTTTTTCAACTATATTTTATAAGTTGTGACAACTCATCTCTGTTGACATGACTTTAAAAAAATTTAAGGCAGCAAAGTATTTGTTACAGTGTGCATATATATATATATTTATATACATGTATATAAATATTCATTTAGATTTTAATATATAATATATAAATAAAAAATATACACATAAACAAAAATTTTCTTAAATGTGTGTATTCATAGATGACAATTACACACAATGCACACACAAATATACTATGCGCAAACAAACTTTTATTTTGTATGCAATTAATCGCTATTAATCTTTTGACAGCCCTATATGTATTATAGTGCATTACTGACAATAAACCCACCTAAAAACAAATGCAAATATTTTCTACGTCCAGAAGTGGGTGGGAAAGGAACAGACGGTTCACAAACACACAGTAATGTGTAATCTCAGGTTGGGTAAATATCGTCTTGGGACTAAACCAGCTGGATTCTGTACTCTCTGTGTGTGTGTGTGAACGGGTGTGACTTTAATCACCCCATTATTATCCCTCAAACACTCCCAAAACAATAGGTAAAAAGCCACAGACGCTCCCACCCTAAATGCGGTGTCCCTGCTAATTCTGCAGTCTTGAGTTGCAAGTGATAGAGAGCATAAGCAAAAGTCCATGTGTATACATAACTATAAACAATCTATACAAGTTACATTAGTTACTCTTGTTCTCCATTTGGCCCTTTACTTCAGTACACACAACAGACAGCAGGTTTACGAATAAATCTGCCTTCAGCAGCATTCAGAAACACTTATAGCTTTTGAAAAACTGCTTATTATTTGCCGTAAGCTTAAATCTCTTTCATGAGGAATGTGATTCAAACATTATCAGATAAATGGCCAAAAAAAAAAAATAGTGCTAATATGCAGTGTTCAAATTATGTCAAAGGTTATGGGGGTCTTGTAAGCTAAGCCCCCCCCCCCTTTCGAAATATACCAAAAAATGGCCAGAAAATATATTTGCTAAAATACATTAGAAATATGTTTACAAAAATTAATTTTTCATCAATATATTTTTTGGCCATTAAAAATATATATTTTAAAGTATTTATATTCACATTGCACTAGAAGAGAAACTTTCTTACAAACATGTACACATTAAAGGTTTGAAAAGATCAAAAGTATTCAACTGTGAAAATATATTTTATAAACTTTAATATTTTGTTCAGGAAAAATAGTTTTGCTGTATGGGTTATAAAATTAGATATATTTTATAAATTATTGATATATGAAGGTTAAAACAAAATAAATTGTCAAATTAAGAAATATATTTCTTTCTTTCTTTCTTTATTCTTTACGCCATTCCACTATCTATTCATGGCGATAACTGGTTAATCCATACACAAGTTGGGGAAAGGACAATTTGGCATCTCCAATTTGCCTAACTTGCATGTTTTTGGCCTGTGGGAGGAAACCAGAGTACCCAGAGAACTGCGTAAATTCCTCCAGAAAACAGTGTAAGGCGCACTTGAGAGTTTACATTTATTTTAGAGAGACATATTTTGGATTAGTTTATTCCGAAACTGGGGCAAATAATGGAGAGTATTGCTTTGTGGCAGCGCAGTACAAGAATTTAAAGACTTAAAAACCAGGGGACCCCCCCAATAAATATATTTTTGTGCCTTATAGGGGTCCCTAGGAGGTCCGGGACCACCCCAGCCCCCCATCAATTCGAACACTGCTAATATGTACCATTAAGGTAAAGATGTGTATACAATATGTACCTCTGAGGTACTATGAACTCTTTAGGTGCCCCAGTGACATTATAGATATTCAGCAATGTTAAGAGGTGAATGTGGTAGGGAACATGCAGTTAACATTTATTAGATGTCACAGCAAAAAACGTTTCCTGTATTGTAGCAGTCCTATGCAAACCAAGTGAGATTCTAAAGTAACTGAAATAGTGTTATGGGAATTTCAGAGGATGAGCATTGTTGTATTTTTAGGCTTGAAACTGCAGTCAAGCACACAAGCGCCTTGGTGAATAAATTGTAACGCTAATTAATGATAATTAGGTTGGCAGCATTGGCACTGCATTGAAATGTCCTCAACGGTCAGTTTAACTCACAAACTATTGGCAAACTTTACGAATGTCACAACAACTTTGCCGTGAGTCAGTTTTTACTGAAATTGGTGGTCGGTTTCATCATCCTCTGGGTTATCTGCCAACTCACATGTTATTTCATATCTAACAACTTACTCTGCCCAAACCCAGCATGTTCCTTAATCGCAGATGAAAATGAATCAGCCATGAAAATTCAGGGAAACCAGGCAAGTTAAGGGACTCACCACTGACACTTTGCAAGTAATATGTAATTGAAATGACAATGTGACAGATTTGTGGTCTTGGGTTTATCTGTGGACTTTCTGGACAGACTAAAAACACATTAGATGGAAAGTGAATGTAATCAACTGAAACATGTATGTTTTAGATGTTACAGTCTGCAGGGCTATCGGGTTAATCCCATGATATTAGAGAGGTGGATGAGGTCACAGTTTCTTTATCACCATTATAGTGCACTTAACCTGAGCCTGCTTCACATGGGACTGCCCCAGCTATTGGTGTACTACAAAGGGAAACTAGTAGAGAAACTATTTGCTACATGAAAGTAACTAAGTACAGAAGTTAATGTTTCATTTCCCTATTTCTGTTTGACACTACAAACATAGGCCTACACCCTAACAAAATAGCACAATACAATACCAAAGAAGACAGACGTTATGTTTCTGAGGAGAAAATGGTTATTAATACTGCATGTTAGAATTTTATGTTTTAGATTATAACAATAACGTATAAGGTATTTCTCACAATAATGTATTTAGTTTCACAAAAGGTTCTTTTTGGTGGGGTGGGCCCCCCTTGGGGTGCACGAGATGGTGCCAGGGGGCTCCAGTTTTATTTTATTATAAATGTAATCATACATTTAAAATCATGAAAATTAACCCATCCTCAAGTCATCCTCGATGTACACAATTAATATTTATATTAAAAAATGTCCTTGCTCTTCCAAGCTTTATAATGATAGTAAACAAGGACCAGGGAACAACTTTTGACTTTGAAGCCCCCCAAAATGCATCAATCCTTCACAGATGTATTCCCTCACATGGCCCCAGGGAATTAATAAAGGTTTTCTGAGGGTAACTGATGTGATTTTGTAAGAAAAATATTAATTTTTAAAACTTTATAAAATATAATAACTAGCTTCCGGGCCAGTGCTCATTTTTGGCATCTTGTATGGCATGGTCGGGTTTAATCGAGTTTCTATGCCACAAGGGTTTAAATCATTTTCAAAATCCACAAAACATGGCTGAGGAGGGAGAAAAACATTATGATCGAATTTGACTACCACATTGTTATGTTTGGTGTCTTTAAAAACAAAGAAGCAGAATTTCTGTGTAATAATATGCGATTGCACGAGTGTATATGTCAATGTATCTAAATGTTTGTTGTAGTCCTGTGTTGTATTTATATTAATTATGATTTTCTATTATGATGTTGGTTTCTTTGTTATGTAAAGGACCCCCTCGAAAATGAGATGGTTCATCTTAAGGGGTTATCCTTAAAAACTAAAGAATATAATGAGCTAAGTTTTATTTTTCAAGCAAGGGTTGGATGCATAGGGGACATCATGCGCAAATGAAAGGCCTGTACATTCTTTGTCACTATTTCATTATTTAATAATTTTTATTATATTAATTTCCGTATTTTCTAATCCGTAACCCTCAAACCTTTATATTTTCATGCAAAGCATTAAAATCTTTTTTGTCCAAAAAAACCCAATAGTGCTATATTCTACATCTAGATTTACAATGTTGATTGAACGGCTCGTAGGGTGTAAGGTAAATAGCCACTGTTTGCTCTCCACACGGACCCATATTAATGAATTAAGGTGTCAGACTTCACATTCAACAACTGTAACCCAGGGCTACACCTTAAATACACAATTCCTCCACTAACAGGATGAGACCAACTGTAGATCGTATACCATTTTTATGCCATCTACAAATGCATTAGGTAGGGAATGTCACCTCAATTTTAAACCCAATCATATACTCTGAAAAAAAGTTGCTGGGAAAGGTTCTTCACTGTGATGTCATAGAAGAACCTTTTTTTGGTTCCGCAAAGAACCTTTTAGTATGCTTATTTTTTTCCTTACTTATTATAGTCTGTACAACCCTTATCCACTGCAAAGAAAGTTTCTGTAAATGTTAAAGGAACCATACAGCCAAACCACACAAAGAACATTTTAGGAAACTTTATTTATGTATGCAGATTTTATGTAAAAGTATTTTCCAAACATTCTATTGACTTTATGCAAATTTATGTTGCCCAACCAGCAAACCTTTTTCCCTACACTTTCAGGAGGGATTTTTAGGACATGAAAAGTTTCTCCTTTGTTCAGCTACTCTTTTGAACACATACCCACATCTTCGCTCAAGTAAATGTTTGACAATAAGCCTGTTACAACTGAAGCCAAAATAAAATACTTCAAATGGTACAGATCAGAATACAAAAGCAACAAAGATGAATGGGTTTTTTTGACCCATTGATGCTGTTTCCTTAAAAATGAGAGGATTAAGAGGAGTTTTCTGATGCAATCACTTGTAATAGTCAGATAGTGAAATTCAAGTGATTTCTTTGCAATTCACTACACTTTGCATTTGCATATACCCATTAGCAGATATTTTATATCCAAAGTGATTTACAAATGAGAAAGCATTTGACATTTTGTCTAAGGAGCCAACAATAGTTTACATCTAGGGAAAGATGAACAATATAATAGGCCAACAACTATACTGCAGTTTAACAGTTTTTATTAACTTTTGAGACAATAGTGCAATGGTCCTTGATGCAACTTCCCCAAAAAACTAAAAAGATTTAAAAAAAAAATTATAATAATAATCTCCAAAAGACACACTAAAGGGAAAAAGACCAAATTTAAAGGGATTTAAACTCAAAACGTTGCATAGAATTTCTGCAATAAATTTCGTTTTTAATTTCTTAAGGTTAGGAATTTTTTGTCTTATTATCTCACTTGTTGACAAACAAAAATGTGGCCCTCCATATAACTCGAAACTTGCATCAGATATTTTAACCAAGGAGGAAAAACCGACGTCATGTGACGTCAGCGCGCCCTATAGCCAATCGCGTCGCACCACGACGATAGAAAAAGAACGCGACCGCTTCCACTTCTTCAATATTCAGAGATCGTAAGGGGGAAGTTACACGGGAATTAAGGCGATTTTTCGGACATTTTCCCACCCCTGTACAGGATCTTCGCTCAGATCCTGACACAGAAAAGCATAAAGTATGGTTGTGGTAACAGCAGGCGTCGGAGGGGCACACAAAGTCCTTCTGATATCGGGAAAACAAAGCGCTTCGGCCGGTGCGACGCAGAGCGGATTCAGCCGTTCCATATCTGTCATGCTATCGAACCAGGCCTCCTCTGATTCGGACTCCAACAACTCCGGACCACCAATGCGTAAGAGGCAGAGACTCACACATCTGAGCCCAGAAGAGAAAGCACTTCGAAGGTAAGGGGATCTAATATAATCCAGTCCGTGTTAACCGGTTAAGTAACGAATAATTGGGTGGTCAGTAACGTTATTTACATTAAGTGTTTTATTTACGCACAAACATTTCGACACGTCATTAAAACAAACGATAGAAATGAACCCAATGACACGTCCATATGGAAAATCTGAATCCAAGCCAAGATCCGTGAGCTTTGCCGGTCAGTTCCTCCCCCTCTGAATCATATATCCACATATGCTTGCGTGGCAGGGCTGTGGCCGGGACTGCGCATGCGCAGTGTCCTTCTCAGTTTGACGTGCCAACATGCTAGACCGTTTAAGATTAAACAAATAAGCATTTACATATGTAAATAGACTTAAAGATCCTAAACCTGAAAAAATAAATTTAAAGTTTACCTCAGATTTGTTTAGCATGTTTGCAAAGCAGATTTACAAACACACAAAAGACACAGAGACATAAAAACTGTATAGAAATGAGAAAATTATGTAAAAGGTGCTGGACATTTCTGCAAAGTCTTTGACAATAGGAGTTTTTTTTTTTTTTTTTACCGAAAATGGATTCTTAATAGCAATGCTTTGATTTCTAGGAAACTGAAGAACAGAGTTGCTGCACAGACAGCAAGAGACAGAAAAAAGGCAAAGATGGGAGAGTTGGAGCAGCAGGTCTTGGAGCTGGAGCTCGAGGTACTACAATGATATTGTTGATTTATCATCTACCCACCATGTCAACTGAGAATACATTTTTTGAACAAGGATTTTAAGTTCCTTTTCCCCCCTCAACAGAATCAGAAACTTGACCTTGAGAACACATTGTTGCGAGAGAAGATGAGTGATCTTCTGAGTGAGAATGAAGAGCTAAGACAGAGACTAGGGTTGGATACCCTGGAAACAAAAGATGAGGTAAACCAGTCTGCTTGTAGCATCAGCAGCTCAGTTGGCTAATAAATAGATAAGGACGGTTGATTCCTCACCTAATAATGAATAGAGCAGTGAAAAGTTACATTTTGACATTCACTTTAGTTTTTATATAAAGCCTACGGGTGCATCCTAACTCTCTGGCTCTCTTTTAGGTTGAGGAGATGGATTCCAAAGTGAGCGATTTGGGTTTGGTGACCGGGTCTTCTGAGTCCGCAGCACTCAGGCTACGTGTGCCTCCGCAGCAGGTGCAGGCCCAGCAGTTACCAAATCTGAAGACTTCACCATGGATACTCACAGCCCTGACCCTACAGATGATGAGGTGAATATAAGTGTGGATGAAACGTTCCTTGTTTAGGCTAAAACTGAGCTGAATTGGTCAACAACAAATTGTGTTTAATCTAATTTTTCCAAATGTCCTTTCTTCTGCAGTCTGATCTCTTGCTTGGTATTCTTGACATCCTGGACCCAGATCTCTTCCTCAAGAATGGGATCCCAGATGCTCAGGAAGCTCAGCAGCCACTGCTGGATGGGGGTGCCGGAGAGCAAATACCTGCCTCCCCGTCTGCATCTTTGGGGACCGCACCAGTTAAGCTGGAAGCCCTTAATGAACTGATCCACTTTGACCACATTTACACGAAACCCGCCGAAGTGGCGTGCGAGGAGAGCATTTGCGAAGTAAAAGACGAGGAGATTACAGACACCATCGCTTTTTCCGCAGACGATGAAGAAATTGAAGTCCAAACGGTTTCCGTTAAAGACGAACCGGAGGAAGTGGTCATCCCAGAGACGGATGAGAATCCGAATGTGGTTGATGACTTCCTGTCTGACGTCTCTTCCTTCAACGACTACGAGAAGGTTTCGTACCTGACAGATGCATACAGTGACTCTGGATGCGAGAGATCTCCATCCCCTTTCAGCAACATCTCATCCCCTCTCTGCGCTGAGAGCTCTTGGGAGGACATGTTTGCTTCCGAACTCTTTCCCCAACTGATCAGTGTCTAAAATAAATTGCGTACAAAAATTCGCTTGCCTTTGCTCTTATCAGTGTATGTGCCACGTGCTTCATAATGATGTACAAAAGAGTATAAATCCCTCTTAGACCAAAGGTGTTGCTTTAGGGCTTCTGTTGTAATACTGCAGGTCTGTATTGTATGGTTTTGAGCGCAAAGACTTTTTTATTTTGTAGCGGTTCGATGTACAATTCAAGAGCAACTCAGTATTTTTGTTGGGGAAAGAGAATGGGGGGGTAATTGTTTTAAATGGAAAACTATTTATTTGTCTATCTCTCTCTTTCAGAGTCTTCTGTATCATAATCTGTCTTTTTCGGACTAATTAATGCTTCATGTACAACCTAATTTTATTGTAAATGCTCTCCTCGATCATATTGCATTAAAATTTTTGCATTGCACAACACGACTCTTGTCTGTGACTGTAGGGAGTGGATTTTGAAGGCATGCCAAAGCTTAAGCATCTGCTTCTTTCGACATGTGCAACTTTCTTTAAAGAGACACTCCACTTAAAAAAAAAAATCTGCCCATTTTCCATCTCTCCTCGAGTTAAACAATTGATTTTACCGTTTTGGAATCCTTTCAGATGATCTCTGGGTCTGGCGGTACCAATTTTAGCATAGCTTAGCGTAATTCATTGAATCTGATTAGACCATTAGCATCACGCTCATAACGCCCAATATTTTATTAATGATATTACGCAGTGCCCGAAAATAGTCCCCTGCTATTAAAAGTTACCAAAGGGACTATTTTTGGGCGCTGTGTAATATCATTGTGCCTGCTGCAGCCATGTTACGGCAGCAAAGTCCTTGATTATTACGCCAGAATGAGAGTATAGTTCATAGACATATCAGCCTAGAAAATCACAACTTTTAATTTTTCCGTCGTTCTTTGTACACAATGTAACTACAGAAGAGTCAAGTTTTAAAAAAGAAAAATATCTAAACTCTTTGGTAATTTTTGAACGCGATGCTAATGGTCTAATCAGATTCAATGGATTGTGCTAAGCTATGTAAAAAGTGGTACCACCAGATCCGGAGATCGGCTGAATGTATACCAAAATGACTATTGCCATCAGTTTAACTGTAGGGGAGCTGAAAATTAAGCCTATTTTCGAAAAAGGTGGACTGTCCCTTTAAAGTGTACAAGAGCTTCACTATAAACATGTAAAGTTTAAAGGAACAGGAATTGTCTGTATTCGATAAAGTCTGCTCTCCTCGATCTAAATAGATGTGCTTTACACGGAGCGCTTATCCATATTATGGCACTACAGAAAATTATCGGTAGTCCTAGAACCACAATCTCTGGTATTTCTGGTACCAAGTCAAACTGCCCTTGGGACTTTGCCATCTGCTTTTTGTATTTTTTTCAATTGGTGATAAGAATTAACGATAAGGTAAACGATTACACAACATTTATCAAGTCAAAACCGCTTTCTATTTGAACTCTCGCTGAGGCACGCAAATAGGGCTTCTGTTTTTACGAGAAATTTCTGTTGCAATATTTCCTGAGTTCCCGTTTCAGTGGAAAGTAGGATGGTTGTGGTGTGATGCATGTGGAGGTTTGCGTCGACAGGATCTTGTAGGATGGTTTACACCTACAGGGCTAATTTAGTCAATGATGGGTGGAGGCCAAATATAGGGGGAGACGTATTAAAACCCTCAGGGGGTTAAATTCCAAGCAACGCCTCTCTTTCAAAATGATACAAGATGCTTCTTTTGAACAAAGACTACAATGTTTAGTGCTGTGACCTCGTTCTGTTTGATACCTTTGAATATCCACCAACAGATAAACATGACGGTAGTTTATGTGGCAGACTTCCTTTTGAAGTCAAACTTTCCCTCTGTACACCTCAGTTTCTTTGTAAAAACCACATTGTGGTACATCTCACTTCGTATGCTTGACACTTTTAAAAGGATGTGTTATTTTTTTTACACATTTTTTGTGTTATACTATTTAACACATTAAGGTGGTTTAGATTAATCCAATTCTAGGCCTTAGTTATATTAATACATTTAAGTCATTTTTACAAACAAACCTTACAAAAACCAATACTGGTGTGCATCAAAACAAAGACACTGATATATGTTATGTCAGTACAAGGTGTTTTGAATTATTAGGGCAGCTCAAACATGCATTTTATTCTGGGACTAACTTAAGCCCTGTCTGGGAAACCGCCCCATTATGTCAAAGGCTTAGCTAAAGCCAGAACTAGGACTTGGTTAAACTTAAGATGTTTTTTAAGCATGCCTTAGAAAAGCACGCTACTGGTGTGCATCTTGAGACAAATCAATGGCACTGGCATATTTTAAGATCTGTCGGTGCAAGTTATTTTCAGTTGAAACAGATCAAACATGTGTTTTAGTCTAAGACTTGCCTTAAAGTGATAGTTTACCCAAAAATTGAATTGACCCTGTATCAACTTCTTTGTTTTGCTGAACGCAAATTAAGATATTTGTAATTAAGCAGGAAACAAAAGCACCATTGACTTCCATATTTGGAAAGAAAAAATCTATGGAAGTCAATGGTCCTCAAAAACGAAATATCTTCCTGTGTGTTCAGCAGAACAAATACATTTATATGGGTTTGAAACAACATGAGGGTGAGTAAATGATGACAGAATTTTCATTTTTCTGTGAAATATCCCTTTAACCTCAGGGATATGTGTCATTTTGTGTTACAATAAATAAAAGATGACAAATTGTGTTAAAAGTAACAATGATAACACAGAGATGTGTCTATTTTGGGACCATGCATTTAGTGTGTCTTCCCAAAAATAACACTGTTTTTTAACACATCTGTTTTTAGAGTGCATGTCAGAAGATGCTTGTGACGTTTACAGAGGTAGAAGTTTGCAGTGAATGACGTTTTTTGGGTGTTGTCTTGTGTAAACTAATGAAACCTTTTGAAAGAACGAGAGGACAATGGAATATATATGCCGTTGTCACTTGCCATCCAGGTTAAAGTCTCATAATCTAAATTTGAGATTTGGACTATCAAAGTTTAATTACTGATTTCTCTTTTGATCTTAAGTCAGTATTGATCTTACTCCAATATTGAAGATATCAATGTTATATTTTTACAAAATGTTCTTTACATTATATAGGATTATTTTATCTAAAAAACTTGGGTTTACAAAGAATGGGTCACATTTATTCTTCGCCAAGTGGCATGAGATTATTATTAATGATCTCATTGTGGATCTAGTCGAAATGGCAAAGTTCATGCTTATACTATGTTCTTCAAGCTCTTAAAATGGCACCGTCATCTTGTGGGCGATTAGGATAAACCCTACAGTAACTCTAAGCTTACAAGTATCAGCAAAGCTATATGGAGCCCAGCAGCTGATGGACATTGGGTGGGAAATACCCACAAATACCACTTGTCTCAGTTTCAGGGACTGTCCAAACATCTGACTTCAGGCATTACATGCGCATGGCTACAGTTTTGAAAAATTGTTCATCTTTCCTTCCCACTGCACATTTTATGATGTTTCCTGTTTTACCGGTAGAGCATTGTGTTAGCGGCACAAAGGTCATGGGATCAATTCAGGGAACACAGTTAATAATACAAATATATCATGCATGCACTGTAAGTAGCTTGGGTTAGTAACTACTAAATGTGAAATGTAAGGTCTCAAAGCCCTTTTCACACAAAAAATACGGAAAATACACGGAAGTGCATCCGTGATTTTTCTGGGATCGTTTGATATTTGGTTCATTCACACAGCCAATGATTTTCCGGAATCTGACATATTTAAAGTCCTGCACTTGGTAGTTTTTTTCCACAGCGTCTGAAGTTTGCTAATTATCCGTGATTTCTCTCTCTAGAAGAGAAATGTTTTGCATCTTTGTTTGTGATGCGCTGTTCTGTCATGCTGGTGAATGATCTCAGCTTCAATGCGGATAGTGACGAGCTCATTGATCTCAGTCCAGTTTGCCGACTTTTCTTTAGTTGTTAATGTTGATCGGCATTTAAATCCCTGTGTGCGATGGCACACCCATTACAGCATCTTGTTCACATCTGTGAACAAGAATATTATAAACCTTGAATATTATAAACGCGTTACTAGGTCCTCTTTGCGGGAGCGACACCAAAACATTTACGGGACGTGTTTGTGTTCACACAAAAGCCTCTCTGCCAATTTTACGGAAATTTTCTGGGACCAAAGTGCTGTTTAAATGGGGTTTAAGTGTTGTAGTACTCGAGATTTGTGTTAATAGTCTTTGGTCTCTGTATTTTATTTTAAGACCGCTCAAGACCACAACTTTGGGAATTACACTAAATTGCTGATGCACTGTCTGATTTATGTGTTAACGTTATTAATGTGATTGAATGTAAAACTTTAAGAGGAGTCATTGACATATTTTTTCCTTTTGTTACTGTCGTGCCAATAAGAGATGAATGGGGGATTGTCCAAAAAGAAATCTGGCAGGGAACATATGAATACAAAGGCCCACAATATCTATCTTCAAGAATTCCATCCATTTTTTTGATGGTCTTGACTGTCTTTGGTCTTGGCCCCTCAAAGCCTTGGTCTTGGTTTAAGTGGTCTCGACTACAACACTGATCTCTCTTATTTAACATACCTGAATGATCTCCTTTGTATATAAGTAGTAGTATAGATGGAAATTAAGTCATGTGACCTCTTACGTCATGCCACCATCTTGACGACCTACCGAGTACCAGTAGGCTACTGACAAGCATTGGCTTGTCTTGCTACAATTTATGGATTTCTTATCTTTTACTGTCTATGATTCTTACAGATACAGTAAATGGCTACAAAAGACAACATGTCGCACCTCGACTGTCATGAAAAGAAACGCTACTTTAAAAAAATATATCTTGGTTAGGGTGTGATGCCTACTCGATCCCTAAATGCGTTCTTCTAGCCGCTGTTCACTGCTACCGAACTTCCACTATTTTACAACATAAGAAGGCGCAACACAACATGAAACTTTGCTTGAAGTATCACCTGGATCTCTACTCATGAACTTGAGCATTGAGAACATTGTTTGTGTACACAGAGTTTACTAAAAAAAAAAGGTTTTGTACAACTGACTTTGGCTGTTATGGTGTCCGCTCGTCATCTCTGCCAGACGCAAATAATCGATTTCCGAATGCGAATGAATGAATCTCATATGAGGCTCCTTTTTCAACTAGAAGGTCAATATTGTTTGTCACTTGCGACCAAACAATGAATTATACATTGATACATCTTGACTGGGATGATGGTGGCGAGCGGGAGCCAAATCAACCAAAGTCAGTTGTTCAAAACCTTCTTTTTAGTAAACTCTGTGTTCACAAACAATGTTCTCAATGCTCGAGTTTACGTATAGAGACACAGGTGATACTTCGAGCAAAGTATGATGTTGAGCCTTCTTAGTGTTGTAAAAATAGCGATTTTGATGCTCATAACATATTACAGGCGTAGCTTCTAGTTCTTTTGCGACCACTTCAGGTACGCAAAATAGCGGAAGACAAGTGAGTGACGTCAGCTGAAACGCTTCTATACTCCATCTCGTGTAGTAATTGTGTTTTCAATGAAGCTATGACCTGTGCCCTCAGCTGATCTAATTGAACTACAAATTTTCTTGTTGTTGTTGTAGAAGTGCATAAAACTGAATGCAGACGAAGTGCAAGGGCAACTCATTTCCAACCACTCAGTACCAACTCATTGGTGTCATTAAACATATAAACTCAATTTTAACATTGTCAGTATGCTTCAACTTTGAAGGAAACTAAATCTATCTACAACAATGTGTTGTACTTGACCCATTACTAAACACCGAGCTCACCGAACAACATTACCTAAGTAATAACGGCCTGTAATTCCTGTTCAGGTGTGTGTCGTTTCTGGTTTCAGACTGACTGAATGCATTTGCAAGACTAGAAATACAAGCTGACAATGACGTTAAGACAAAACTAAACACACCTTTTTGGTTGACTTGTCTGTGTTCCATGTTGTACTTCCTGTTGAAACAGGAAGTTGTTGGTGGTTTTTCAATTAATTTCATGAAAGTTTTCAAAAAATCTTTTTACACTTTTCTGGATCTCACTTGGAAAACTTCCAAAAGATCAAGCATCAAGGGTCACAAGCAACAGTTACTTAAAACAGTTCTGGTGTAAAAATACTATATGTGTACTGTGACATATGAGTAAGTGAACACTGTCCATATCTGCAGGATCAAGCAGATGGCCAAAAGTGGAAGCACGACTTACATTAGGATCATTTGTTTTATAAAAATGAAGAAGTAATATGACAAAATATCCTCAAGTGGTTGTGACAGCATGCTGTTTTTAATAGATAGAGGGAGAGAAATGAATAAAACCATATTCTGCTGTTGACATGGTTTAACTTCCTGCAGATGTGGTGCAAAAATATTTTATCACCTCCAAACTATCAGCCATTTCCTTTGTATAGAAAGTGCATGAGATTGCATCATGCAGAGGCAACAACAAGTTTTTTTTAATGATGCCTAAGTAATGATCAAGTCGTTTCTATACCATAAATATGATGCAGTGCTCACAAGCAGACAGCCAATGAGCAGTAGGATAAACAAGATACTGAAATAATACACATTCCCTATATTATCATAACATTAAAGCAGCTAGATTTCCAACAATCACATTTAAAGTACAGGCAAATTGACACATTAACTTGTGCTGGTAGTTGTCATTAGATGAAGACAATGAATATTATGCAACTGACCTTAATTTATGTACTGACTTTATATATCTTATAGACTTATATACTGACCTTAAAAGAATTTTCTCTGGACTGTTAGACTAGAAAGCTTAAGGAAGTAGGAAGAAATATTACACAAAATCATTCGTTTCTGGTAAAGATTATAAACCAGGTTTTTCTAGTTAAGCACGCCTGTGTGGTTGTAAATTAGATGAGAAAAACACACAGCCACTCTAAACATAATTTTTTTTTTTGCAACTGTTATTTAAGCTATGCTGGGTTGTTTTAACCCATTGTTGGGTCAAATATAATTAATTTAACCCAATGGCTGGGTTTGTCCGTTTTTGACCCAAGCTTGTTTGAAAAAAACCCAAGACATACAGTATTTGCATCTTGCAACTTGGTTTTGAAAATCAGTTCAACCTACTATTTCTAAGTTTTGACTTGTGATAAGTTGACATAACTTTAAAAAACAAGTAGAAATTGTTACTTTAACTTAATTTGTTAAGTTAAAGTAACATGAAAATATATTATATGCTGATTTGACATCAATGCTGGATTTTTTCCAGCATGTGCATACTTTAGCAACATGAATTGAAATACATTTACAATCTGTGTTTTTTAATGTTGCATAGCTAATGGCCATAAGCATAGACTATTAAGTAAATTTAAGACAGTTGAGTTTTTAATATTAGTTTATGTTATAAGGGCAAGGTTAAAGTGATCTCAGTGTGAATGTCACATCACCCCTGTATGTGACACAGGACATCATTCAGTGAGGTCAAGATCAATGAAGTACACATTTTAAATGTCATAATGACTGCATGAGGAATGTTGTCTGTCGGAACTTTCAAATATTGAAAAAATTCCTAAAGCTGTAATTGTTTTTACAGAATTTAAGAACTATTATAAACAGAAAAATACATATATTTATAATAAATATATAAAATAAATACTTAAATCAGTTTTACTCTGATGATTTTAAAGTGACCATTACATTTGGTTTTATTTTATATTTTAAATTTAATCTTTTGGTCCATCGAAGAAGCCAGTTAAACATAACTTAAATAACCCTTATGCATGTCGAGAATACATTAAGGTCATGTTTCAAAATCATTAAATTTTGTGTAAAAAACATGAAGCCCATTTTAATGGACCACTAAGGTTTGCATAATTTGGAACATATTTCCCATTACATAATTGATGTATACTATATGATATAATCTTCTTTAATCCAATTTTGATTTTAGGGTGAATACAGTGTCAGAAAAAGTGGTCAAAATATGTACCACAGCTGTCAGCAAGTACAGTTATAACATTGTAAAAAAATTTACTTCATGATCAACAAACAAACAAAAACAAAATAATACTTTTGATGGCATTGATAAACCTGTGGTGGTTTTCTGTGGCGGGAAAGAAACGTAAGCCACTTGGGCGACAAAAAAGCCGGCTGTTGCTTGTTCTCACACGACAGCATCAAACTTCTGTCATGCCAACACATTGACCCCAGGGGATCTTATGAAAAACTTTCCATTATTTTATTCGAAGTTATTGAAAATCGAGCAGGACCAAAACAATTTACAGCTGATCGCTGTCAATAAAGTTCAGGACAGTGTTATTAATATGACAAAGTAAGTGTTTTGATTAATGTTTTGATTTTTAATCAGTGTATACCACTAGTAAACTAAATGAATATAACATGGCAAAGATAAATGCAAATTTATATATTGGTTCAATAGATTTATTGCATTTTGAAAAAAAAAACATATTTATTGCATTTTGCGGAAAAAACAATCAGTTTTTATAATAAATCTTTGAAAATGTAATTATGGATTAAAATTTTTAATGTTGTTATAACCTAAAGATGCTATGTGAAAGTTTGTAACAGAAAATAGTGATTTTCATCTTGTCACTTTCTTGGTATCGAAAACAAATTTTTACCGAAATGAATTCAAATTCAAAATGAATTTATTGCGTTTTGGAATATATCTCCGGTTTTGCTTTTGTATTGCAAAATAAGTATGTGAGTCAAACACACAAAACAATAATTAAGTGTTTATTGTATATTTGTCCTGATAGCCATTTAGAAGGCAATATGCACTGAATGTAAACTTCAAGGTTTAAGTCCATTCGTAGTTTCTTTTAATGTCAGGTGACCTACGATAATAAGGTACATTGGTGGAATTGCCAGGGTGCTGCTGGTAATTGAAAAGTAAATATTGAATTTTCCTTCGGATGATTATTGACGTTGTGATAAGGCGCAAGGCCAATCTACACTTCCCAGCATTTAGCCTACACATAGACAAACAACTAAAAGTGAAACATGCACACACTCTTTATGTCTTTATTTATGCAACGTTACTTTCAAACAACACTATTTTAGTATTATTTTCAGATGGCAACCTCCGGCATTTACGTTCAGGTGCTTGGCAGATGTGATTACTCATGTATGTAACTACAGCTGCTAGACACTTAACTGCAGCGTCTGTTTACACCAAATAAAACCAAACAGCCCCTGTGAGGACAGTTTAATGTTATCCTCCGAAAGAGTTTTAAGAGGGGTACAGATGTGTTCTGGACCCAGACGCTAAAGCATTTTAGAAAATTCAGCTCTACTCCCCCGGGTGAGCTTTGACCCCTCAAAAGTTCAGAGTTCCTCTCGCTAAGAGGAAAAAACAGGACTGCTTATCGTGTCGGATAAGAAATTTAGCTGAAGATCTAAAACTCTCTTGCTTTTAAATGGCAAATGAAATCATAGAACCAGATATCAGACATTTGGTTTATTTGTCAAATATACCAGAAACTCTAAAAAACCGTACTATTACATGTTTAGAAATTCCTAAAGTGACACAATCATTTGCTCAATACAGCCTGACTGTATTATTGATTTCCACATTACTGAGCAACACAATCTAAGAGAAGAAACAAATGAATGCCTGTCACGGGTGACTAGAACAGAGCATGGCTGGTAAAAACATCCTCGGGTTTGTCCCACCATGACACATAATTCAAATGTGCAGTTAAACAAATGAAAAAAAACATCACACAGAGAAGCTAAGATAAAATCTTGTGTGAGAAAGAGGACAGTAACATGATGGAGACAAGGACAGTAACATGATGGAAACAAAGACAGTAACATGATGGAGACAAACTATGTGAATCTCATTTAATCCTTAAAATGCATTTCTTGAACATAGTTCACACCAAAACTAAAAGAAAAGAAAGAAAATGGAGCTTTTTAAGATGAAAAAACAACTAAACACATTGCCCCCCAAATTATTTTAGTTTGCAAAAAGCATTACTATGTATATTTATTAAATTCAATAGCACTTTTCACATTGCATACCATTTCAAGCTTGTAAAATGACAGAAAAAAACTGTATTTTTGTATTAAGGAAAATGTCTGTAATTTATTGTGCTGTTATTTTCCAGCCCCAAAGCTGTCGGAATTTTCCTTTTTTTTACAGATTTTTTTACAGTGTACTTTACAGAAAATGCATGTTTATGCTAGACAATAAAGTTGTTAGCTAGTATAAATTATAGTGTTTACATTTGAGGAAATTAATAAAAAAAATGCTGGGTTATTTTCAACCTAGCATTGGGTCAAAAAGAGACAAACCCAATCCACTGGGTTGTAATTTAATGTATGCTGGGTTGCTTTAACCCATTGTTCTGGTTTATTTTAACGCAACAGCTGGATTTGTCTCTTTTTGACCCAACGCTGGGTTGAAAATAACCCAGCATTTTTACTAGAAATAAATTCATAAAGTAATTATATATGGCATATATGCTCATTTTAATTTAGAAATTATAAACTTTCTGTATAATGCCAGTATTACTGTATTACAGTAATACTGGATGATACGATTACCACATGTCATTAATGAGAATTTTAGATGTTTAATAGTCTTAAAGGGGACATACAATGAAAATCTTACATTTTTCATATTTAAGTGCAATAATTGTGTCCCCAGTGCTTCTATCAACCAAGAAAATGTAAAAAGATCAGTTTTGCTTAACCATTCTCTGCAAGCATGTGAAAAATTAGGCCATTGAAATTTGGCTCCCCTTATGATGTCAGAAGGGGATCTTATTATAATAATACCACCCTTTAATCTGCACTTCCCAATCACAGCACTGCCATTTAGTGCAGAGAGAAAGTGAGAGAGAGAAAATAATTCAAATCACAATTGAGTTTCAATTTCAACAAACCACCATCATTGTGATCAGTTTTTGCATTTCATCAGCTCATTTGCATTTTAAAGGACACACCCAAAACGCCAAATTTTTGCTCACACCTACAAAAGTGACAAATTTAACATGCTATAATAAATGATCTATATGTTTTTTAAACTAAAACTTCACATATGTTCTCTGGGGACACCAAAAATTTATTTTACATCTTAAAAAAGTCCTGTGGAATGTCCCCTTTAAATAATATTAGGCTTTGGTAAACAAATTCAGTACGTTTTTGAGTTACAGAAAATGAGATATATGACTCCAAAATGTTATGGAAAACAGCTAGCGAAAAGCACCGCGAATGGTCAATTGTTACCCTCTTGGTGGTCTGTGGTTGGTTGAGTCTGCATTGTAACCATGAATCGTACTCGGCCTTGGGCATCTTTTCTACATTCTCTCTCACAATCTCTAAATGAGAGAGAAGAGGCAGAAAGATAAAAGAGCACTCCTCATAATTACAACCCACTCGCATCCTAACCTCCCAGTTACTGACAATACCTTATTACCCAACTGGATAATCCATCATTATACGGCTCAAATTATGGCTTTTTACCAGCAGCCTGTCTGGACGTGGTTTAAGGAGTCAGCATAGTTTTGGCAGTTACAATTAAATGAGATAAATAGCTCTGAGAGTTGCCAAACCTGAAATCTAAAACATCGATAATTACAGACACATTAGTATGTAGATTGAAAGAAACTAAGCCGAAGGTACACAATTTTTTTTACTTTGTTCAACGTCCACAAAACACAAAATATGTGGACTGCTCTTAGTTGTCTTATAGGGTTATTGCTGACCAAGCTGATCATGGGGTTACCAATTAACACTCACTATAATATCTCAGTAACATGTAGGCTATTCTCTACGGTGGCCCTGAAGTGCAAACCACAACAACAAATTACTAAACAACAACAAATTAAAAAAACACTACAACAAATTAAAAAACACCACAACAAATTAAAAAACACCACAACAAATTAAAAAACACTTCAGCAAATAAAAAAACACTACAGCAAATTAATTTGTAGTTGTGTTTTTAATTTGTTGTAATGTTTTTTAATTTTTAGTTGTGTTTTTTAATTTGCTGTAGTGTTTTTTTTAACTTGCTGTTGTGATTTTTATTTTGTATTTGTTTCTAATTTTGTTGTAGTGTTTTTTAATTTGCTGTAGCGGTTTTTAATTTGCTGTAGTGTTTTTTAAATTTGTTTTTGTTTTTTAATTTGTTGCAGTGTTTTTTAAATTTGTTGTGCTGTTTTTTTAATTTGTTGTTGTTGTTTAGTAATTTGTTGTTGTGGTTTGCACTTCAGGGCCACCGTAGTACTTTCACATTAATTGGTCAAAACTCAAACTTCATTCACACAGCACTTTGGTCCCAGAAAATTTCTGTATAATTGGCAGAGAGCCTGAGACACGTTCCGTAAATGTTTTGGGATCGCTCCCATAAAGGGGACCTACTAACATTGCCTAACATTTATTTTTGTGTGAAAAAATGCCGTAAGGGGAGTGCCGCATTGCCATCGCAACATAAAGTTATAGTTCAGCTCTTTGACAAGGGGGAATTAAATGAATATTGAAATGAGGAGAAATGTCTGCAAACTGGACTGAAACAGAGATCCAGGAGCTCCTTACTATCCACGTCAATCTGAGATCATTCACCAGCATGTGAAGCACGTCACATGCTCCTTACGACCTTATCATAAACAAAGATGAATGCGCGTGATTTCACGAGAGAGAAATGATGGATTATAAGCAAACTTTAGATGCTGCGGAAAGTGCAGGACTTTAAATACGTCATGTGTCTTTATGGGATCTTTACAGCATTTTTTTTTTTTTCTTAAGATGAGGGGAGACGGCGAGCATTAACATAATATAACATTATATACATTAATTGTACAAAGCAATGTTCGCTCAGTGTTGTCGTTGATGCACTTTAGCTATGATTTGAACTAAGGTTATTTTGCTTGTTATCAGAAATAATCTAGTAGTTTAAAAAGTTTTTATTGATTCTTTGTGAAAGTCTATCGAAGTTAAGTTTGGGCCACCAAAGATGTATGTTTATGTTGCTGCCACTGAAACCATCCATAATAGAGCTGCCAATTTTTTTTTTAAATAATCCTCAGCTACCTTGTAAATATTAGGTGATGTATTTATGCCTGACAAGATCATTATTAAACTGATGAAAGGCCACCTATAGTGCCGTGTAGATAGGTGTCTTGCCAAACAAAACTGCAGTTAATCTGTCAGAGACTACAAAACAGAAACAGTAGATAACAGCAGCTGACAGCTAGTAAAAAACACTATTCATGCCTGTCATTTACCTTTAATCTCTTGTTCTGTTAGTGATAATAGTATATGCACTTACACATATAGACTTACACGGGCTTGTCTCTAAACTTCATGGGGTCTAAAGCAAACATTTTTGTTAAGGTTCTCCTTTAAATCACACAGGCATCCTATCAGAGTCACCACGTGTGCAGTTTATTACCTTACCCACTTTATTTCACTTAAAAACGTTTCATGCATTTTAGTACACTTATGTGATCGCATTTTGGAGGCCTGTAAAAAAAGGTCACATTTCGAAAAAAATATTGCTACTATCTCCATGTCAACTTAAAAAGCATGAATTTGTGTAAATGGTTACGCCGTGCACATGCATATTATACATTTTTGTGCATGTGCATGATCTCTGAAAGCCAATGTTGACATTTGAAATCACCTAAACAAACACGCCCCTACCCTAAAAGAATCTGGACCTTCTTTTGATAGACACTTACTGCTGATTGGCTACAAGTGTGTTTTGATACTCGGCCCTACTCCCTTTTCCAAAGTGTTTTTCAAAAATCATGCACCCCTCCTTTAATACATTCAGAAAGAATCCACATATTTTGTGTCTTCATTTTAATTTTAGGAAATTTTTGACTTAATCTAACAAACTTCCTTTCTGTGAACTATTTAGCTTAAAGGAACAGTATGTAGGATTGTGGCCAAAACTGGTATTGCAATCACAAAACTTGTGGCTAAAACTGGTACTGCAATCACACAGCTGGTTGCCAATACACAAAATGACAACATAAACATCAGTTGAGGGCTGCAACTCCACTTTTTAAATGACAATATCCTGGCCGGACCACTGTTGTGAATGATATAAGTATTTGAAATGAAAATTATTTCTTAATGTCTAGTCTAGGGCCATTTTATGATTAATTGATATAAATGTCTTACATACTGTTCCTTTAAACAAAAAATCATTCCAAGTGGAATTTGTGTTAAAGAAAGATATAGCACAAATAGACATCTTAAATAGAGAGATTTTATTCATTCATTTTATTTGAAAAGTTTAACAAAATTTAAATCAGTAAGAAATGACAGTGTCAGAATTACATTGTGTACAGTAAGTGTTTAGTAATTGTATAGAAAGTGTGTACCTTTATAGCCACACACAGGTCCAGACAGCAGAGTTCCCATATCTGGAGGGAGTTTAGGACCCTGAGGAAGCATTGTGGATGGACCCGCATTGTAAGGCCTTCTGTAAATCGACTTAACTTCTCCAGCAAACATGCGGCCCTCCCGTCTAAGGAGGGTTTGATGGGGTTCAGGCTACTGAGCAATCCTAAAAGCCTTCAACACACGCACACCCACAGACACACACACACAAGGAGTGTGTTAGCGTAATGTTATTATAAACACCAGCATACACACTCTTGTACATCTGCAAACGTTCGTTGGATAAGGTGGTTTACTGAGTCCTGTAGGGTCATTAACGTTAATATTTAGCAAACACACGTAAGCGGTTTAGGATCAATGTTTTCAAGAGCACTGAAACTGATGTAGACCACCGAACATCCACTTAACACGGACCACTGGGTGCTGTATGGATCTTCTGAACAGACCGCATAAGTCACTTTTGACTCATGGGCTGTTGCCGTAGAGACCGCAGAGGTTAAAGAGGTTGCCTCACAAGGGATTTGTCCACGGGACATCATTACAAAGAGACAGATATCCCTGGACCCCAAATTCCCACCTCTTTCTAGGAGAAATTGTATTGCAGATTTTTATTCTTTTAATGTGGTTTTAATGATTACAATTTTTCATTTTGTTTAGGCTCTCTACTATGTGACTTTATATTTTCACTAGCATCAATAAAAACAGATATACATGTACAGTACATCTCAACATGAAAAATAAGGAAATAACTCACAAAGCATAAACTCTTCTTTTTTGTAATCAAAAAATGCTTTTATCTCATTCAATATGGCTTCCTTCATGCACAAGCTCCGTCTCGCAGGAAAAGTTATTGTATAACAAAAAAATAATAGAAAAATAATATCATGTAAAAAAAACATATGTTTATATTGTACAATAACGAAGACACTAAACTAAACAATGCACAATAATAATGCACAAAACATGGGGATGGGGCACGCTTTTGCACGCATGTAGGAAATAGTGTCAAATTTAACAAAGTTTGTTTTATTCCCATGATGCAAACATTTATTGCATCATTAATGGAGAAGGCCGCTTTACACTATACATATGGATATTTCCCACACCTAACTGGTTAACCTTAGCATAGACTTAGCATAGGCTCATGACTGCTCATCTGAGGGGCGCAAATTCAAAATAAGTGTTCGAAGTGTCATGTGTGTTGCTTGCGTTTTCAAAATGTGTGTTTGTTGCATCATGTGAACCATGTACATCACGTGTTTTGTCAAAATAAGTGCCTGCTGCACACGCGTCAAAACCGTTTATGATAAAAGAGACGCTCACGTTCACAAAATACAAGCAAAGCACTCCCTTAACAGTAAACTCTGATTATGCATGAGATTATGTATCTTGCAAACGCGAGCGTCTGTTTTATTACGGTATAAACCCTTAAGATGCGTCTGCAGCAGGCACCGTCAAGACACGTGATGCACATAGGATCTCTCGACACGCAGAACACATATTTTGAAAAAGGAACCACACACAACGGGCTACATACATGTTGTGACGAACTTCGCATCAAGCGCTCTCGAAAAAAAACTGGTAGATAAACATTAACATTACATTCACGTTTTAAGCCAAAGCCACTTACAAAAGCATAGGGAGGCAATAATATAAAAGTGCTATAGATTACAAAGTTTTAACCTTTTCATTTTGTGATGAGTTTTTGATAAACTCAGTTCATTGCACAACCAGTCGGCTAATTCATTCATGATCTGTACTTCACTTCGGTCATATTGACCCAGTTGTATCTGGGTCATACTACACCCCAAACTAAAATCTAAAAATTTATGAGCAATTCCACTTGAACATGATAAAATAGGGTTACAGAGTTTAGATTCATTTCATTTGTCTTTTCATAGGTAGTTTGTTATATGCTAAGAAAAAGTCAGACACACCTCTTTATGCTTTAAGACTTTGTCTTATTGGCCTTGTTGTGCTCTCTTTCAGGATGGACTTTGGCTGATACATTACTATATAATAACAGGGACATACATTCATGTCAAAGTTCACAATAATCACACATGTCAGTAGTTTGGTGTCTCACATGATCATCACATTCTCATTATATTCACATTACATTCTCAAAGGTGATCTGTTAACCTGTCTGGGGTCAAAGTGAGTACTCTTCATGGCCAAACTTCTAAATGTAACACTTTTAAATAACCAATTAGAATGAAACCTCATAGGTACAGTAGGGCTGGGCCAATACCACTTTTTCATGTCTGATACCGATATTGAGTATCTGTCGATACCAATACCGATTCAATATCATCTTTATCCCCCTTTTAATTAATTAATCTGCAAATAACACATTTTTTAGCCCTACAAAAAGCATCATGCTTAAACAGAGCAACAGAACTCAAGCGTTTTACTGTGCAACAAATGACACTGCAAATTCAAGACTCAATGAAACGTTGTGCAATAATGCTGCTTCATTTTTATTTAAATGTTTCAAACAGGCTAGCAACATTTTTAATAATTCCGCACAAAAATTAAAAATTAAATTTAAGGTTCAACTTTGGACAATTTAAAGCAATTTTTCAACTTTATGTAAATTAATGTTGCTCAGCAAGTCGCATTTTACGCCAAGCTGCCATGATGACAGTAAAGTTTAGGTTTGTGTTGGTATCGGATCCGATTCCCGACTTCTACAATATTCGATCCAGCCATTTTCACCAATATTGGACTAATATTGATACTGAATATCAGATCGGACCACCCCTAATTATAGGCTATGAGACCTTTTAATATCTTAATCCTAGACATCATCAATGAGAATAAAATTAAAAGTTTTGCTTGCATCTTATGAGATAAAGATCCAGAAATCATCACAATCTGAGCTTGGATGTGTCAAGTCTGCAAAAAGTCAATATTATTGAAGATTATTTCAATATGTACTCAAACATTTCTCATCAAATTTACCCAACACCAGATTACTAAACTACATTAATTTCACATACTCCTAATGCATTTTAACAAACGTAAATCTTTTAGTTCATGTAAATGTTTCACAAGCAACAAATAGAAATACAAGACGGCTAATACCAGTATTCAAATCACTCCAGATTTAAGCATTTTGATAAAATGACAATATCTATATCTTAATAATATCATTGCACTGTCCAAATCCACCTCGTTTACAATAATAAAGGACCATATGCACATTAAAAAAAAAAGGTTTAAACTGTACCTTCTCTGTCACTGGGGTGGTTCTCTCAAAGGTTCAATTTTGTATACAACACATTAAAATGTTATAACTTTTGGGTAGAATATTATACCTTATTATGTACCTTTAAGGGTTAATTTTGTACCAGTTAAATGTTTGAGGTACAAAACATTTGACTGTACCTTTAAATAGATCCTTAAGGTGTAATGTACCTCAAAAAGTACATCATTGGATAGAGCGGCCATTCCCAAACTGTGGTGAGGGTAGTGCAGGTGGTCCGTGTTAAGGCAAAATAAAATATAAAATAATATATTTTTTTAGGAAAAATATATATTTTTGAGAATATGTTTTAAAAATCTGCTGAACTGATGTGATGACCAGTTATAGTTTTAGTGCTAGTAAGCCTATTTAGAGGTGCAGATAAATTCAGGACTTTGTGTAGACATATTTTATAATGAGTATTATGAGGTGGTCCGCTAAAATTCTTGATTACGTGGTACACACACACAAAAAGTTTAAAATCCACGTGACGTCACATTTGGCGAAAATGACTGCGGTTACGCCCGCTGAGTGGTGGCAGAATGAGTGCAAAGTGTGAAGACAGCGAAAACACGGGGAAAACGCGTCTAAATGGGAAAAAGCTGTTGTGCGATAGATTGTACTAACAGATTTAACTAGAATTCGGAGCTATCGTTTTACAGACGGCCAAAAAACACCGAAAGGAGAAGTAAATTGATCGTTCATGCCAACGTCCAAAGACCACAGGTGGGTTGACAAGTTGTTAGGGTCACTATCAAGCAGAAGTTTTACTTTCTACTTTAAAGTATTTCTTCAAGTATTTGTATTTTAAACGTGTTTTTCTTTGGAAAACATACATTGCAAAGCATATTATCAAATTTTTTTTACTCTATTACATTTCATAAAATGTACAAGTTTTTGTTTTACATTTAATATTTAAGTACATGAACGTACTTTTACTCAAGTAAAAGTACACAATTTTAATGTAATTACGTATTAAATAAATTTTAATATTCAATATTAAAGAATACACAGTATGATTCTATGCTTTATAATGTAGTGAAGTAATTTTTTCCTAAGACAAACACTCTTATAAAGCACAGATGCTAAAATGTAATTAATGTAGCTAAGTATTGTTCACCCCTTTTCAATTTAAGCTGATAATAGTCAATTTTACTCATTTTGTTGAACGTTTGCCACTCAACAGGGCGTGCTTCGGCATGGTTACGTGGAAAAGTGACGTCAATGCATACTCTCTATTATGTTTAGTCCAGTGCACGTGTAAATGATCTAAGTGCGCCCTCTGCTGGTCTACAGATATATAACACTGTAATTCTGATCCTTTACAGACCTCATTTACCAACAGCTGACAGAAACAAACATTCAGGCTCTATATCCAACTAATAACCATTCAAACAGATCTATTACTATCGATATATCTTCCTCAAATACTACACTTCATTAACCGACACAATACACATCAATCTTGTATGTGAGGATGGAGTTTTATTGCATAAAAATAAACTAGGTTCATAGACGAAGATGAAAAGAGGCATAACTCATAAAATAGATTGCTTCATAAATACAAACTATAACGTCATTTGTGTTCCCAATCTATTAATAAATTGGAAGATTAGTTACATTTATATAAGCTGTAATAATAAATAATAAATGCTACGTTAAGTCTTTTTATCTTTATGCAATTAAACTGGAAACAATATAGATATCTATACAGTCCAGCTCTAAGATTTTTCCCCTAAATCTTCAGGATTATCCATGTGCTTGATTAACTGTCAGGACGATAAAACGTCTTAATCATAAAATAAACAGTAGCCTAATAACTGGGCAAAAACAAAGGCGCTCCAAAGCTTTAGTCAGGACTCATTATTCTTTGATCTTCTCTGTCTGATGGATTTTAGCTTATTATCTTCAGGCAAAAATGGAGGACACCTATAGTGTCTGTTAGGCCCCTATCACGAGATGGGGCCCCAAATCACCACAGGGGCAGAAAACAGTAAAAATGTGATACACAGTGGAGGCTTACATCTGAAAACCCAGTGTAGGGGTTCAAAGGGATGTAAGATTCTTACAAAATGGCTTTTTTTCAAAAATGAGATTTTCAACAGTGTGCGGCGATATACACGACAATTGTGAAAGTGTCTTGATGGATATTTTTCGTCTGTTTTTGTCCTGAGAGCACAGCACAGCACTGAAGTGCATGATAATGATAATAATGACACGGACTGTTGCCATGACAATGTGCTTCATGTGATTGTGTCAGCAGGGTAAGTGTCAGCGAGATGGGAAACAGATAACGCTCATCATTCGGCCCAAACCTTCTAGAAACAAGGCACTGCAGAAACTCACTTATAGGGTGCGAATCGGTCAGCGTGTGTCTGCGTGAATTTCACAGCCTCCTCCTATGTGTACCCATGGCAGCAGGCTAAAAAAGCTCACTTTTTACATTTAAAAAAAAATATGAAGGAGAAATAATGTGCACTCTCAGAAATAAAGGTACAAAACCTGTCACTGGGGCGGTACACAGTCAAAATTATCCATTTGTATGCAAAAAATCTAGGATATTAAATGGGACATATGATATGGGTATACAATCACAGGAGGTAAAAAACATTAAAAGCAATATTGATTCGCTTACAACATAAGTGGGAGTGTTTGGGGCGCACAGTCCTGCGCCCCAGGGCGGATCCGAAACCAGCCACTTAGAGCTCAGCCTCAGGTCACATGTTTTTACCCTTTTTCCTGAATATATAGACACTCATTAGGGGTGCGCCCCAGACACACAAACATGACACACACACAACAAACTCAGTTTTGATTTTTAATTGTTTTAAATAAATTATAACATGACTAACAGTGAAATAGTACAACAAAATGATTTTATTTTGTATTAATTTGCACTATATATTTAACTTTTTGGTAACATGTTAAAGTAGCTTTCCTCTCTGGCCAGCTTCAAGGGGGCGGCACCCCAGCGCCCCCTAGTGACCAGCCGCCACTGGACATATCATAAATTTTTTTTCCATGTTTAAGTGCTATAATTGGGTCCCCAGTGCTTCTATCAATGTGAAAAATATCAACCCAGTAACTTAGTTTTAGTAAACCATTCTCTGCAAGCATGTGAAAAATAAGTAATTGAAATATGGCCCCACTTGTGATGTCAGAAGGGGATAATATCGCCCCTTTATCTGCACTATCCAACCACAGCACTGATTTAGGGCAGAGATCAGCTCATTTGCATTTAACAGGACACCCAAAAAAGGGTGCTAGAATAAATTATTTGTGCGGTATTTTGAGCTAGAACTTTACATACATACTCCAGGGACACCAACGATTTATTTTACATATTAAAAAAGTATTGTGAAATGTCCCCTTTAAGTAAAATTAAGATATTTGGTAAATTTCCTAACGTAAATATATATAAAAAATGTATTCATTAGTAATATGTGTTGCTTAGATTACAGATTTTCAATAGTTGTACTTTAGCACATGCGTCTATAATACCAGCCTCATAGTAAATGGAATTTACTAGCATGAGGCTGTGTTACGGTAAGATTTCATATTTTAAGCATTTATTTGCATTACTTGCTCACTAAGTTTCCATTATAAACATTTGGTCAAGAAAATATTAGGATGTTCTTCATAAAAACTCCATCTTGCATGTCTAAACCATTTAGTGCATCCTGGTAAAATGAAAACCTCATGTAGATCAGAGAGAGAAGGTCAAGGTTGACCGTGGTGACCTACATTCTGACGATGGAGGATCAGAATCAGGTTCTGGTCCGCTCAAGGCATCAACATCCTCACTGAAAACAGGGTCATCACACGTATCTTTGGGAGCCGCTGCCAATGATGTCCTGAAGAAACATGCAATGGTTTCGAAGTAAGATGCCATGACTGTTGGAAGGAGAGTACAGTAAAAAAAACTTTATTGTAAATACATTTAACATTTTATTCCAAAAATAAAAATAATTATAATATCAAGAATTTGATAAAAAAATTATATCATTTTATGTTGAAAATATATACTTTATATATATTTTAACATATGAAGAATATAATCCCTTAACAAAAAGTTAAGTTACCCTAATGCACAAAAATATTTAACGTTTAATAAATAAAACGTTTCATCCTATCTATATTTTTCTCTGCCTATAAATTCTTACATTTGGTTATTTTTCTTAAAAAATATTTTTTTGAGCAAAAAGCTGAAATAATTGCATTTTTATGAAGGAATTTTGTTAGAGATCAGATTCAGAACGATTATCAAAACATACACAGAGTTTAAAATCAGTAAATAACGTTTTGGCTTCAGTTTTTTCATAAATTGATTAAGTGCGCCTAGTGGATAACCGCGGTAATGCAGATTAACATAAAAATTCATCAGGAACACCTTTTTTTATGCAAATGTTTTCTCTAAATTAACGAGATAACTAATCAATGGCGGGGAAATAGTTCAAGTCCCACTGTGGGGAGAATCAGGTTTTTATTGTTGTTTATATATGGTGTAGGGCGGCCATTCGTGCCAGTTCCGCCGGACACGTCCCGAACATATTTTCGGGTTCGTTCTCCGGAAGTCGCGTTGGTCAATCATCATCAAGGTTTAATATTTCGGGTTTAATTTCAGTAAAGCAACCATTACATTTCAAGGTAAGAATGAAACTACAATGATATGTCTTAAAAGAAATAAATCTTAATTTTCTAATGTATTTTAACTGAAATGTGAGAACCTCGATGACGTATGCGGTCGAGCAACGCGACTTCCGGAGAACGAACCCGAAAACATGTTCGGCACGTGTCCGGCGGAACTGGCACGAATGGCCACCCTATGTAAATTTCAGCATTAACTAATACATGTTTAAAATCAAATGTTGTAACTTCACATTAAAAAAAGATGCATTTTTTTTTCCTTTGGTTTCATGATCTAAACATAAAACCTTTTAGTTACCAGCTCAGATCTTTAACCACTACACCACACTAAAAATGATTGAGGAAAATGTTTATTTGAATCAGTATGCACACTATCAGTGTCTTTGTTTTCACTCCTAATGTTTACTATGTCTTAGGAGAAAGACCATTGCACTTATCTAAACCCCACCGGCACGCTTTGAGAAAACATAACAGTTCACAGAACCTCGGCAGAACCAGAGCTACACAAACATTCCAGTGCGAACGAGTCGATTTGGGAAAGAAAACCTTCGCCATGGCGATAAACTGCTCCCACTTGGCCTCTACAGCTTTTTCCTTATTCAGTTTCTTTATTGTGGTTTTGCTTCTTTCAGGGTCCCTGAAACATACAGAGAAAGAGAGAGAGAGAGAGAGAGATAAAGAGAAAATTCTTGACATATTAATTATTTGTGCAATCTCTCTATTACGTGCTCCCCAAACCTGGAGTATTATCAAAATCATATGTCACCTTGAGAGGACAGTAGAAATTGAGGGAAGGGCAAACACAAGTGCGCAGTTCCCGCCGTTCTCTCTCTTTCTCCTCCTGGGTTGGGCTTTAATGGCTGCTGATAAAGTTTCATTATTTTTTGTAATATCTCCTCTCTGCCGTGCTGTACCGTTTCCCATAAAGCTTCACTTTATTGGAAATTGGATTCTGGGATGGTAAAAGCCCCTCCAGGCTCATCTGGGAGCTGCTTACAATCTCTCTCTCTCTCTCTCTCTCTCTCTTGATTTGTCTTGGGCTCCCTCTCTTCAGCCATCACTAACACCTACCTGTAGCTCCAGGAGATGAAGAAATAAATTATTTTCTTTCAATGTCTATTTTTTTCTGTTTCTGATTGTCTTTTTACCTGTGTTTCTCTCTGTCTAACTCCAATTAAACTCTGTGATGTAGCCATTTGTTCATTGACTTTTGTATACTTTTTTATATCTTGTTTGTTGAGAATGCTGCCAAACTTTTGGCCAGTGAGTAAATAATTAGCAACCACCCAACAATCACCCACGACACCTTAGCAACTGCATACAGTAGCAATAATCTACCAATCACCTAACAATCATCAACAACACGACCACAATGAAAACCTTAGCAACCACATACCAATACCCTAGCAACCATTTAACAACCTAAAACACAATCAAAGCTGCATGGCAATGTGCTAAAAACACATTGAACACCTAAGCAACTACATAGCAATACCCTAGCAACCGCCTTATAATCTACGACACAGTCGATCATCCAGCAATACCCTGGCAACCGCCTAACAATCTAAAACACAGTCGAACACACATCAATATCCTAGCAACCGCCTAACAATCTATGTCACAGTCGAACATACAGCAGTACCCTAGCAACCACCTAACAATCTACGACACAGCCGAACACACAGCAGTACCCTAGCAACCACCTAACAATCTATGACACAGTCAAACACACAGCAATACCCTGGCAACCGCCTAACAATCTACAACACAGTCGAACACACATCAATACCCTAGCAACCACCTAACAATCTATGTCACAGTCAAACATACAGCAGTACCCTAGCAACCACCTAACAATCTATGACGCAGTCGTACACACAGCAGTACCCTAGCAACCGCCTAACAATCTACGACACAGTCGATCACACAGCATTACCCTGGCAACCACCTAACAATCTACAACACTGTCGATCACACAGCAATACCCTGGCAACCGCCTAACAATCTACAACACAGTCGAACACAATACCTTGGCAACCGCCTAACAATCTACCACACAGTCGAACACACAGCAAACCCTGGCAACTGCCTAACAATCTACGACACAGTCGATCATACAGCAATACCCTGGCAACCACCTAACAATCTACGACACAGTCGATCACACAGCAATAACCTGGCAACCGCCTAACAATCTACGACACAGCCAAACACACAGCAAATCCTGGCAACAGCCTAACAATCTACAACAAAGTCGATCACACAGCAATACCCTAGCAACCGCCTAACAATCTATGACACAGTCGAACACAGCAATACCCTAGCAACCGCCTAAAAATCTATGACACAGTCGATCACACATCACATCCCTAGCAACCGCCTAACAATCTACGACACAGTCAAACACACAGCTATACCCTAGCAACCACCTAACAATCTACAACACAGTCAAACACACAGCAATACCCTAGCAACCACCTAACAATCTACAACACAGTCGAACACACATCAATACCCTAGCAACCACCTAACAATCTATGTCACAGTCGAACATACAGCAGTACCCTAGCAACCACCTAACAATCTATGACACAGTCGAACACACAGCAGTACCCTAGCAACTGCCTAACAATCTACGACACAGACGAACACACAGCAATACCCTAGCAACCGCCTAACAATCTACGACACAGTCGAACACAGCAATACCCTAGCAACTGCCTAACAATCTACGACACAGACGAACACACAGCAATACCCTAGCAACTGCCTAACAATCTACGACACAGACGAACACACAGCAATACCCTAGCAACCGCCTAACAATCTACGACACAGTCGAACACATCAATACCCTGGCAACTGCCTAACAATCTATGACACAGTCGAACACACAGCAATACCCTGGCAACCGCCTAATAATCTACAACACAGTCGAACACACATCAATACCCTAGCAACTGCCTAACAATCTACGACACAGTCGAACACAGCAATACCCTAGCAACCACCTAACAATCTATGACACAGTCAAACACACAGCAGTACCATAGCAACCGCCTAACAATCTATGACACAGACGAACACACAGCAATACCCTAGCAACCACCTAACAATCTACGACACAGTCAAAGACACATCAATACCCTAGCAACCGCCTAACAATCTACGACACAGACGAACACACAGCACATCCCTAGCAACCGCCTAACAATCTCAACACAGTCGATCACACAGCAATACCCTAGTAACCACCTAACAATCTACGTCACAGTCGAACACACAGCAATACCCTAGCAACCACCTTACAATCTACGACACAGTCGAACACACAGCAGTACCATAGCAACCGCCTAACACTCCTCGACACAGACGAACACACAGCACATCCCTAGCAACCGCCTAACAATCTACGACACAGACGAACACACAGCAATACCCTAGTAACCACCTAACAATCTACGACACAGACGAACACACAGCAATACCCTAGCAACCACCTAACAATCTATGTCACAGTCGAACATACAGCAGTACCCTAGCAACCACCTAACAATCTACGACACGGTCGAACAAACAGCAGTACCCTAGCAACCACCTAACATTCTATGACACAGTTGAACACACAGCAATACCCTGGCAACCGCCTAACAATCTACGACACAGTCGAACACACATCAGTACCATAGCAACTGCATAACAATCTACGATGCAGAAGAACACACAGAACATCCCTAGCAACCGCCTTACAATCTACGACACAGTCGAACACATAGCAATACCCTAGCAACCACCTAACAATCTACAACACAGTCGAACACACATCAATACCCTAGCAACCACCTAACAATCTATGTCACAGTCGAACATACAGCAGTACCCTAGCAACCACCTAACAATCTATGACACAGTCGAACACACAGCAGTACCCTAGCAACTGCCTAACAATCTACGACACAGACGAACACACAGCAATACCCTAGCAACCGCCTAACAATCTACGACACAGTCGAACACAGCAATACCCTAGCAACTGCCTAACAATCTACGACACAGACGAACACACAGCAATACCCTAGCAACTGCCTAACAATCTACGACACAGACGAACACACAGCAATACCCTAGCAGCCGCCTAACAATCTACGACACAGTCGAACACATCAATACCCTGGCAACTGCCTAACAATCTATGACACAGTCGAACACACAGCAATACCCTGGCAACCGCCTAATAATCTACAACACAGTCGAACACACATCAATACCCTAGCAACCGCCTAACAATCTACGACACAGTCGAACACAGCAATACCCTAGCAACCACCTAACAATCTATGACACAGTCAAACACACAGCAGTACCATAGCAACCGCCTAACAATCTATGACACAGACGAACACACAGCAATACCCTAGCAACCACCTAACAATCTACGACACAGTCAAAGACACATCAATACCCTAGCAACCGCCTAACAATCTACGACACAGACGAACACACAGCACATCCCTAGCAACCGCGTAACAATCTCAACACAGTCGATCACACAGCAATACCCTAGTAACCACCTAACAATCTACGTCACAGTCGAACACACAGCAATACCCTAGCAACCACCTTACAATCTACGACACAGTCGAACACACAGCAGTACCATAGCAACCGCCTAACACTCCTCGACACAGACGAACACACAGCACATCCCTAGCAACCGCCTAACAATCTACGACACAGACGAACACACAGCAATACCCTAGTAACCACCTAACAATCTACGACACAGACGAACACACAGCAATACCCTAGTAACCACCTAACAATCTATGTCACAGTCGAACATACAGCAGTACCCTAGCAACCACCTAACAATCTACGACACGGTCGAACAAACAGCAGTACCCTAGCAACCACCTAACATTCTATGACACAGTTGAACACACAGCAATACCCTGGCAACCGCCTAACAATCTACGACACAGTCGAACACACATCAGTACCATAGCAACTGCATAACAATCTACGATGCAGAAGAACACACAGAACATCCCTAGCAACCGCCTTACAATCTACGACACAGTCGAACACATAGCAATACCCTAGCAATCCCCTAACAACTACGACACAGTCGAACACATAGCAATGTACTGCATCTATCATAGATTGTTAATTGCAAACATAAGATCACATTATGCTCTCGAAACTAACAGTGGCAGAGCACACCTTATATTTAAGAGAAAAACAGATTCTCCAATGCTGTATAGCATTAAATACATGGTCTACAACACATTTTAAAAATGTCATAGCACACATAACGGTTTCAAATCTAGCGTTGGTTTTGGAGAACGCTCTGGGCAAGTAATGCGTGCCCCTAAGCGGGGTAGTTCTCTGCAGGCTAACCTAGAGGGAATTATCAATGCAGAAAGTATTCTGTAAGTTGCTTTGGATGAAACAAAAGTGCCAGCTAGAAAAAATAACAGCCGACTCAAAGCTGTTTGCATTTTTTAGTGAAACAACAGCATCTGCAGCGCAGTCTGGCTGCCAACTGATCTTAGAAACCTACACCTCCTACGTCCAACTTCGGACTTTTAGAGTTTATTTGCATCTGATCCACACATTTTTGTGTCCACACAACACTACAGATGTTTAAAAGATAAGGAACACAAGTGGATGACTTCAAGAAGGGCTTTAACAGCATTAAATGTGAATATGTGATTATAAAAAGGCGAGTTTGTGGTTTATTTAGTAACAATTAACCCAAAGGGTAACATTTTATAGTACCAGTCCATGAATCATAATGAACTAAGACCTAAATTTATTCTGACTTAAATTTGAATTAATGATGTTAAGGCGTGTCTTAATCACAAACTAATGATCATCATTACTTAATGAGTCATCATTAAAGGGATAGTTCACCTCAAATCTGTCATCATTTAATCTCCCTATCCATATATTCACCCTCAAGTTGTTACAAACCTGTATTTTAGAAATGTCTTTGTTCTACAACACAAAGGAAGATAATTGTAATTAAGCAAGAAGCAGGAGCATCATTGACTTCCATAGCAAAAAATATTGGTTTATATTTTGTAAATTTTTGGTTTATTTGTTCTGAAATACGGGGTTGGAACAAATGAGTGAGTAATTGATGACATAATTTTTATTCTTGAGGGGAACTTTACCTTAAGAACAAGATGACCCTTATTTTGTCTGCTTGTGTTTTCTCCTCTCTCTTTATACTTTCTCTTTTAGACGCTACCATTGGTCAGTATCCTTGTCACGCCCACTCGTAGGAAAGCTGCAGTCTCTCTCTACTTTTAAATACTTCTACAACCTGAACTGAAGCTCGCGATTGAGTTATGGGCGGGGCCATACTCGGTGGCTTCGGTGCGTCATCAAGTCACCGTTTTAGCCCCGCCCAAATAATCCTGAAAAACTATTTAACGGTGTAATTCCACAATTCAGATACAGGTCACATACTTTGGAACGTGTTTTAGCAATACATTTCTTACATTTATAGTGTATTTAGAAAAACTGTTGGACTTTACCTGGTCTTTAAATCGACTTTAAGGTATTTAAACATTGGTAAAATATATGAAGAGTTTGGTTCCAAAACGCAATAAACGGCATTTAAAAAAAAAAAGAGTTACTGCAAGAATCAGTATTATATTAGGTCAGTATTTAAAAGTAAATTCTTAATTTTACACAAAATCCAATATCCGCCGTGTTATTCTGTCATCTTTTCTCCCATTTTTACCAAAACGCTATAAATGCCACTCCTCCTTTTCCACAGAATGCAATAAATCCGCTCCACAAATTACAGCGCACCATTTCGCGCAATGTAAACAAACAATGGCGGCGCGTTGAGTACACAAAATCTTAGTTTTCCTCATCTACTTTGTACTTCGTGATCAACAAACAAACAAAAACAAAATAATACTTTAATGGCATTGATAAACCTGTGATGGTTTTCTGTAACGGGAAAGAAACGTAAGCCATCAACATCTAATACTTTACGCGAGAGGCACTCGGGAGACGGGTACTTGTTCAAGCGTCTGTCATGCTAACACATTGACCCCAGGGGATCTTATGAAAAACTGTCCATTATTTTACTCAAAGTCAACGAAAATCGAGCAGGACCAAAACATTTTACAGCTGATCGCTGTGAAAAATGTTAAGCGACAACGTCAAGTATAACCGCAGCAATGACAGTGTTCTTAATATGACAAAGTAAGTGTTTTGATTAATGTTAATGTTTATTTTTTATCAGTGTATAACACTAGTCAACTAAATGAATATAAAATGGCAAAGATGAATGCACATTTATATAGGCTATTGATTCAATAGATTTATAGCATTTTGAAAAAAAAACTTGTCATGGATTTATTGCATTTTGTGGAAAAAATAATCAGTTTTTATAATAAATCTTTGGAAATCAAGTTATGGATTTTAATTTTTTTATGTTTTTATAACCTAGAGATGCTATGTGAAAATTTGTAACAGAAAATAGTGGTTTTCATCTTGTCACCTTCTTGGTATAGAAAACATGTTTTTACCGAAATTTGTCAAAATGGATTTATTGCGTTTTGGAACCAAACTCTTCATATTCACATGCACGTTTTTCACTCACCTGGCATCCCAGCAAGAACTACCAGGTCCAATCCTTCCAGAACGTTCAGAAATCAGCCAAGTCAAACAGCCCGACTTGGCGATACACAAGCCCTCTATAAAAAAATCGAAAGCGATAATACAGCCATAATCTGCAAAACATTTCTATAAAGTAGAAATTGAAAACCACCCCCAGTATGCAAATGCAATTTTCCTGCAAAGTACAAAATGATGTAACATTGTCTAAATCTTGCCTTGCCCTCCTGACAGCTCACAGACACATAACAATACTGTGATACTGAAGCCATTTTGAAGATTTTTCACATTATTTTAAGAAATCTATACATTTTATGGATGAGCCCCAGTTCTGTGCAAAGAGGGAGTATTCAAAAACTTAAGTGGATCGCTTTTGGGAGGAGATCTTTATGATATCGACCGAGCTGTTGTGTTGAGAGGCCTTTAATTTCCTTTATTTGTGTCTCCTGTGTGCGAACACTCTGTAGACACATTTTACGGCTGTTGTATTAGCTGCGAAACCCTTGAGAAAGCGGTAATCAAATCCAACAACACGTTAATAAATTCGGTGTTTAATCCACAGTTAAAAGATGAGAAGAAAAACCATTGATGGAAAAAAGAAAAGGAATAAGGAAACAGACAGTGAGAAAGAGAGAGATATATATTCTTTCTGTGTTTTGACCAATCTATTTCAAGCTAACAGCTCAAGGCTATCTACAGTACATATCGTATGAATGAATTCCTCTCCATTTCTTTTCGACAAAAAGCCATTGCAATGCTCTCTGCTTTTAATCCATCAACATCAAGGTTGAAATTCATAATCAGGGTTCTCAAGTGAATGAGATCCACCTACTCAATGTTGGCAGACAATAAACTTCTTGACATCACGCACCGTACAATATGCCAGTACGTAAAACTGTGCTTTGTGACACGTGGGTTAAATGTTCAAGTTTGACACAATTGCCGACTGGTGGATTGGCATCACTTCAAGTGCGACCAAAGCACGTCTCAGGTTTTCATCTCTTGCTTAATGCTTTTCTGTAGTTGGGAGTTTAAAGTAAAGGACTTTTATAATTTAAATTCTGTTCTTTAAACTAAGGGGGCATGTTGTCACAAAGATACATTTAAAGGACAACACCACAGTTTTTAATATTTTACTATGTTCTTACCTTACCTTAGACAAATTAATACATACCTTTCTTTTTTCAATGCATGCACTTTTAATCTTTTTTACAGCCCATTGTGCCTGTGTTAGCATTTAGCCTAGCCCCATTCATTCCTATGGCTCCAAACAGGGATGAATTTAGAAGCAACCAAACACTTCCATGTTTTCCCTATTTAAAGACTGTTACACGAGTAGTTACATGAGTAAGTATGGTGGCACAAAATAAAAATTTTGTTTGGAGCCATAGGAATGAATGGGACTAGGCTAAATGCTAACACAATAGGTGCTGTAAAAAGATTTAAAGTGCACGCATTGAAAAAAGATAGGTATGTATTAATTAATATATGTTTTAAGCAATTCCAGCGTTATGGATGTGACATTTTAAGTCAAAAATTGAAATACAATTTTTTAGAGAAAGTTTTTAATGCTAATATATCGAACCATCAGGTTGACATTTGAAGTTGACAAGGAATTCTCATTTGTATTAAATAAATGGTATCTTTTTTCCTGAGTAATAAGTGAAAGCTTTCTGGACATGGACAATAACTGACATTAAAAAGGACAATTTTTACTCAACTAAGTGTGACAACTTGCCCCGGTGTCCCCTACACAGGCCACTTTTGACACAGCACTGCATTTATAGTTCAGAAACTACAAAAACAACGGTTTAAAAACAGAAGTGTGCATGTGTGGCAATAGTAATCCTAATTATTTTATTATAACCCTAAAAGAAAGAGCTTCCAACTGTTGGTAATTGTCTACCATAACATCTTAAACCCATAAGAGCCTGTATGAATGTTGTGTAATGCTGGGCAGGCCAATACTAATAAAAAATATTGATAGCCTCTCCTCTAAAAGCTTAGATGCCATTAGACTAAACAACTTCTTCAGGTTACTAGAGGTAACTATAACATTAATGAAACAAATAAATAAAACATTCAGCATCCAAGTACAGGGATAAAATGCAAATAGGTTATCAAAGAGGTAATGATGCAACAAAGATGTACTTTGACTTCGGCATGACATTTCGTTCCATCAAGAGACATCTTAAATGAGCCGTGTTTATTTTTTCAGATATTTTACAACATTAGGGCCGAGATATCCAGAGGGTAATCGCTCTATCCCGCTGGCTGAGGTTGACAGTTGAATGAGTTTTGTTTATCCGGAAGCCTTCTTGCTCGTGGTGAAAACTTGCTTGGATTACTGTGGATATTTCCAGCAGACACAGACGTAATGTTACTGTTTTCCATCTCTTTCTGCGAGGGCAACATTTTGGTGTCGGTAAATGAGCAGGTTTGTGTTTATCTAAGTGTTAAGTAAGAAAACAGGCTAAAATGTGTCAGTATTCCAACCAGCCGTGTGAAAAAAGTGACACTCGATTGTTTGGAATTCTGGAATCACAAATAACTTTTGCAAGTCGACACTAACAACTCTTGCTTTTGTGCCATGTTACATGCAAGTGTTTTGTGCCATGTACTGTAAGTTTAAATGCAAGGGCTGTACAAATTATTTTACAGGCATAATCCGGAAGTTAAAATAAAAATACAGATGCTTATGGATGCATTTAAACAGCTACCTTAAACAAAATTTAAGAGTATATAATCCTGCAAACCTGATTGGTAGTGCATTGTTTTAGCAGTGAAAAAGGTTGTGGGTTTGATTCCCAGTGAACACACAAACTGATCAAATGTATAGATTCAATGAATTATGCTATGCTAAAAGTGGTAGCGACAGACCCGGAGATCAGCTGAATGGATTCAAAAACTGTAAGAATCAAATGTTTAACTCTAGGGGAGCTGTAAAATGAGCATATTTTCATTTTCTTTTAAAAATCGGATGAGGGACCCATAGATACCTTCGCCTTGGGCCCCCAATTTGCTAAATCCTCAACTGTGGGTAACATACTTATGCCGCAATAGTTAGCCTGTCTGGAAACGGATTTAAACCAAATCTCTGTGTGACACTGGCATTACATGTAAACAGCTCCTACGCTAAAAGGATTTTGTTTCTCTCTCCCTATCTCGTCCTTGACCTCGAGGACAATGAGACAAACAGAACCAGTTCCGATAAATGTGAAGGTCTACTGGCCGTCCTTCAACGTGATACCCAGCTGATGCCTGACCAATGACCACCGGCAGAACCTGCTTAATCTCCTTATATATATATATCCCAAGGGTTTTTCCCTCCTAGGACTTTTCCCCTGGCTAAAAGTCAGGAGGTTTTTCTCCTAGGGGTTTTTTCAACAGGGGACTCAGCCGTCATTGGCTTAACTTAACACCCTCTTCTATACGTTATATTATTAATACGCTCGCTTATAATGTTGATTCATAGCCGCAGCAAATTTAGCTGCTTATGCTATCTATATTATGTTATGCTATCTGTCGATTTTCAGTTTTTCCCTGCTTCTATTAATGTAAAGCTGCTTTGAAACAAATACCAATTGTAAAAAGTGCCATATAAATAAAATTGAATAGAATTGAATTGAATATTTTCAAAAAAAGTGGAATGTCCCTTTAAAGACACTCTCTGGTTTTTCCTAAAATGGGATAAAATAAAATATAGGCCTAATGCTTGAGTGACAAAAGGAATAACAGGTCGAGTGGTCTTACTCTGGTAGCTGGTGAGTCTAAGCTGAGGTCAGTGATCTGTAGATGGGTGTAAATGGACGAATGCCTTTCCTCCTGTTGCATAAAATCTTTGAAAAGGACCATGGCGCAGTTTCACACCTGCTAACAAAACAGCTGTGTTTGTCTGAGATGTGTTTACATCCAAGTGCTCAGTCATAGTTAAAAACACAATGTTTCAATAAAAGTCAACATCATGGCAGAATCCATCTGTCTATGATAGTCATGCAGCTGTTGGTTGCATATGGAAAGAAGTGTGGGATCAGATAAATGTGACAAATTTTAATACAATGACTTCTGAAAGGCAAAAAGCTGAATATATTTTCTTGTATTTTTTATTTAAGGTACATTCAAACAAAAAAATGAGAAAAATAAAAATTTTCTAAGAGTAAGAGTTTAGTGTTAAGGGAGTGTTTTGCGTGTATTTTGTGAATGTTGATGTTTGACGCGTGTGCAGCAGGCACTTATTTTGACGAAACACGTGATGCACACAGGATCTCTCGATTCGCAAAACACATATTTTGAAAAAAGAAATCACTATCATGACACTACAAACACTTATTTTGAAATAGCGCCCCTCGGATGAGCAGTCACGAGCCGCCATTGGTAGATATATTTCAAAATACAATTCACGATACAATAACTTTCCCTGTTTAAATGACCAGCTTACATAAGCATGCATTTTTAACCCAGCCCAGGTTGGTTTGTGCTGGTTTTGGTCCTAGTGTAGTAATCATCATAGCTTGTAAAACGTTGTCGAGCAGTTATTTCAACATGTTTGTAAAGAGGAAAAGTGAAAAATGACGATAGCTATTGTCCCTTATGTTGGCTTCTGAAAAGAAATGAGCATGTATATTTCAGCACAATCGGCTATGGCCATGCTGTCATAAATGTCAACCATTTAGTGATGCACAACAAGAGAAAGGGCGAGAGAGAAAGAGAAAGAGAGAGAGAGAGAGAGAGAGAGAGAGAGAGAGAGAGAGAGAGAGAGAGAGAGAGAGAGAGAGAGAGAGAGAGAGAGAGAGAGAGAGAGAGCCCTCTAGCCTGTGTTGAGATTGTATTAAATTCCCTGACAAACAAAATGCCATCGGTGAGGTCGGCCAAGGTTTTAACCATAGCCGCTGGCCAGGACACAGACGGGATATGGATAAGAGAGAATGAAGAGAAAATAAGAGTTTATACAACACATATTTGATTGTGTAAATTATTACTTATGTAGCAATTTATTTTTTCTGCTTTAAATTTAATTTGCTGTGCGCCAGTGTTTACAAACAGTGCTGTCAGAAAATTGAATTTAATATTACAATAAAATGCCAGTACTGGCTTCAGTATTTTATTATTCCCTGCTCTCCTTTTTTGATTAATTCATTTTGGTGGTTGATTTGATCGATGGTCTTAATGTGACACATACAAAATTAAAAGACAGTCTTCTGCCTAGGCAGTATGATCATAAATTTAAGGTTTTCTTATGTTTGATAAGTTTTAAATTGCTATGCAGGTGTATGGTGGTTTTATTGCTGGTAGTCCCAACTGGCCCTTAATATTGTGTTTGAAATTTATATGTAACAATCCCACAGATTTAACTTGTCAACATGTGACAAGCATGCCTCTATGGGATATCTATATGGTTGACCATGCGTCAATATGTTGACGCGGAGGGTATACCTTTCGCGTCATTTTTAGACGAACTGGGGACTTCAATACTATTAAGTCCGTTGCATTCTCTTTCCTATTTTCTTACCATTTTCGCGTCGGTTTAGGGTTAGATTTACATAAGGACATCCCTACCCAAACCTAACTCTAACCCCAACGCCAGGTGACAACTGTTTAATTTCGCGTACCTAACTCTAACCCCAACGCCAGGTGACAACTGTTTAATTTCGTGTACACTGTTTAATTTTGCGTAATCTAACCCTAAACCGACGCGAAAATGGTAAGAAAATAGGAAAGAGAATGCAACGGACGTAATAGTATTGAAGTCCCCAGTTTGTCAAAAAATGACGCGAAAGGTATACCCTCCGCGTCAACATATTGACGCATGGTCAAGTGTCGTCAAATATTGACGCCATGGGGTGAGACTGTGTTACGTAGTATTCATTTAATTGACCACAAAAAGTTATACAAAAATGGCCAACTATTGTTGAATGATACTGTATGTAAGGGATAATGTAGGCAGCAGTTTGAATTCACAAAAAATATAAGCCCGACAGTGTGATCAGGACCCGACGTGCAGCACAAGGTCTTGTACTGAATTGCTTGTACAATATCCCGCTATTTAAGGAACATTACAGAAACACCTATTTCTTGCTAAAAACCGTATTTTGTGTATTGGGTATAATACAATGTGTTTGCATGGTTAAAAACCACATTTTTGTAGCTCCATTTCCCTCTCTTCCTGAAATGCACGGATTTTGTACAAAACTCATTGATTAAAGCTCTGTGTCCCTGATTGGCCAGCTAATCTGTAAATTGTGGTGGCGGCCCGAGGCTCTTAGGGGCCCTAAGCAGAATTTGTTTGGGCCCCCCCCTCACTAATTTTTTTATTAAAAAAAATAAAGAAATTACAAACATTTATTAAAAGAACAAAGTTGCACATTAAGTAATTAGGTACAGAAATCAAATAAAATGAATCATAACAGTCTTTATTGTATGAAATAAATATAATTATAATTTTTTAGAGCTATAGAAGTGATTTTCTCTTTGTCTTGGATTGTTTGATTAACATTAATGACACAGACTTGAGTAGGTTAATTGAGGTTACTGTCTCTTTAAGAGAAGCCCGAACCTGGTTTCTGCCTAATCTATACATAAACCTAAGACATAAACAAATGTTTTTATTGAAAAAAGTACACTGTGGAGATTTTATGTTCGCTTGCTTTCTGAAACGCGTCTCTATGTGTGCACTACTGAGTGCCCTTAAACGTGCGCGTGCACACACAGACGGAGAACGAATTACAAACAGTGCAGCATAAAAACGTCACGTTGTTTTTCAGTGCTCTATTCCTCAAATGTATGACGTGGCTTATCATTTATTAAAGTTACGCGCACTTGCACGGCGGCACGAATTGTCAGTGCATGTGAGGTGTCTATATTGCACATGACTCAAACACTAGCACTGCAGATGTGTGCGAATCAGATTTTTTTGTCTTTAATTATTCATTCGTATTCATTCATTCATTCATTTTACTTATTTAAGTTATTTAATTGTTAAAGAAAAAAAACAATTACGGGGCCCCCTGGTGGCCACGAGGCCCCAAGCAGCCGCTTAGTTTGCTTATGCCTCGAGCCGGCCCTGATTGTGATTGGCCTGAATACCTCTGATGCCGGAAATGTGACACTCCTGACCATGTTCGGTCACAGTGCAGTGCTAAAAGGAGTTAACTTATAGCTGTGAGTCCAAGCGGGACGAATTATGTTGGAGACGTTTACTTTGGGGTTTGTATCTTTTGCATATTGTTAACATGTACTAATACACACTTACACACCAAAGGAAATGAAATATCATGAATCGGACCATAGGTACCCTTTAATATTGATTTGAATTATTTTATGAGCTAATTTTTAATGAATGCAGACCATTCGCAAGGAAATGCGTTTATTTTCGATTTTAAGATGAGACAAGACGTTCAAATATCACAAACACGCTATTTGGTTTAATCATTCGTAAATAAAACGTCAAATATGTTATTATTTATTTTTGTGTAATATTAAACTTAAACTGATCAAAATGATTCGCAGCATCCTGGTTACCTTGTGTTTTTAATGGTTGTTATCTGTGAATAACAAATCTGCAAATATTGCAACTGGCCAATAAGAATCAAGCATTCCAACGAGTCGTATAATACATTTAAATATTGTTCTGGATTTCTTACAGCTCCTTTATGCATTCAAAAATGTATTAAAGAGTGAATAGGTAGGTAAAATTAAAATTTATAAAGTCATAAAATACATTTAAAGCACATTTCTGGAAAACGTTTAAACTTTGTATAATAAGTATATAAATACAGCATGAGTGGATGGTGCCCACTTGGCTAAACTGCACATTGATTCTCACACAAACAATACCATTACTGCACAGTATTGGCGCTTTTCCATTGCATAGTACCCCACGGTTTAGTTTAGTTTGGGTCGGGTCAGCTTACTTTTGGGAGCTTTTCCATTGGGTGCAGTACGTAGTACCCGATACTTTTTTTCGTACCACCTCGGTTGGGGTTCCAAGCGACCCGAGCTGATACCAAACGTGACGCGAAAACACTGTAGATCACTGATTGGTCTGAGAGAATCGTCACGTCATCGCTATAATGTAAATATTAGCTTTAGCTTACTGCTAGCTTGCACTGTCTCAAGCAAACATGTTGTTATCTGTGTTCTGCTATAAGTTTCCAAACACCCTTTTAGCGATGAAAAACATCCGCATGTTGAGAATCCGGGACACCATAACAATTTTTTCCAGACTTGCAGTTTGTGGCGGCACATTCGCGACGTGCACGTCCGCATTATATATGCTTAAATGCAATTTGAATGAGGCTCAGCGGAGCGCCGTCGACTGACGCCACGGGTCGGGTGTTTGAACAGAAACTGTCATGTGAGACAGAGTTAGTGATAAACGCGATGAGCAAACATCTATTTGTGGTGGCCAATTTTACTTTTGTGGCAGACTGAAAAATAAATGAATGTATGGGAATGTACAACAACGCTCTCACGTGTATGATGTCACAGCAGTATGCAGCGTAAATATAACGACACGCCTATAATCCCTCCCACTCCGAAGTGATACTAAACTCGATGGAAAAGCTAACCACGCCAAAGTGAGGTGAGCTGACCCGACCCAAACTAAACTAAACTGTGGGGTACTATGCAATGGAAAAGCGCCATATGAGTCCTTACCTTGTGCGGCGTAAGTGTTTGCAAAGAACATTGTCCTCGCTTTTCCAAGACCGGGTGGCAATTTCTGAGAAAAAACTGATTATATCATCAAATGCTTTTTCCAAACATGTTTAAAACAAATACAAAATAAGCAAATAACCTCACTAAAATGATAAGTTAACATAACCTAACTAACACAAGCGCTATTTTCAGAATGTGACGTTCCACGTAAAACTTGCACCGTTTCACACAACCAAACCACCGATTTTAATTAACACGTTTGTTTGCGCCCATGTCGTCTGCTGTCTCATACTTTTCACTCAGCTGCAGAAAGAGGACAAGCATGTGGAGATATAATCATTGGGTACGTGCGAGAGAGTTGCTGCTGATAAAGCCTCACACTTCACTTTCCTGCGAAGAATGTAGAGGGGTTTCGTGATCCAGATCATCATTAACTTCAGAGATCTCCCCCTTTGGTGCCTATTAAAAAAAACACCCACAAGTCACTTGAGGATTTTACCACAGTCACAGTTGCATAGGAATGAGAAAAGAGTCATGTGGCAGTACGGCCCACAGAGTTCACGTATCGCACATTTGCTTGTGATAAAAATGAGCAAATGAGACAGGTTTAAATCTGGATTGTGTGATGTCCTGACCACATTCATCTTTCTAGTTTCAGGTCTATTCAAATTAATTTATATAGCGCTTTTTAACAATGTTGTATGGTTTTAGCTTTACATAAAACATAAACAGAATAGAAATGGCCTTAAAAAAAAGAGAAGATGATTTAAGAACAGGTATGTAACACACATAGAAAAATTGCAGTTATATCGTGAACAAGGGTGTAATTATCTCCAAATATGAAAAAAAATGCTATTAATTATAGCTAAGCATTACACGCTGAAAAAGTGTAGTTGGATCCTTTAAATAAAAGTTATATAAAGGGGTGTTTAAAAATTACCACATGCAATCCGAGAGACACATTCATTCCCATCATCTTTCAGACAAACACATTTGGAGTTATTTTAGTAAATGTCCTTGCTCTTCCAAGCTTTATAATTGTAAAAAACCATTGTGTATTTATTTAATTATATAATTATGCAAAACTTGCATTGGCCTTATGCAAATCCTTGCTTAGTTTAGGATTTGTAAAATTGTAAATTCTGTTAAAGTGATACATCGTAATAATACTATGTTATAATATTACTTTTCTGTAGTAACGAGTAAAGTAACGCATTACTTTATAAATGTACACATTAATATTTGAGTTACTTTTTTTAAGTAATGCAAGTTAATGTACTGCATTAAACTGAATGTATTAACGTAGAATTTCACAATCTATGCGTGAACAGTTTCAGTCAGAAATGGAGATGGCAGACCAGAGCTTGACATTTTTGCGATGGAAATATGCAATTTCTGAATGCAGAACTTCTCAGTCATAAAAAATACCTGCAAAGTAAGAAAAAGGTAACGTAAAAGTAACTTAAAAGTAATGCAAAAGTAACTTAAAAGTAATGCAAAAGTAACTTAAAAGTAACGCAATAGTAACTTAAAAGTAACGCAAAAGTAACTTAAAAGTAACGCAAAAGTAACTTAAAAGTAATGTAAGCAATAATTTCCATGAAAAGTAACTAAGTAACACAATTAGTTACTTTTTTGGAGAGTAACTGAATATTGTAATGCATAACTTTTAAAAGGAACTTTCCCCAAAACTGGTAACAAATGCTCACTACACAAAAAACTGGCAAATCGGGTGAGTTCAAGATGGCATCGTTATCGGAATCTAGTTACTATAGTTAATATTATAATTATAATAATTTTTTTAAATCGCATTGTTTACCCGCAGAAGACTTTTATTAACTCATTGGAGCCGTGTGGATTACTTCTGTGAAGGATGGTTGCATTTTTTAGGGGTTTAAAGTCAGATGTTGTTACCTGAACCCTGTTCACGACCGTTATAAGCTTGGAAAAGCAAAAAAATTTACCAAAATAACTCCAAATGTGTTCATCTGAAAGATGATAAGTATCTTGGATGGCTTGACGGTAAGTAAATCATGTAATAATTTTAATATTTGGTTGGAGTATTGCTTTAAGAGAAATTACAATTTTACAAATCCTAAACTAAGCAAGGATTTGCATAAGGCAAATGCAAGTTTGGATAATTATATAAATTATTATTATTTAAATTAATAAATTATGTATATATATATATATATATATATATATATATATATTAGGGATGGGACGGTATGAAAATTTCATATCATGATTATAGTGACCAAAGTTATCACGGTTATCAGTATTATCATGGTTTTGTTAAAATGAGAAGGAAATGTTCAAAAAGAATTGATACACACACTGAAAACATTTGAACAAGTTTTATTTTGAAAAACACAATTTAATATTTCATGTCCCTGAAATTATTTCTGTGGTAAAAAAATAAATAAATCTGTCTAAGTTTACCGTGAATGAATACAATACATTATCCCTTAAATGCCTTCTTGTGCAAAAAACTATGTTGCATGTGCGCGCCTGCGTGATTCTAATACTAATTTATTTATTTAAATAATTATAATTTATAAAATTATGCAAAACTTGCATTGGCCTTGTTAATCCTTGCTTAGTTTACGATTTGTAAAATTATAAATCCTGGTAAAGCGATACTCCAGCCATTACAATTATTCCATAATTTACTCACCGTCAAGCCATCCGAGATACTTATCATCTTTCAGATAAACACATTTGGCACACAGCTCCTTGCACACAGATCTCAGTACGTCGTCTTCTTTTAATATAAAACACCAGAGTTTCATCCTTATATTTCTGGAGCAGAAGACAGAGAGAAAAGAAAAGTGAGGAAAAAGTTTAAGAGTCAGATGCTGAAAGATTGTGTCTTCTCTCGGGCAGAGGTCTCTTCTCCGGCCTCTCCCTCTCTACTGTCCTCCGTGCCCTTGTTCTCCCCCTGCTGATAGATGATCTCATTTGCAGTAAATCTGCTGGTGTTTGAGGCAGACATGCCAGAAGAGAGAAAGAGATCCTTCTCTGTCTATCGGCTCCCTGCTTCTCTAACCGTACTGAGCTTAAAGCCACAAAATATGAACTGTATCTAAACAAGTTTAGAGGAATTGTTAAGCACTTAAACCTGTTATAACAAAACCACGAACACAGTCAATAATCACAATCTAATCGATAAAATATACAGTTAATGCAAATATACACTTACACCCATATTCTCCATACAGTTTCTTTTTATTTAAACATTAGCATTGGCAAGTGTGACAAAAGGTGCACCGTAATAATCATCCTTAAACTGTTTGAGAAATACTTTAAAAGGATATGCATTAAGTACCAGTGTCTTATAAAGCTCTCTGTAGAATGCATTAAAGTGCTCCTCTACACAAACACAACTGTTGCCATATGGTGGCTTTATTGCTTGTGAGAGGTGTATACACTTTAAGACATTGCAAATAAATGGAAGCACACCACAGAAGCACAAAGGACATTTGTTTAATCTTTCCTTGGAGAATCACTTATGGTTACTTTGTTTCAATACAACTGGAGAGTCTACAACAGCTGATTCTGCAACTGGAATTATAAACAGGGTAACCAAATCCGCATCCACACGAAACCAAAGCTTTTCTAGCCAATCTTTAATTCTCATTCTAAAAACAAAATCCTTAAACACGGCGTATCAAGAAATGCATACACACGAAACCACTGAAACCGATCCAAAACGATGTAGTGTACATGCCAGACCAGTATTTGGTGCTGTAATTCTGCCACAAAGATATGCTAAAAATGAAGAAAAAACAATAACTGTGTCATGTAACTTTTAACTACAATAATGATAATGAAAATGTCTAGTACTCTTTTAACAATGTACATTCCCATAATGCATTAGGCTTTCTGCATATTAACATACAACGCGTAACTGTATACAATAGTGACAGAAAGTCATGCCGCTGCTTTGGCTCATTTCACAGATGTAATTGTGTTTCAAATGGCAGCCTCTGTGTCTCATTCACCACATCTGTGTTGGTTATTTAAAACCATTGGGGATACTGCAGAGTTTCATAAATACAGATCAACATTTATTGTTATACTGTAGCTACAGACCCTAATGGGGCAGTCTAAACACAAGAGATGCCGCAAAAAGCGTGGTAAAGTCAGTATTATGAATAAGGGGTTGTGTACACGAAAACCTTTATGCCCGCGGCTGTCGCATGTTTTCAATTGTTTCCAGTGGAAGGTCGGCGTTTTTCAAATAAGCCAGCAGCTAGCGGGTTTTTTCCGCGCTGAAAACCGGCGCTCTGAGGTTTTTCCGCGCTCGGCGCTGAGCGTCGAGAGTTGAAAGAGATTCAACTTTGGGAGAAAAGCTCCGCTCGTCAATGTCAGTTCTCACACGGTCGCCCAATCACAGTGGAGGAGGGGCGGGACATTATCACAGCAACCAACTGGCTCGCAGCTAAAGTATCACAACTACCAAAGCGCTCAGCTGAAGAAAGCTGGCACTCAGCTGAAAAACAGCTGGCATTCGGCGTCCTCAAGGCGTTTTCAGCCGCGTTTTAAAGTTTTGGTGTGTCCAGCCCCTTAGATTTGTATCCACAGTCTAAGGGGTTGTGTACACCAAAACTTTTACGCCCGCGGCCGGCGCATTTTTTCAATTGTTTCCAACGGAAGCTCTGCATTTTTTAAATAAGCCAGCAGCTAGCGGGTTTTTTCCGCGCTGAAAACCGGCGCTCGGCGGGTTTTCCGCGCTCGGCGCTGCCCGTCGAGAGTTGAAAGAGATTCAACTTTGGGAGAAAAGCTCCTCTCGCACGGCCGCCCAATCACAGTGGAGGAGGGGCGGGACATTACCACAGCAACCAACCGGCTCGCAGCTGAAGTGTCACAGCTACCAAAGCCCTCAGCTGAAGAAAGCTGGCACTCAGCTGAAAAACAGCTGGCATTCGGCGTCCTCAAGGCGTTTTCAGCGTTTAAAAGTTTTGGTGTGTCCAGCCCTTAAAAATGCTGGGTTGCTTCAACTCATGGTTGCGTATGTGGACAAAAAAAGTCAAATATTTTAAATTAAAGATGCTGAATCAAGCAAACATCCTGACTTGTTTTAATCCATGGTTAGGGTGAAATATGAAAATTTTCTAGGTTAAAGACAGCGTATTTAATTTGATCCAGAAACATTTTTAGTTATGCTGGTTAAAAGTCTCCTCACATCCTGATAGCAATCACTATGTTAAGTTGTTAAATGTATTTGTAGAAATGTATATCATCTGTGAAAGGCTTAGGATCAAACATTTTTCAACCAATCATAGATCTCGGTCTGAACGGATGTTGCCTTTTTTGTCCCTCATCCGTAAGCGTAATTTGAATGCCACCACACAGCCTGTTCACGCAGACACCATACGTCATCGGCGTGTTTACGTGCGCTCATCTCCTGTCTGTAAACAGAGGGAGAACGGCAAACTTTTCTGCTGAATTGACAACCTACACAGGAGCCACAAAACTAAAGGCATCTTTTATAACAACAACAGTAAAAACTGCCTGGATCATCAAAGAGCAAAAACCCAAATTAACATCGGTAACTTTACTGCTTTACCACGAGATGCAAACAGCTCTGGGTTTGAAAGGGTCGTTGCACTGTTTATTTTGGTAAGGTAGGTACGCATTATGTTTGTTTTGAGATGGATTCAGATATTCTACTTTGATGAAACAGTGTGTTGCTTGTGAAATTTGTGTTCGTTTACGGATTAGCGTAACGATATATTTACTACTTCTACACAACCGATAGTGTGCTTTAACTATTTCTGTTGTAAACCAGCTGTTTATGTTTGTTATTTTGCAAATTTTATTCACTTTGTACTGCAAAGTTTTCTCACTGGTGAATGAGACATGAGATGTGACCGTCTGATCTGTGCTTGTTCATGTGTTTTGAAAGAGGCGTGACTTTGGATGGCGATTTGACTGGAGGGTGGGATTGTGATTTCATTGCTAGTCAGCTACCGTTAGCATTTTTCAAAATGTGATACCCTACCTTTAATGGGCTGAAATCTTATTCTTATTAAAAAATGTGGGATTATTTTCAAACAAACGTTGGGTCAAAAAGGGACGACCCCAACTCACAGGGTTGTAACTTAAGCTATGCTGGGTTGTTTTCGAACAAGTTTGGGGTCAGAAGAGGATGATCCCAACTTACTGCGTTGTTATTTAACCTGCTGGGTTTCAACCCATTGTTGGATCAAATATAAAAAAATTCTGGGTTAATTTCAAAAGGTTTGTCCCTTTTGGACCCAACGCTGGTTTGAAAATAACCCAGCATTTTTTTAATGTATGGACATTTTCTATATTAATTTATGCCAACATTTGTCCATATTGTACCTTACCATGGGTTCAAACACACTACAGTAACTCTGGATTTTAGTCAAAAAATTAACTATATAGGCTATACAATCATGCACTGATCATAGAGATTTTTGGCTTAAAGCTTTTCAATGAGTTTAATGAACATTTTATTCACTATGCAGTTTATTATAGTGTACTACTCCAAGCTTAATTAAATTTCACTAAACATTTTTATTTGTGATATTTTGAAATATCTACAAAACGACAAGCTGTCATGCATTTGTATACCTATAGTGCCAGATATCTCAAGATGAGTTTCTTTGGTTCCAGGTAAAGAGGCTCCAAAACATCCTCTGTATCCCTCCAGTCACATAAAGGATTGTCGCTATGGGTCAATGGTTTCTGTCTACATTGAAATCTTTCCCAAAACCTCTCAAAGTCACACAGTTTAACTGCAGGAAGAGTCTTAACTACAAAGCCATCTTATCCAGATATATACTATAATAAGTTTATCCAGAAAAGCAGCGGTAGTCAAATAGTCAACACAAAGTCTTGCAGTGCAGCTGAGGCTGTTGTTCGGCGTTGGGTTGCCAATGGTAACAGAACCATTGAAAAACCAGCTGGATCCTGCCCTACAGCCAAAGTACTTAATGCCACGCTGGAAAGATTATTAGTTTGGTTGTGCATCACAGATATTGCTTGAGCCATACTGTGTTGGCTTAAAATAGCAGGAGTTAACTGAAACAGTATTTCATTTTATAAATTGATTTTTTTAATTATGGGACACACCAGGCACAGACTCCAATGCTCGAGATGAAACAGAATCCGGACAAAATAATAAAATGTAATTGCTCAATCAGCAGCGCGCCGCTGCAGTCAGCACCAAGATTAATAGGGGTGAGTCTGCAACACCGAGTTTGTGCACATTTTCAGTCGAATTTCAGGAAATAAAGTTACCAAGCACTTAGACATCTTCACAAGCCCTATATCAGCCCATTATCATGAAATGCATATAAATAGTGTTAAAAGTCATGCAATATATATGCCAAATTCCAACGTTGTGTGCATATGATACACCAGTCCTTTCCATTTACTTAAAATGGCACATCGTTTTATGTATTGGTTTCTCACTTTTTTCTGTTTTTTTACCATTGTCGCTTGGGTTTGGCGTTAGAACAACTTTTTGTTACATAAAATTACATCCTAACCTAAACCCCAATTCTAACCCCAACTCCAAGCGACCAATGGTTAAAAAAGAGACAAAAACATGGAGAAACCTTTATATTAAAGGGGACATTTCACAAGACTTTTAAAAATGTCAAATAAACCTTTGGTGTCCCCAGAGCACATATGTGAAGTTCTGGCTCAAAATACCAAATAGATAATTTATTATAACATGTTAAAATTGCCACTTTGTAGGTGTGAGCAAAAATGTGCAATTTCTCTTAAACTAAAGACATTTCTCTTTAACAAAGCATTACATAATTTGTCTAGTGAATATACTTATCCCGCAATAGTTAGTATGTGTGGAACAAAGGATTCACATTACTCGTCTGGGTAATATACTTATGCCGCAATAGCTAGCCTGTCTGGAACTGAGCGTATTATAAACCACAATACTGTGTGACACTTGCATACATGTGAACGGCCTCTGCGCTAATTGGATTTTTTTCTCTCTCACTGTCTTGAGAGAGGACAATGGGACTAACAGACCCAGTTCCGGCTGCCGTGAAGGTCATCACACACCTGATCTACAAACCTACCTTCATCGTGATGCCCAGCCAAATGAGCTGATCTCTGCACTAAATAGAAGTGCCCTGGTTGGATAGTGCAGATTGAGGGGCGGTATTATTAGAATAACATCCCCTTCTGACATCACAAGTTACTGGGTTGTTCTTCTTTATGTTTTCTAGGTTGATAGAAGCACTGTGTACCCAATTATAGCACTTAAAAATGGAAAAAGTCAGATTTATGATATGTCCCCTTCAAATGACATGCTAAAGCAAATCCCAGATCTAAAATTGAGAAACCAATACATAAAACGACCCAAAAAGATGCGCCATATTAAATGAACGGGAAGGGCATGAACACAAAATTGGAATTTGACATATGTATTGCATGACTTCTCACACTGCATGCTATTTATACACATTTTATGAAAATGGATTGCCCATATAGATGCTTCAATACAATAAAGGTTTCTACAATGCCATTAGCTTGCATGCACTTAGAGGGTTGTGCAGCGAAAGACAGTCAAATTTGTTAAATATAAATTAAAAGATTTTAAATAAAATTGTTTTGCCATCAAAATAAAATTACTGAACATAAAAACACAAGTGCCTGATAGAAAATGCTCCTTTACAAGAAAACATGTAAGTGCACTTAGAGGGTTTTGCAGCTAAACTCTTCATATATTGTTGAAAGCTTTCTGTAACATGCAATATAAACTCATGCCAGGAGGTTGGTTATGAAATTCAAAACTGAAATGGTTAGCAATCAGTTCAATATAACAAAGCTCTCTGAGCACATCAAAGTAAGATCTGGATCTTACCCAGGCTGTCCATTCTCATCAAGCAGCTATTTGTTGCTTCCCTTTAAGATCCATAAATATCCTCAATTAGCATGTCCCATAGAGCCCAGTCACAGTAGCAGCTGACTGAACTATCAAACCATCACTTCATCCCTACATTCCATTCCAATAATATCATGGTTACTGGTTAGTAAGTGCTAAAACACAAAGATCCTATATAAACACAGGCTGAGATATCCACCAGCCACAATCTGACTTTGCAAACTTTTGCACCACTTTTTTATCGTTGCCGTTAAGCTTGCATTTCAATTTCCCCACCATGGCGGATGCTATTAAGTTCTCATCTAGGCCTCAATATTGTCATGATGTTTCTTGGTATCCCCTGAGCTCCAGATGGCCCAGCGTAATCTTTAACCAACACTTTGGCCTGCCTCCATTACTGGACCCTAGAGACCTGAGTTGGATGGAAGGTATCTTCAGAAGACTGGGGACGTCTGCTTGGCCCGGGTACGTGCGAGCACCTGCCTTCGCTCCGTTTAGTCAGGCCGCGGGACAGACCATCTCTAAGCTGCATAGAGAAATGAGTGGAGGGCTATCAGAAGTGGTCAGTGAGATGTGCAAGTGGAAAATTAGTTTGGATGTCAATCACTTCGCTCCCTCCGAGATCACGGTCAAAATACAGGATGGATTTTTGGAAATTGCAGGTATGGATGCTAAGTGAAGGAATGAATGTCTAAAAATAAAAATCTAGTAAGTCATTTAAATATAAAAATCAATCAGGTAATTTTGTTGTATTTTTTATTATTTAAACGGATAGTTCACCCCAAAATAAAATTTACTCTCATGTTGTTACAAACCTGTATGCATTTCTTTGTTTTGCTGAACACAAAGGAAGATATTTTGAGTTTGAAACCAAAGCATTTTTGAGCACCATTGACTTCCATAGTATAATTTTTCCTACTATTGGTGTCAATGGTGCTTCTGTTTTCTATTTCATTACAAATATCTTCCTTTGTGTTCAGAAGAACAAAAAAATGTATACAGGTTTTTAACAACTTAAGGGTGAATAAATGATTACAACATTTTTATTTTGGGGTGAACTATCCCTTTAATAATACAAATGGTATGAATTTTTATTCTACAACACAAAAAAGCAATAAAGGTGCATAATAAATTCACATACACTTTACAATAAATGTACATTATTTATTTACATTTTTTAAAACAATTTATTTTAAAGCATTTATTTATCTTTGTTAGTGTTAGTTAAAGTTTATAATTTTTGGTTTAAGATAGTTTATTAGTTGGTTAAGTTAGTTTATCGTGCATTAACTGATGCTACCATACAACTTTTCAATTTAATTCTAATGTATTTACATACCTGAAGTGCAGAAAGCAACCTTTTTATGGAATAAAGAAAACAGAAAAAAAGATGTAAACAAGAAATAGGGAATAACATGAAATAAACATTTGATTAAAAATTGTATAAGTGTTCAAATTAATAGTAATGATGATTAATAAATGCGGACCGTACTGTTCATTCTAGCTGTAGTAGTTTAGGAAACTAATAAATTAGGAAAGAAACTAAATAAATATATTACATTATTTTCCTGTTTTCATGTAAAGCTGCTTTGAAACAATGCCACATTGTAAAAAGCACTTAAATTGAATTAAAGTCTGTATAAAGTGATATGAAATATGTGTTCTGTGTTTATCACCACGAAATAATGTGTTAATACCTAGCCAAATTTGAATGATAAAAAAATTCAAAATAAATACAAAATAAGTTATCAAAATCTGGGGAAAATAAGCACCATTCTCTGGTTTCAAACGCAAGGGTGTGTCCACCGTCAGCTTGAGTGTCTCAACAATACATTTCTAATATTGATAACGTGCTTAAAAATAGTTCTCTGAAATGACTTTACATGGACTTACAAAGTAACAAAATATGCAATATTCCCATTTAAGCAAGCTACTAATGTCAGTGATTTTGTGTTTATCTTTGATCTGTAGGAAAACATGATGAGAGATTAGATGAGCATGGTTACATTTCTAGATGTTTCACAAGAAAATACAAGTAGGTTTAATCGTTCATTGAATATCTAGCTGTGATTTCATGCAGCTGTGAGCCAATAAAACCGTAATGAGAGATATTTATTTGCTCCAGCATTCCAGTTGGTGTAGACGGTGAAAACATTCAGACGTTTGTGTCTGCGGATGGGATTCTTACAGTGGAGGCTTCGTTACCCAGCATTCCACCCCCCGCTGATGTCATCATCCCAGTGGAGGTATTGATTGGTCCTAACAGCTTAAATCATACAGGCTAAACAATTGTTTGAGACACAATAGGCACCTGTTAACGTGATGGCATCCATTTGACTTGTTTATCACTTGTTAAATCTCAGACCGTTATAAAATGTATATCTGTCGTTCATTGTGAAATCGCATCATTACTAAAAACTCTTGCGATGGGATACACTGGCAATCCAGGTTAAGGTACCTAATTGGTTAAGCATTATATAAGGGCTAACTGTCACACATAACTGTGTCTCCAGAATTATAAGACTGGCCAGTTTAACACGTTGACACTTATTTGCTTTTGCAAGAAATAAACCTGGGGGTAAAAGAGAGCAAGGCACAAAAAATATAGAAACAAGCCAGCTCAAAACCCATTATTTCAATTATTCCGTTTTTTTTGGTACGTAAAGGTGGCCATATCCAAATGCCAGCGAATGTTTACCAGCTGCAAATCTCTTTTACTCTCATGCCAATTTGCAACACCGTTGAGCCATGCAATCATAACATTGCATGTTTTATTTATTACAGCCAAAAGGATTTCAGGAATAATTCAAAATGTACAATGTCTAGTAAATGTCAGATGTGGAAGTCGAAGTCAGTTATAAATTTAATCACCCCTTCAATTCCAATTACCAGACTCATAATTGTTCTACAACCCAACAAAGAGGTTCAATGCAAACACTTAGTTTCCCTCAGGAAACGAATGGCCTTTCCAACAACCCAGAAAATTAATCATTTCTGTGCATAGCGGCCTTGGCATTTTAGGGTCTTGATGTGGCATTTTAAGCTCTTGACTTTTTGAAAACTGTTACCACAGGTTGAGTTAGGAGCACAAACCATTAAAGAGAAACAAGCGGATGAGCCTCAAGATAGCATCGAAGCAGAGGAAAAGCAAGAAACCTCTCAACCTTCGGCCGTACCCGGAGAGCAACTTGAGGATGAGCAGAAAGCCGAGGAACACCCTAAAGACCAGCCGATTGTCCCTGAAGTTCCCTGTCCTGACGGAGAACCGCAAGCTCCGTCCGCACCCGAGCCTGCATCAGATATCCCCGAGTCTGAGGTCGGTGAACCCGCAGAGGAGGACAAAGCAGGGATCTTTCATGAGGCAGCTGAAGACACGGTGAGAGACAGCGAAGAGGTTCATGAAGACAGACCGCAAGCCCCGGAGACTCCAGACACTGTCACCTCAGAGCAAGAAGAGCAGGCTGAGGTCATTCAGTATGGTCAGCCCCAGGAGACTGTGGATGATGTGTATACATCCCCTTCTGTGACAGATGAGCAATCAACCTTTGGGCAAAGCCAAGAGGTCTTCAATCCTCAGGAAGTGCTGCAGAAGGAAACAGATGTAGAGCAAATCGAAGTAGCCAAGTAGGCACAAAAAGCAACATGGCCTGCTCTTTCCTCTTAGCCGTTAAATGCCCAATGTTTTCCTGTAACATGCATACTTTCAGCACTAATAAAGACCTGAGCAACATCTCGTTTTCCTATATTTTTTATATATTACAATAAAATGAGTATGTCCCATTTAAAACCAACCTCTGAGGTACTAATAGGGACTCTTTAGGTGCAAAACTGTACTTAAATTTTTTTTTAAATATATCTTTGGGGTCCCCAGAGTACGTATGTAAAGTTTAAGCTCAAAATACCATATAGATAATTTTTGGTTGTGCCCTAAATGGCAGTCCCGTGCATGGATAAGGCAGATAAAGGGGTGGTATTATCCACTTCTGACATCACAAGGGGAGCCAAATGACCGATTTTCACATGCTGGCAGAGAATGGTTTACCAAAACTTATGGCGCTTTTCCATTGCATGGTACCCCACGGTTTGGTTTGGGTCAGGTTGGGTCACCTCACCTCACTTTGGCTTGGTTAGCTTTTCCATCGAGTTTAGTAACACTTCGGAGTGGGAGGGATTATAGGCATGTCGTTATTTTTGCACTGCCTACTTCTGTGACATCATACAAGTGAAAGCGTTGTTGTACATTCCCATACATTTATTTATTTCTCAGTCCACCACAAAATTAAAATTGGCCACCACAAATAGATGTTTGCACGTCACGTTTATCACCACCTCTGTCTCACATGACAGTTTCTGTACCAACACCCGTAACTTTAAGCATATATGCGAATGTGAGCGTTGCGAATGTGCTGCCACAAACTGCAAGTCTGAAAAAAACTGGTATGGCGTTCCTGACTGTGAACCTGTGGATGTTTTTCATCGCTAAAAGGGAGTTTGGGAACTTATAGCAAAGGACAGATGACACATGTTTACTTGAGACAGCGCAAGCTAGCATGAAGGTAAAGCTAATCTTTTACATTATAGCGGTGACGCTGGTAGTGACGATTCTCTCAGACCAATCAGTGATCTACAGTGTTTTCGCGTCACAGTTTGGTATCAGCTCGAGTCGCTTGGAAACCCGACCGAGGTGGTACTAAAAAAAGTATCGGGTACAATGTACTGCATCCAGTGGAAAAGCCCCCAAAAGTAAGCTGACTCAAGTAAACCAAACCAAACCGTGGGGTACTATGCAATGGAAAAGCGCCATAAGTTGCTGGGTTGAGATTTTCACATTTTCTAGATTGATAGAAGCACAATTAAAACACTTAAACATGGAAAAAGTCTGATTTTCATGACATGCCCCCTTTAATGCAATGAATAATATGGTTGCATGTTATGTCTTTTAACTGGCAAAAAAACATTGTAATTTTTGTCTAATGATTATAATGCCAGAACCTCTTTAGCATGGCTATTTTCACAATCCATTAACCTCAAAAGCACAAAATTAGATGACGGGGGGCTTTGATCGATTTGATGAAAAAATCCAATGGGCAAACAGGTCAGTTAATCAGCAGCGGAGAAACGCTGTCTTCAATATTTTCTCTTTGTATCCGAGTCGAGGAGATTGAAAGCGAGCCAAACCGCTCTGAATAATCTCCACAGTTATCTGTCACCCAATTACTGCTACCATGCCGAGACAACTCCCCTGAAATCACTCCTATAAGCAGCACGGTCTCTCCTAAACACAGCCAATCTGCCAACCAAACACCCAGATGTGATGAATGAGAGATTGGGAATGAGAGAAAGAAAGTAGTGAGAGTGGTATGATGCATGATTTATAAGCAGGCCCAGACAAAATCTTGATGTTGGAAAAAAAAATCTTTGGGATACTTCGGAGTCGAACCAGCAAGCAATCGGCATCATTTCACCATCTAGGTTAAATATTTCCTGGCAATTGACGAGTTATTTTGTCAATTAAGAGAAAACATTTGCATAAAAAACGTGTTTCTGATCAAATTTAATGTTAATTTGCAATACCGTGATTATCCACTAGATAGTGCACTTATGCACTAACTGAAGCCAAAATGTTATTTACTAATTTTAAACTCTGTTTATGTTTTGATAATTGTTCTGAATCTGATCTCTAACAAAATTCCTTACCAAAAAAATGCAATTATTTCTGCTTTTTACCCATATTTAAGAGTTTATAAGCAGAGAAAAAAATATAGATAGGATGAAAGATTTTCCTAGTATGTTTGTTTGGAGGGGTTTGAAAAGAGGGTCTGTTCTTTTATTTGATATATTTGTATGTTTGTATGTTTATATATTTTTAGAAGAACATTTTCCTGGAAGGCATTTTGTGAAACTTCTGTGAAAATCACAAAAAATGCTGGCGGGGAATGAGTTAAAGGAATAAAAAAAAATCCTGATAATTTACTCACCACCATGTCATCCAAAATGTTGATGTCTTTCTTTGTTCAGTCGAGAAGAAATTATGTTTTTTGAGGAAAATATTCCAGAATTTTTCTCATTTTAATGGACTTTAATAGAGCCCAACATTTAATACTTAACTCAACACTTAACAGTTTTTTTCAACAGAGTTTCAAAGGACTATAAACGATCCCAAACGAAGCATAAGGGTCTTATCTAGCGAAACGATTGTCATTTTTGACAAGAAAAATAAAAAATATGCACTTTTAAAGCACAACTTCTTGTCTAGGTCCTTCCCTGCTTGACCTAACGTAAATGCGTAGTGACGTAGGGAGGTCACGTGTTACATATATGAAACGCACATTTGCAAACCATTGTAAACAATAAACTGACACAAAGACATTAATTAGTATCAGTTGACATACAACAACGTAGGAACGGTCCTCTTTCTCAACACTTGTAAACACTGGGGCGGAGTTTCGCGTTTGTCCTCTGTGACCTCTTGACATATTGCATAGGGTCACGCTGGCGCATCACGACCGGATCTAGACGAGAAGTTGTGGTTTAAAAGTGCATTTTTTTCTTGTCAAAAATGACAATCGTTTTGCTAGATAAGACCATTATGCCTCGTTTGGGATCGTTTAGTCCTTTGAAACTCCGTTGAAAAAACTGTTAAGTGTTGAGTTAAGTATTAAATGTTGGGCTCTATTAAAGTCCATTAAAATGAGAAAAATCCTGCAATGTTTTCCTCAAAAAACATAATTTCTTCTCGACTGAACAAAGAAAGACATCAACATTTTGAGGTGGCTACTGTAGCTTCTCTATTCTTTCCAAAAAGAAGGGGTGAGCTAAAAGTCTACACAGTGGATATTTAATTAAATTAGCCTAAATATTTAATTACGGTTGTAAACATGCAAGACGAGAGGCATTAAGAATTTTGTTAACATCAGAAAAAGAAATACACAACCAGGTACAACAGCGAGAAAAACGGCACTGCTCATATGTAATTCATTTTATTGAATTTATTAACCATACATAGATTTGCAAAGAAAATGAAATGCTTACTCTTATAAATTTTATTTAATATAAAAACGCATAGCATACAATCCTACACAGAAATAAATGCACAAAAAAAAGAGAAGACAATAACAGCCCTTGAGAAAGAACTCCAGCGCTCATACAAAAGTTCAATGTGACACATATTCAGATGACTCAAATATAGCCACGATCTGCACGAGACATTTATACTCGGGGCCAAAATAACTGAGAAACAGAGCTGCTTAAATTGACTTGTGTACAATAAATGTGACCCTGCCTGCAGTGAAAACCCAGATAAAGTAGTTTTTTGTTATTTACTGTTTTGTACATAAAATCATCTACGTAATATAGGCTATTCTGTGATAACCCATACAAATAAATAAATACATTTCTCTGGCCAAAAATACATTTTAAATATATGCTTAATACATTTTGTAGAAAGTAAAGCTTTATTAAATATATTTTGAATTTTAATTTAGTTTTAACCTTCATATATTAATATATTTCAGGGACAACTAATACATTTCTTATTTTACAGCCCATACTGCAAAAATTTTCCTAGCTTAAATATCAAAGTTTGTATAAAATGTTTAAGTAGGCATATGTATAAAATATAAAATTATAAATATATTTTTGCACCTTTTAATTTGAACCTTTTCAAACCTGTTGTTTACAGGTTTGTAAAATACAGAGTTTTTTATCCAATACAATGCGAATATAAATGTTTTAAAAATATATTATATTGGTGAAAAATACATCTTTGTAAACAAATTTAAGCACATATATTTTTAGCAATATTTTTGATATTTTAAAATAAATTTAAAATTATATTCAAATATTATATTATTTTTTTTTCTGTATGGGAATATAACCATAATATCTTTATTATTGACATAAGGTCAAGATTGAAGATTAAAATCGTTGTGACATCAATAAACATAATGAGATTATGGGAGTTTTGGATTTCACAGACAGGGTCATCTCTTTAAAATAAATATAATTAGTAGAAAGTTTTCTATTGAAAGGTAAAATCATAATGGCAGAGCAACCAGTTCGATGAGAATTTTGCTAAGCAAGTTAGTTAAACTCTCTTAATATAATTATTAAAAAGTGACTTCAGCTCACAGGCTGGGTCACATTTATCAAAAATTTCCAACATGTGACATTAAGATGATCTCCTAATACAACCCACTGTCTCTACACTGTAAAACAAAATGTTTTGTTGGTTTAACTTAAAAAGTAAGTTACCGGGTAGCCTTACAATTTTAAGTTGATTTGACTTAAAAATATTAGTCGACTCAAAAAAGTTGTATATACTAATATTTTTGAGTTGAATTAACTCCAAATTTTAAAGCAAGCAGGTCTGCATGTCTTTAGGGGTGTGTCTAATTTAAGACTGGCTGAGTCTGGCAGAACCGATTACAAAACTTTTCAAAACAGAAAGCTGGCTTCGTCTTTCCCTTGCTACCTAATTGGTAGCACTTTTGCATTTGTTTATCTTCATCCATTTAGTGACTAAAGGCTGCGGGTATTTGATCCAATCGCGTACCATGTAAAAACAATCAATGTATGGACTACAGAGCTGATTTCACTAGCTTTGTTAACAAATTAATGACTTTTTGATTAAGAAAATGAATAAAAATGATAAAACTAGACATTTTAGCACTTGCTTGGAACAAATACCACGGCCAAGAGAAACCCTGCTAACTCCCTGTCAGCTCTGAGCTTCAAAAAGTGGCGTTTAAGCCATGCTGGGTTCCTGAGGTCTTGCCTCGGGTTCTTCTATGGGTTCTGCGGGCATCTCGTTGCAGTAGAGGTAATACGGAGGGGTCTGTCTGGCTTCAATAATGAGAACCCCCTCCGGAGATAAAGATGCAAACACAGTGAGAGGATCCACATCGCTTGGTATCCTGTGAAAATAAATGCAGGACTGTGAGAATGTGTTTGCAGAAAAGAAATGAATAAATATGATTTGGACTGCACCCTTGCACCAAGAAAGACAAACACGTAAGGTCTAATTTGATTTAGAGACGGCCTGTATGGATGGAATAGTTTATATAAGGACAAGCATTTAAACCCATATTTCTTTCCTAATTTTCACAAAAGGGTAAGCATATTTACGGTGCTTTGTAACATGGCTTAGGTTTATTGCGTTCTTAATGCACTTTTGTCCTTTTGGAGCTTGAAAGCCCTTGGTCATTGTTTGCTATCATTGCATAAAGGAAGAAAAATTCAGAAAAATCTCTTTGGTAAAGGTGTTTTTTTGGGAGACAACACACTTTGTAGGAATTCAGTGAATTAAAATGCACAAACCCAGAAGCAATAATACTCAACAAATGGAGAAGAAACGGCTCTTAAAAGAACATTTAATAATAGAGATTCACCGATATTACATTTTTCCAACAATACAGATTATTCAGACTGATATCTACCAATGGCGATATTTTGGTGGCTATAGCTTCCATTAATTACATTTTGAAGAATACATTTTCTGAATGTTATTTATTTATATAATGAGTGGTAATATGTTAAATGTTAAACTACTGGTGTCTTTGCATTTTCTATAAACAGAGCTCAAATTCATTGCATTTTCCTGTTCTTTAAAAAATCACATAGTACAGACCGATGGTCCGAACTGACCTGATTGAGTTAAAGTCTGGGTTTAATATGGACTGAAATTTTGGGAACTGCACTCATTACACCTTTGTGTGTTCAGCATAATCTCATTTTTTATATAATTTTTAAAAAACTTCATTTTCTGTATGGCAGCTTGTGGCAAGAAGATAATTCTCAAAGCATTTCTGTGATTTTTACTTTTTTATGCAAAGAGAGAGAGAGAGAGAAAGAGAGAGAGAAGGAGAGAGATAGACCCTGCTTCAGGTGCTGGACTCAGAAATGGAGTCTGTTGCCAATTATTACAAATCGCCTCCTGATGCAAAGTTTATCACCAGAAATTTCCATCTACACACCGGTCTAATCATCCGGCAGGCAGACTATCTGCTGCCAGTTTAATAAGAACACACTCTCTCTCTCTCTCTCTCTGTTTAAATTTGATGCCTTTAAGGCAGGATTACCATAAACTCATATCTACTCTACAGAGAAAGGGTGTAACTTGTTTTTAACATGAATGGATGGTGATATCATACAGAGGCAATCCTTACTGCAAAAGCAATGTCTTCTGTTTCAACAGTTTGTAGGGACTGCTTTAGTTCTTGGAGAGGATAAAGAAAGGTTTCATGACGTTTAATAATTCATTCTTTATATCAGTCATATATCACTAAATGTTATTACTCTGTAACTTTTTAAAAGCACTGCAGAGGTCGTAGATTTGCATGAAGCTCAATTTCACTTTAGCTCACCTTCCAACACCTTCAGTTTTAAAACTTATTGAGCTATCGTGCATTAAAGGATTACTCCACTTTCATAAAAAAAAAAAATCATGATAATTTACTCACCCCCATGTCATCCAAAATGTTGATGTCTTTCTTTGTTCAGTCGAGAAGAAGTTAAGTTTTTTGAGGAAAACATTGCAAGATTTTTCTTATTTTAATAGACTTTATTAGACCCCAACAGTTTACAGTTTCAATGCAGTTTAAAATTACAGTTTTAATGCAGCTCCAAACGATCCCAAACGAGGCGTAAGGGTCTTATCTAGCAAAACAATCATCAGTTTTGTCAAATAAATTACTTTTTACCACAACTTTTTGTTAATTGCGTAATGACGTCAAAAGGTCACACATATGTGAAAGGCACAATTGCGGACCATGTTATACGATAAACTGACATTAATTAGTATCATTCGACATACATCAACGTCAGAACGGTCCTCTTTCTCCACACTTGTTAACACTAAAGCGGTAGTTTCACATAAGACACGCACGACCGTTTGACGTGATAACGCCTTACGTAAGGCTATGTTGGCGCATCACACGCTAGTGCAATACAAGAAGTTGTGGTTTAAAAGTGCTTATTTTGTTTTGTTCTTGGCAATCGTTTTGCTAGATAAGACCCTTTTGCCTCTATTGGGATAGTTTAGAGCTCTTTGAAACTGCGTTGAAACAGCAACTTTAAACTGCATTGAAACTGTAAACGGTTGGGGTCAAATAAAGTCCTGGAATGTTTTTCTCAAAAAACCTTATTTCGTCTCGACTGAACAAAGAAAGACATAAACATTTTGGATGACGTGAGTAAACTATCAGGATTTTACTTTTATGAAAATGGACTAATTCAGAGGACTATGTGGTTTAGAACGACACAGGGGTAAGTGATTTATGATTAAATCGTCATTTTGGGGTGAACTAATCCTTTAATTTGAAACCCCTTATGTAAGGAACAACTCTGTATGTGCATTTGAAATGCATGGGAGAATCAACATTTCTCAAGCAAAATAGAGCCTGGCTTGTAACCTGAAGGTCATGGGTTCGAGTCTCACAGCCAGCAGGTTGCAACTGATGTGCCTTTGAGCAATGCACCTGTTCCCCATTGCTCCCCAGGCACTGCAGTGTTAGCTGCCCACTGCTCTATTTATGCATTCGGCAGATGCTTTTATCCAAAGCGGCGTACAGTGCATTGCAAGGAATACATTTTTATCAGCATTTGTGTTCCCTGGGTTCGAACAAATGACCTTTTGCGTTACTAACATAATGCTATGGTACCACTCAATGCAGAGGTCACATTCCAAGTATGGGTTACCATACATTGGTCACTATGTTACTTTATACATTATCCATGTTTTAGCATTTAGCATAATATCATGTAGTATTAGCATAACTAGCGTATTTCGACCTGACGCTAGCATGAAAATAGACATACATCGCAGTCAACATGTTATTATGAAGCATAATTCTCTTGAGGTCTGTGCCATATTGGATTGATTTTTTTGAACTTGTTGCAGTGCATTCTGGGATTGTATTCTGCATAAAGGATACAGACAATGCTGCCTTAGAATGATGATGCCTACTGTATAAAACAACAGCATCGGGGACAGGATTACATTTCATAAAACGCTGTCTAGGTAGAAAGTCTCACCACAGCTTTAAACAGAGCTTTTTTTTGAAAGCATACCTTGGGAAATACATTGAGAGAATAGGAGAGAGAGAGCAAAAGCCAGACCCTCGACTTTGTGTCATCATTGCCAAATATGGCTGCTGTTAAGGATCCAGACTCGTTGCCAAGCTTCTGTGGAGTTTTCATAAACTTTACAGTCAACTTTTGTGACCTGATGCTATTCAATTAGCACAACAATGCTAAAGATTTCCCACACCTCCATGTGTTTTTCAGGGAAACAAAGTGCTAAGCCATGTGACTCAAACATGCAGCTCTGTTACTGATGGGCAAATAGCAAAACAAATAAATTAGAACATACAATATACATGGCATGAGATTGAAAGGGCACGCATAATGTGTGTTGGCAGTGTGTGAACACAACCACCCTACAATAAAAAAAATCCACCCATTCTATGTTTTTTATTATCCACATTACCAAAGCATCGACAGTCTCATTAGACATGCCGTTTTGATTCTCCTATCAATGTGAGGTCACACTGATAAAGCTCCGCCCACTTACAGTCCTGCATTACCGTAGTTTTCAACCCTCAGCGAGTTGTACTCTGTCCACTAGATACTATTGTCTCAGACTGTATTAATGACATTTATTTTAACTAAAAAAGCGCTCATTGTCTGTTTGTAAGGAAGTGCATGTGGAGCTGTAGCTCATTTGCATTTAAAGGTACAGACATTAAAACAGCACGTTTTTGCTCCCACCCAAATCGGGGCATTTTGGACATGCTATAATAAATGTGGGGTATTTTGAAAAGCCATAATAGGTGCCTTTAAAGGGATAGTTCGGCCAAAAATGATATTAAACCCATGATTTACTCACCCCCAAGCTGTCCGAGTTGCTTATGTCCATCGTTTTTCAGACAAACACATTTTCGGATATTTCATAAAATGTTTTAGATCTTTCAGTTGATTAAATGTAATGTTATGGGGTCCACCCATAGTCCACGACCTTCAAGTCCAAAAAAAGTGCGCCCATCCTTCACAAATTAAATCCAAACGGCTCCAGGATGATAAACAAAGGTCTTCTGAGTGTAATACGCGCGGTGATATGTAGAAATATCCATATTTAAAACTTTATTAACGAAAATAAATACCTTCCGGTAGCGCCGCCATCTTAGTCGCGTCCGCATTCAGAATGAGAGCTTACGCAGCCTAAGGAGGCTACTCTGCTGCTGCTCTGTGCCCCTGCCCTCCGAATTTGTCATACGTCACTAAGAAAAGTGCGTACACTACGCTAATACTCTCTCCTGATTACAGAGGAGTCTAAGATGGCGGCGCTACCGGAAGGTATTTATTTTCGTTAATAAAGTTTTAAATATGGATATTTCTCCAACAACACCGCACGGATTCCTTCAGAAGACCTTTGTTTGTCATCCTGGAGCCGTTTGGATTTATTTTGTGAAGGATGGACGCACTTTTTTGGACTTGAAGGTCATGGACCCCGTAACATTACATTTAATCAACTGAAAGATCTAAAACATTTTATAAAATATCTGAAAATGTGTTTGTCTGAAAAACGATGGACATATGCAACTCGGACAGCTTGGGGGTGAGTAAATCATGGGTTTAATATCATTTTTGGCCGAACTATCCCTTTAACAATGACAACATTGATGGGACAAAAATAAAAGGGATAGTTCACCCAAAAATGAAAATTCTGTCATCATTTACACACCCATGGTGTTACAAACCTGTATACATTTCTTTGTTCTGATGAACACAAAGGAAGATATTTTGAGAATCGTTTGTAACCAAACCGTTCGTGGGGCCCATTCACTTCCATAGTAGAAAAAAAGAATACTATGGAAGTAAATGGGCTCCACAATAACAGTCATATTTATTTATTTAATGCTATTAGTCTTGTTGTTGTTCAGTTTATCTTTTTTAAAACTCTTTCTCTCTCCGCGCTGCAGAGCTACAAAAATTGCATCACTTTGTCACTTAATTACTGCAGACATCAGAGACGTGTGATGTTTCGATGGTTCGTCTCACTCTTAAGAGTTTGCTGTTATTTTATCTGTAACATTGATTCTCTTTCATTGCCAGCTGCCATCCAATTTGATTCTCTAAAGAGTAAGAAGGTGTGTGTGTGTGGGGGGGGGGGGTAGAAATGCTTTGTGTCGCTTGTAATAACTCACAGAGACATTCCTCTGGAAGTTACTTCATCTTTCTAGAAGGTTCCTGAAGGGATACAAATGGCATACTTACTGAATTTTCTTTGTGAAGTTTTTGGTAACAATCCCGCCCTCATCTTGCTTCTCCTCGTGTTTTCCTGGTGAAAAGATGATGAAAGTTGTTAAAACAGAGATTGATGTTTCGATTCGAGGTGATTGATACAATCGTACTGCCATTATACGATTGCTCAACTTTAATACTTTAATACACTGATGGTATACGAATATATGTGACGATGCTGTGTTTTTTTTTTTACATAAAATGATCTTGCACAATTTGAAAAAATAACCTTGATATCTTTAATACTGACCATGTCAAAAGTTAAAATCAGTGTAAAATCAAACTTTGATGCTCCTAAACTCATAATGAGATTATGGGACTATTGGATATCACAGACAGGGTCAGTAAAGACATGTCAAAGATCAGAAATCAATTAGTTAAATTATTTTTTAATCATATTTAGATTAAGAGACTTGAATTTCACAAAAATGGTCCGATTAAAATTTTCCAGGTGTGTGTGGATATTTAATATGTGACTGATTTTAAACCTCACCAGATGTACTGAACAAATCTCTCCACATTTAAGTGTCTATACTACAGTCAGCAAGAGTTTGTACAGTATATATTTATAAAGTGCTAAATCAGGCCTGTTCAGAAGCATCTAGAACTTTCTATTCTCCACAGCTGCTGGTTACTGAATGCCATTCATACCAAACTGTGTCTCTGGACATCCCACATATCTATAACAACCGGCTCTCTTGAGCACACTACAAATGTAAACAGTTAACTAATTATTCTCCCATCAATATGATCTGTGTTTACAACAGCCAATAAAAATGTCAACAGCTTGAAACAACTTTGGAAGCCTCCAAGTTTCCAGCACATTCTGAGCAACAGAACTACATCAGCACATAAATAGACATTTCAAATGACAAGACATTTCAATGCAATCTCATGGTAATTTGTACACATTTTACGAGGTGGTTAATTCATATTAAAGGGGACATATCATGAAAATCTCAATTTTTCCATGTTTTAAAGCTATAATTGGGACTTCAGTGCTTCTATCAATCTAGAAAAAGTGAAAAAGATCAACCCAGTAACTTAGTTTTGGTAAACCATTCTCTGCACGCATGTGAAAAAATAGGTCAATGAAATGTGGCTCTCCTTGTGATGTAAAAAGGGGATAAGTCCACCCCTAAATCTGAGCTATCCAACCACGGCACTGCCATTTAATGCAGAGATCAGCTCATTTGCATTTAAAAGGACACACCTAAAAGGACAAATTTTTGCTCACACCTACAAAGTAGCAATTTTAACATTTTATACTAAATTATCTATAAAATATTTTAAGCTTAAACTTAAACATATGTACTCTGGGGACACCAAAGATTTATTATATTTTTTTTAAAGTTTTGTGACCACATTTGTGCGTTTTTGTATGTTTTGGCTTTGCCTCTGTGACATCAGATGAAAATTTATTTTTTTAGGATAATTGTACGTTTTTGTACGATTCACTTTGTATGAATTCCTACAAATTAGCCACGTCGGAAAATACATATGAATTCTCATAAGGACAGGCTGGACATTTTCCTACTGTAGGGATGCTAGATTATGAGCAAAATCATAATTACGACTATTTGGTTTAATAAAAATCGTAAGATCACGCTTATTTAAAGCGATTACTCAGTAGGCCTGGGCGAAAAATCGATTTAATGAATTAATTCGAATTTTTTGTTGTGGGCGATTTAAAAAATAAGTAATTCGATTTTTTTGTAATGGCGCATTTTTGGCTGCCCGGGGCTTCCGTAGCGTTATTATAGCAACATCAACAACATCATAGCACACGTGAAACAGCATTCCAAGAGGGTGTTTATTTATTTATTATTCATCTCAAAAATGGGGGTTACATTTGTCTTGCTTTTGATTAAATAAAAGCAAAATTAGCTTAAAGTTGTCTGCCGTTTGTACTTATTGCTTTTCTTAATAAGTGGGGGGGGGAATCGGAAAAAATCGGAAGTCGAATTAAAAATAAAATAAAATCGGAGATTTTATTTTTAGGCCAAATCGCCCAGCACTATTACTCAGTGACTTTAAAAACATGCATTTCTTTAAACTTTTTATTAAGTCAATGTTGCAGTAGGCTACGTGTCAAAGCAGTGATGCCTTCAAAGTGCACATCGGTCCAGCAGCATGCAATTTATATTTTTAATCGCACAAAAATGTTTTACCTCGATTATCTTGTTTTGGTAATTGATTGAATCAAAAATTGAAATTGAAAATCAAAAACAGTTATTTGCATTGCCACAACCTACTGTACATGGTAAAAAGTAAAAGTTGTATCAACTTTTTTCAACCCAAATTTTCTCACTTTAAGTAAAAATTTAAATTTAAATTGTTTAAATATTTTAGGTGCAAGCAGTTGAAGTATTTTTTACTTAAATCACCATAAATTTTAACTTAAACTGAGAAAATTTAAGTTGAAAAAACTTTTGATTTTAGGCGTTACCATTTGAAATAATTTTCTAAGTTGATCCAACTTAAAGGGACACTCCACTTTTTATAACAGGCTCATTTTCAGCTCCCCTAGAGTTAAATATTTGATTTTTACTGTTTTGGAATCCATTCAGCTGATCTCTGGGTCTGGCGGTACCACTTTTAGCATAGCTTAGCATAATCCATTGAATCTGATTAGACCATTAGCATCGCGCAAAAAAATGACCAAAGAGTTTCGATACTTTTTCCTATTTAAAACTTGACTCTTTTGTAGTTACATCTTGTACTAAGACCGACAGAAAATTAAAAGTTGCGATTTTCTATACTCTCATTCTGGCGGAATAATCAAGGACTTTGCTGCTGTACCATGGCTGCAACAAGCGCATTGATATTATGCAGCGCCCGAAAATAGTCCCTTTGGTAACTTTTAATAGCAGGGGACTATTTCGGGCACTGCGTAATATCATAAAAAAAATATATCGGAACTCTTCGGTTATTTATGAACGTGATGCTAATGGTCTAATCAGATACAATGAATTATGCTAAGCTATGCTAAAAGTGGTACCGCCAGACCCGGAGATCAGCTGATTGGATTCCAAAACTGTAAAAATCAATTGTTTAACTCTAGAGGAGCTGGAAAATTAGCTTAGTTTCAAAAAAGTGGAGTGTCCCTTTACCATTTTACAGTGTAGGCCCTATCCATATTTAACAAAGACACTCAAAATCTGCGGTAGTTACTGGCATTTGCTTGACAATTCACGTTTTTGTCCCTCCCTTCACTTTCATTTTGCAGAATTTCAAAGTGCCCCAAAACTGAACTCAGTGGAGGTTAAAAAGAACAGAGCTTTGAGATCATAAAAGCCTCTCTTTGATATCTCTGTGTGGGCACTTCTAGAATGAGGTTGTGTGACATTACCAAAATCTGTTTCCACCCTCCTCCCACTGTGACTGAGTGACCCAGCTGGCATACCAGCAGAGCGATTATAAAAATCCCAGCACATGAGAGGCTGAACCCTGAACTTCTGTCCTCCTGTTACGGTCAGCAAATAAAAAGTATTTCTAGGGCAGGCATCCACCGTCCCCGCGGCCTTTCATTTTACACACTAAGAAGGTTAATGTTTGAGTATTATAACACTGAAATTAGTGACCTTGACTCATTTAGCCAAACAGGAAAAATGAAAAAGTGAAGCATGGGGCTCCTCATGAGATCTAATTCTCTGTGTTGTTTATTATAGCGTAAAAGATCCTTAAATTATCTCAACAGGTGGCTGCTTAAGAGACGTAGTATTGTGCAAGTCATACGAAAGGCCTTACACGCTCATATTGTCACTGTGGACACATAGAAGCAGATATATGTATGACATAAACACTGTGAGGACCAAATCTGAGACCACTTTCGAATTTTAAGGATATTAAAGATATCAAGGTTATATTTTCACAGAATGTTCTTTACCTTACGTAAGATGGTTTTTTGTAGAAAATAGTAAATTACAAAAGCCGGGATATTTGGATTTTCACATGTAGGCAGGTTCACACATATCGGTTAACATCAAGAATCATCGAGTCTATGCCAACTTGAATGCTCCTCAATGATGATCCCTAGCGATACCCTTTTAAAAACCATTTGCACCTGAAATGTTCATATTAGTACCTATTGTTAACAAATGGTGTACGTATTGGTACCAAAGAGTCCAGATATATACATACCTGTACTTTAATTGACCTTTCTAAATGGTAGGCTACTGGCCTAGTGACAGCTAGGGACCATTTAACATTTTTCCTGACAATGTAGTTATAGTTACTGTGGTAAACCGATCGTTAATTTTTAGTAAAGGACTTTGGACACGCTGTTTGTTGCCCAGTAGGTGTGACTGATCCTGAAACAGTTTGCTATAAGACTATAATGCGTTTTCCTCACCTGACACCTCTACAAAACCGTCTTTAGTTTTGACATTAAGTTCCTCTGGATTGAAGCTGTGCACGTTCACGCACACTTTCCACGGCTCGTCCGGGTTGCTCAGGGGCGAGCTGGTTCTGCGAGGGCTCTCGTTGTACCTAGAACTGAAACCCTGCGGGGCGCCCATGCTTGTCATCGGGAAGCCCGTGCGCAACGAGCCGCTCCAGGGCGCGTCGAGGCGCGCGCTCAATCGAGGTCGCGCCCAGCCAGGCCAGTCCATAGATAAGTCGTCGGGAAACGGTGAAAGTCCAAAGTCATCGCCCATGAACCGCGACGCGAGCGACTGTTCCCTGAACGGATCCCGCGCGACTCTCTGTCGGTTGCCCGTAGTATAATAATCCCCCTCTGCCATGGTGAAACTTGGAGAACTTTGTGTCCCAAAAGCTTGCTGTCAGATGTCCACGATCAGTTAAAGCAAAACTGACTATATTGTTTACAGTTAAAGAACACAAAACGTGACCGGTCTCCAGGCGCGTAATTGCGCACCAGTTTTTATGTCCAAATTTTGTTCGAGAAGTTTACTTCGTGAGTGAGACCTTCGTGATCTTTCTCCTGTTTTATATGTGATTCACCGTGTGTCTACCGGTCAACAATGTCGACACAGCACACAACAGCTGACTGAAGACCCTCCCCATCCAAGTTTAGACCCCGGGCTGTGACTGGCTCTGCCGGACAGCCATGAGTTCAATCCTACCCTCCCCCATATGACTCATTCACTTTTTAATAGAAAACTACTCACTCCTCAAGGCCAAACTATTGACATGAAGACCGGCATTAATGTTCTCAACACGAAATGTGACGAAACACAACAGTGCTATATATGCTATCTCCTTTTCCTACTTAAGATGGGTTCACTTATCTGTCACGTTGGAGAACTGAGAAGATGGGAGGTACAGTAAACTAATGCATCTACTAATGTCCCAACTATAAATGTTGCTGTCATGCTCCCCAAAAATATATTTGAGTTCATTTCAAATGTCTCATTCATCAGAAATGTATGATTGTTACAATGCTAGTTTCATATATTTTAAATTAAAACACACTTTAAATATATCTTCAGACATAACAAATAAATAGCTCAGAAAAGTTAGTTTTGAGAAAAGACTAAAATTATATTAAAGAGCACCTATTTTCCAATTCACGTTTTTACATCTTCTTTGGTGTTTAAGTATGTAGTACATGTTAAAGATATGCAAAAGGTACAAACCCCAAAGTAAACGATGAAGCTATAGTTACCATCTCCAATGTACATCTTTTTTTTTGGACTACAACAAACACACGGATTATAGGCAACAGTTTACTTTTCTGGGATTGGTGACGTAGTAAAGACAGGCATTATTATAATTCCTCCCGCTTCGGACTCACAGCCTTTAAGTTAACTCCCGTTAGCATTGAATTGTGACCGAATCTTTGAAACATGGTAAGAAGAGTCACATTTCCTGCTGACATCAGAGGTATTCAGACCAATCACAACTTACAGATTAGCTGGCCAATCACGTACACAAAGCTTTTCAAATCCATGCCTGAAACCTGGAGCTACAAAAAAAGGTACGATATGTAAAAAATTATGTTTTTTAACCATAAACCAAGCGAACAAATTGTATTTTACCAAGTAAACAAAATAAGTTGAAATGAAATTGAAATGCAATTGGTATCTTTAATGGAGATGCAACTGGGTGTATTTTTTGTTGTCTAATTTTGTAACCTAATGCTGCGTTTACACCAACCGTGGTAAAGGCGTGAAGCGCGACTGATTTCAATGTTAAGTCAATGTGAGGACGTGTTGACCTGCGTCAAGAGGTCCCGCGGCGCGGAAGACGCGTTTCGCGTCTTTCGCGCGTGAAGCTCACGCGAAAGGCGCGAATTGAGCGTTGTGCACGGTACGCGCGGTGCGCGCAAATGGTGCTTTTTGTGCATTTTGCGGTTCAGGCGAATTTGCAGCTGACGCCCGAGTTGAAAAATTTGAACTTTGGCGGAATTTCGCGCGCGTTAACCAATCAGGAGCCTGCTTGCTGCTGTGGTGGCAACCCCGCCCGGAGTCACTCATTCAACCAACGCTTGATGTCCGTAAGCAGTCACCCGGAGCTATACGACACAAGTTCTTATTTCTATAGAGGAGACAGGAATAACAAGGACCTCGCTTGGAAGAGTGTCAGTGAGGACATTGGGCAACCTGGTAATTGTAATACACACTTCACTTTTGAGTCACGTGACGTTTATCGACCCGCGTCGTTTATTTTCCCCCTATAGTAAGGTTACCAAATACAAACTGGTAACACTCTTTATAAATGCACAATCAACATCAGTCATCTTGCAAACAGACAACCGCATAGCACTTAGCCCCTCACACAAGAAGCGGAGTTTGCCTCTGACGCGCGTCAAATGCTTGCTTTTTTCGCGCATCTACTCCGCTCTACACGCGCGAATGCATCCAAATTGTTCAAGCAGCAAACCACGCGCGGTAGACGCGATTTTGATGCCTGAAACGCGGTTGGTGTAAACTCAGCATAAAGTGTCTGAATGCATTTTGGGTTCAAATATAAAAAAGTTTTCCCATGTGTCACGTATTAACCAAGTTGTGCACGGTTCTCCAGAAAGTAGAAATCCACTTACCCACTGGCTCTTCTCTCATGTTTACTAAACAAGACATAAATGCAGTAAAATAAACACAGATTTAGTCTCAATAAAGATACAACAAAATTATGTGTAAATTAATTCAATGAATTATTTATTTCGAACTCTTTGAATATTAATCACAGATTTAGACCACACCAAGAGTCAATAACTTGAAGATCAAGGGAAACATTGATATTCACATACAAATATATATATATATACATTGTAGAATAAGGATGGGTGGGGGGGTGGGGTTGCATCCTTAAAGACCTCAGCATGTGCTTTATAATTGTAGTTACATGTCCAAAAACAAGGATAAAACTGGCATGATATGGCAACAATCTGCAGGTGTTTAGCAAATGCAATCCAAACACTTGTAGCGTGTTTGGACTGCTGCTTGTCTTCTCATGAATTTGTGTAGCACAGACTGGATTCATGGCAAACCCTCAGCATTAAGAGGGAATAAAAATAAACAGCGATGCAATTTATGCAAATCAGAAAGCCGGTCCCACCACTCCATCAGAATAAATAAAGTCCATGCCTAATATTGCAGCGCTAAACGTTTGCATATTTACACGACAGATTTACATAATTATTTACTAAACTCGCTAACGGTTTGAGACGAAACAACAAGATGAATTTAAGAAGATAAAACATTTGATCCGCTTCAAGTGTTTCGAGCTCCCATCTACAGTACAACTAATTATCTGTACAAGTGTCAGAATTCACAACAGTCAGACGGCTAAAAGTCTACAGTGCATAGAGATCACCATGCCTTCGCTTAACAAGCACTCCAAAAGGACATATAAACAAAGAAACTGTCATCGTGTGTTGCAATGGAGGTGTTATGATTTTTAGACGCTCCCTTGTCAATCTGGATCACACAGCAACTATCTTTGATCCTTAAGGAAAGCCTTGATCTAGACATTATGACTGATGTCTTATGACAGCTGTCTCTGTTTATCTAGTTTCTTGGTTTATCTGCAATGATGCGTCACCAAGAGCAGCGATGTATTTTTAAACATTCACATTTATAAACACTATCATTATGTGAAGATTTACACAGTCAGACTGAATTAGTGCAGGTTTAGAGATTTTTTTGACTAATTTCTGAAATGTCGAAAAAATATAAAGTTTCTTATAAATAATTCAAATGATCTGAATAATAAATAAAGAAATGTAGTGATGTGCACACTATTTTAGGCTTTACAAAAATGATCACGGACTAAACGACTTAGCGCTAAAAACAATAAATAATTAAATTAAATTAAATTAAGACTTGAGAGTCATGCTAATAACAATAATAATAATTATTATTAATAATATAAATAATAATAATAATATGCAGGCACACTAGTGCATTAATACACTGGACAAAGTCCAAAAATGTACACCTTTTCTTTTAATCCTATGAATAAAAGTCACGTCCTGTCGTCTCAAGATTAATACGCAAGTTTACATATTTGATTGGCAGCTGGCCTGTAAGAGGGTTCCTGCCACTGAAGCACATCCACTTGATTTTGACCGTCTGCCATCATCTTCATCACAGCCAATGACATTTAAATTGTTTTCCAGTTCAACAGAAGATAAATAAAGCTGGCATTTGGGCTGATGGGGTGTATGTTTGCCGGTGGGGCCAATTTGGATAGCATATTTTTCAAAGTGAAGGTGTGTGCGACACAAAAGCGGCTGCTCTCGGTAAAAGCTGTTATGGAAGCAATAAATCTTTTTTTCTTGAGCGCTTTTGATGTATCATTTAAAGAAGAAAACGCTACAAAAATACAATAGATTCGTACAGTCAAGGCTATAGGAGCCTGCGCGCAAACACTTCGCTTAACCTGTTACGGCTTTTGTAATGAATCCTTCACGTATTGTGAAAACTTCCATGTGCAGCATGTACTGGACCTTCTATAAAAGCAGGGTTTGTGACTAACAGACAAGATTTTCTTTACGTTTGAGCAGGGCGGGTGAAAGCACACACTTTAGTACACAACAATATGGAAAGCTTCAGTCTTATCTGACAATGAACAGATGATCCTGTCACTGCCTGGCGTTCCATACCCAAGCGCAGCATGTTCTTAGTGCTGCTCCATTTCGCTTCCAGTTGAAATCGGATCGGGTCCTCGCTTGCGCCGTGGCTCAGCATCTCGGCAGCCGGTTCGTTCGTAAATTAGCGACGGGCTCGGCTGTAGCTCGCCATTGAGTCATAGCTTCTGCTGCGGCTGCGTCTGCTATATATAGAGTTCCACGACGAGCTGCGGCTATAGCTCCTATATGATGAATAAGTGCGACTCCGACTGCGTGAACGACTGCGACTGAGAGAAAACAGGCGCCAGGAGAGGAGGCTGGAGGAACGGCTGCTGACGGAAGGACTGGGACGGTAGTACGGGATGGGCCTCTTTCTGGCACTGTGAAAGACAGAAAATAAGAAAATGCAAAACTGAACTCAATAAGTATATCCTCTAAATGAAAATTAACCATGGATTTACTATAGTTAAAAAACAGGTTACTGTAGTTAAAAAATGGTTTTGCTAATAGTAACCAATACACCAAAAAACAGGGTTACTAATGTTGGTTAATTTTTGTAAGGGCATCTCTAGGGTTTTCGGTTTTGTAGAATCACTCAAGACATCCCACCCTGCAACCCTTTCCCCAAAAAGTCTTACTATAAAAATGTAATTTAAACTTTAATATAATTTGTACATTATTATGGTATATTTAAAGAGTTTGGCTCCAAAATGTGATACACGGCACTTAAATTTTTTTTATTTGTACCAAAATTAATATTGTATCAGGTCAGCATTAAAAAGTACATTCTTAATCTTACGCAAAATCCGATAAATGCCGTGTTATTCTATTCTTTTCTCCCTTTTTTCCCAAAACACGATAAATGCCAGTCCTCCCCCTCTACAGGAATACATCCGCTTAACAAATCACAGCGCACCATTCTCCACATTGTAAACAATAATGGCGGCACATTGAATTCACACAAAATCCTAGTTTTCCTCATATATATATATAAAGGTATAAAGTGTTTAAATTCTACAATATATGGTGTAAAAACGTCTGAGTGCTGCCCTCTTCAGGTTAAACAGTGGCTACTACAGTTGTATTTTCCTATTGGATGTTGCGGTACTAAGTGACATAAGAGGGTACCAGCTTGCCACGCCCTTGCCTACAGAGAGACATGTCTGGGTGGAGGCAGGCTCTGACCAGGGGTTTAGTTACCCTTTAAGCAGGGGTACACTTTAAAGTCACAATAAATTGAAGTAGCGATTGTCTTATTTTTCCTGTCGTGACGTATATCCAAGTAAAACAACTTCTGAAATGAGAAAAACAGGTAGGGCAGGACTTGAATTCGTCCATCGAGAATTGATTGGATCGTTGGAAATTGGGTCATTTTGCTATTTGCTAATCGCTGCGATCTTTTTCCAGGCCCTGCCCTGCTCCATTCCTGCTCCATTCCGTAAGTAAAGTGAGATCGTAGCGAGGAAGTGGATGTAATTAGAGTTTTTGATTAAAGATTATGAGGATACATGAAGTTTTTAAATTTCAATATCACTGTCACTTTAATAAACGTTTAAAGGGACTCTCCACTTTTTTGGAAAAGATGCTCATTTTCCAGCTCCCCTTTTGATTTTTACTGTTTTGGAATCCATTCAGCTGATCTCCGGGTATGACGCTACCACTTTAGCATAGCTTAGCACAATCCATTGAATCATATTAGAACGATTAGCATCGCGCTCAAAAATAACCAAAGAGTTTCGATATTAAAAGTCGCGATTTTCTAGGCCGATATGGTAGGAACTACTCTCTCATTCTGGCATAATAATAAGAACTTTGCTGCCGTAACATGGCTGCAGGAGGCGCAATGATATTACGTAGAGCCCGAAAATAGTCCCCTGCTATTGAAAGATACTAAGGGGACTATTTATGGCTGCTGCGTAATATCATTGAGCCTTTTAATGTCCCTTTAATGTAATGTAGTTTTTTTGATAATTTTGTCATTTTTACTACAGTGGAAATTAACTATACTGAATTGAAGAGAGAGAGAAAGTGGTCGATTGTAAGACACCCTCCAACCCCACACTACTCCGAATAAGAGACCCATCAGAATACATTCTCTGTCACTTTCCGCTTCGTCTTGTCGCCCACTATGTCAGTCTCTTCGGACTAAAACCTGTTGTTCAAAAATGTTCAAAATGATTGCCGGGATTTTACATCATTTGCGGACATCAGGGAATCGCGAAACTCCCGTAACGAGAAAGGTGGGATGTCTGCAAAATGCCTATACTTGATCAAGATCTTCATATCTCCACCAACAGGGGGCACCAGCAAGACTGACTGATAGCTTTACAGGACACCAGAATAGCTTCGACTGCCTCCCCTACACCATAAATATTTTAACAAAATGACTTATAGCAAGCACACATCTATAAAACATGATGTATTAAACATTTAGATATCTGTAAAATAATGTCATCTTAATTTAAAGTTGCTTGAGTAGTATGTCAAATATAAAAACAATGCTTTGTTTATAACTCTTTCCCCACCATTGACAAGATATTTCGTTAATTGAGAGAAAACATTTGCATGAAAAAAATGTGTACCTGATGAGTTTTTATGTTAATCTGTAATACCGCGATTACCCACTAGATGGCTTACCCAAATTTATAAAAAAAACTGAAGCAGAAAAACTATTTACTAATTTCAAATTCCTTCACAAAAATGCAATTATTTCAGCTTTTGCTAAAAAAATTATTATTATTATTATAGGCAAAAAAATATAGATTGGATGAAATGTTTTTTTCCTGTATTATTTGTTTATTGTTTGTTTGAAAGCAGAGGGTCTGCTGTTTCATTTGATATATTTGTATGTTTATATATTTTTAGAAGAACATTTTCCTGGAAGGCTTTTTGTAAAACTTTTGTGAAAATCACAAAAATGCTGGCCGGCAACTTTTTAAAAAAAAATGAGTTAAGTGTAGAAAACTTTTTGTGATATACTGTGATACCATTTGTAAAGGTTGTGTATGCATGTGTGATCTGCACACTAGTAAGCTGTATAAAAACAGACCTTGTAATTCTACGGGCTTCCAGGTGGCTGGGGGAATCTCTTCTTCTCTTCCTTATCGGAGAACAAGGTCTTCTCCTGCTGTGCTTTTTTCTCTCGCAAGAACTGCAGTGTCTCTTCCGCTCTCGAAACCTTTTCATGCGCGTGCGAGAGAGATGTGAGCATGCAGGTGCTCGGTTAGAGCTTTTATCAATGGTAGTCGTTGTCAAACACAACTAACTATTCTCAATATACAGTAACACATTTTATTTCGGCAGAAGCGTACCTGTCTGGTGAGGAACTGAGACTATGGCAACTGCTTGCGCTAGACATGCTTCCTCTCCGTGAATCCAGCGAATAACTGGATGAACGGGAATATGATCTGTAAATGAGTCGAGGGACATGAAATTGTCAGACATAAGATTTTGAAAGCAGTTTTCATTTCAGTCACAGAGTTCTGGTTTCTATAACAAATTGCAGCTCTCCAACACACCTCCTGCCCGAGGACAGGGATCGACTCCTGGAATAGCGTCCTGAGTATCTGCTTTGGGATGATATGCTTCTGCTGCGGGGTCTTGTTCGATTCCGATATCTATCATATGATGGACTCCGATTCCTATTAGTGGTGAGATGTGTAGGCTTTGTCCTCTCTGAATCAGAGCATCTACCCGTTTCTTCACTGCAATAAGAGGAAAATTATATAAGTTCTTGATAGCTTCCTTATGTAAGTTCCAGACATCAAATAAAAAATCAGATAAAATTGTTTCATTTATAAAAAAACATGCTGAAATCTGAAATGTGACCTTGGACCAAAATACATGGGTATATTTGTAGCAGTAGCCAACAATACATTTGTTTGGGTCAAAATTATACATTATTATGCCAAGAATCAATAGGAAATTAAAGGGAGAGTTCGGCCAAAAATGATATTAAACCCATAATTTACTCACCCCCAAGCTGTCCGAGTTGCATATGTCCATCGTTTTTCAAACACATTTTCGGATATTTTAGAAAATGTTTTAGATCTTTCAGTTGATTAAATGTAATGTTACGGGGTCCGCCCATAGTCCACGAACTTCAAGTCCAAAAAAGTGCGTCCATCCTTAACAAATTAAATCCAAACGGCTCCAGGATGATAAACAAAGGTCTTCTGAGGGTAATCCGTGCGGTGTTGTAGAAATATCCATATTTAAAACTTTATTAACGAAAATATATACCTTCCGGTAGCGCCGCCATCTTAGTCGCGTCCGCATTCAGGATGAGAGCTTATGCAGCCTACGGAGGCTACTCTGCTGCTGCTCTGTGCCCCCGCCCTCCGAATTTGTCATACGTCACTAAGAAAAGTGCGTACACTACGCTAATACTCTCTCCTGAATACAGAGGAGTCTGTATACCGAAAGGTATTTATTTTTGTTAATAAAGTTTTAAATATGAATATTTCTACAACAACACCGCACGGATTACCCTCAGAAGACCTTTGTTTATCATCCTGGAGCCGTTTGGATTTAATTTGTGAAGGATAGACGCACTTTTTTTGGACTTGAAGGTCGTGGACCCCGTAACATTACATTTAATCAACTGAAAGATCGAAAACATTTTCTAAAATATCCGAAAATGTGTTTGTCTGAAAATCGATGGACATATGCAACTCGGACAGCTAGGGGGGGAGTAAATCGTGGGTTTAATATCATTTTTGGCCGAACTATCCCTTTAAGAAAAAAAATCACGTTCCATGAAAACATTTTGTAAATCTCCTACCATATATATATATCGAAATTCGAAAATGTATTTATCATTAGTAAAATGTGTTACTTAGGACTTTATTTGGACAACTTTAAAGGCAATTTTCTCAATATTTTGATAGTTTAACTCCCTTAAATTTTAGATTAACAAATAGTTTTAGCTCAACCAAATATTGTCATATTATAACAATGCAACCATACTTCAATGGAAAGCTTATTTATTCATATATTAATTTAAAAATGTACTGGTTTTGTTGTCCAGGGTCACAAATGGTCAGTGGCAGCCGGTGACTTATTTTTTCAGCCCAGTCTCACGAATTTTCGTTATATAGTCATGTATTTTTTTAAATTCTTTTTTCGTGATATTAACACGAATTTCCGCGTTTTTTCTTGATCGTATAACGAATTCCTGTTTTCGGGTGATTATCACGTATTGGTTACTCAACTGTTTTGTCCTATTTTCTTACCATTGTCGCTTCGGTTTAGGGTTAGATTTATATAAAATGACATCCCTACCCAAACCCAACTCTAACCCCAACGCCAGGCGACATATAAAAAAACAAATCCAAAAAAATAGTATAAACCAATATATAAAGTGACATTCTAATGCAAGCACCAAATCTAACCCTAAACCGAAGCGACAATGGTTTAAAAATAGGAAAAAGCAGTTAAGTAACAAATACGTGATAATCACACAAAAACAGGAATTTCGATCACGAAAAAACGCGGAAATTCGTAATATCACGAAAAAAGAATAAAAAAAAATACGTGACTATATCACAAAACTGGGTAGCTTTTTTCGAGGGCTCTCGATGCGAACATGTAGCCCGTCGTGTGTGGTTCCTTCTTCAAAATATGTGTTCTGCGCTTCGAGAGATCCTGTGTGCATCACGTGTTTTGTCAAAATAAGTGCCTGCTGCAGACGCGTCTAAAGGGTTTATGATATAAGAGACACTATTTTGTGAACGTGAGCATCTCTTTTATCACAAACGAGTTTGACGCGTGTGCAGCAGGCACTTATTTTAACAAAACACGTGATGCACATGGTTTACATGAAGCAACAAACACATATTTTGAAAGCGCAAGCAACAAACGACACTCCGAACACTTATTCTGAATTAGCGCCCCTCGGATGAGCAATCACGAGCCGTCACTGCAAATGGTCTCATTTGGCAACAGACTACAGAGTAAATACAACAAGAATAGCATTTTGTATTTGTAAATACTAAAAGGACAATATCAAGAAAAATAACATTACAATCCCATTCATATTAGGGAGTTGTACAGTTTAAAATGTGTATAATATTTATATAAATTTTTTACTTACTCTTTCACTTTAGTAACTGTATCAAGTCAGATGTTGTGGTGCATTCAAATGAACATTTTTGCAATGTGAAAAATATTTTCTACATTTTAACGCATTACATAGAGTTGTCTCACCCTTTGAACTTGTTGAAGACAGAGGTGTGTGTGGTATTTTCTCTGATCACCGGTTTACCCAGAGAGATATAACTGGTCAGTGAATTGCCTGAATCCGAGGCATTGTCCCCATCTACAAGTTTAAGTTTCTCTGAAGACGAAACCTTTTCGTTTCCAACTTTAGACCTTGTGATGCCATTTTTACTCGATGGTGGAGAGGACGTGTCATGTCCAGAATCGTAATCTGCATGTCCTTTGCCCTTATTGGACAGTGAGTCCTGGACAACCACCGCTTCAACCCCACAATGCGATGGAGAGACCTGTAAGCAGACGAAACAAAGTTGTTTTCTTTCTAAACGACAGTCGCAATGTTATCAATCTGCTACCTGCATGATGCAGTGTGAATACTCCTTTAAAAACACATATGTCCCTACAGAGCACAGAATGGAAATTAATTAAAAAAATTGGAACGAAAGAAAGATTGAAACACCATGCAAGTCTGTCACATGCGAGAAATAAAAAAATAAAAAAATGAGAAGAACAAAGCAAGAACTCTTACAAAAGAAAGTAATGAAATAGAGACTGAAGAGAGAAGGTAATAATGAACCAATGCAAACAAAATTAAAGAAACATTCAGATTAAAAAAGAAGAGAGGAAAAATAAACTACATGAATGACTTTCCAGCTACTTTTAAGTGAGAAGAAAGAGAGAGAGGTAGGAAAACAGAAACAAAATAAAATCCCCAATTTGAAAGTATTTTTCTCTTTATATAACATTGAACATACTGTACATCACAAAATAAGCATAAGTAAAAACTAATAGGATAGAGTATATGAAAGGGTTGCAGACAAAAGAAATATCTCCATCACTCTAACTAGGTAAAATCCTTGAGAAAAACTAAAACAACATGTTTCTGCTTTAGTCCCCTGTCGGAAGAGATTTTACAGTCCACCAGCGGCCTACAGAAAGTCCCTAAATCTGCGGATAGCATCGACTTACCAATCAAGACTTCCTCCTTAAGTAGGTAAGGTGTAAGAAAAAGGGAAGAGCGGGTGACATAAGTGCATCATTAGAGTGGTAAAGTGCAAGAAAAAGACAATAACCCTCTTCTTCCTTAAATCCAAATTCCAGCATGTGCCTTTTTCTTTACATTTCTTCTGCATCTGTAGGTCTACTGTATATCATCATTACTTATTGCTGTTGTGGGCCTGACTAAAAACTAAAATTTGGCTTACAACACCTACACCCTTGTGCTATAAAATATGAAGTTTCAATAAAATTTTAGTACGTTTCAATGGCACAAAAAGCAATAAAATTCGAGATTATGTTATGGTGGGATCTGATAAACTGAACAGCCCAGTGGTTATTTGTAATGATTTAGCTTTTTGGCTTTGAAGTGCAGGATTGATATGTTTAGCATCAGCTTTTTGCAAGATACAGTTTATGAATCAAACACTGTGCTTTGCTTAAACAGAGAGAGGCCACTGTGAACGAACCAGAGACTGATGTCAGGGGCAACAAAGCAATAAAATGAACATCAAAATATGTATTTTTCTAATAAGGAGCGTTTTATACAAAAAGATCATGAGATTGTCATAGTTCAACAAAAATATAAACGTTAAAAACATTTAAAAGTAAGTGGAATCATCTTAAATAATGCCCAATAACACTTGACACTGTTTGGTCACACTGTCAGAAAATATGGTCAACTAGTGGTCCCAAGCTGTCACTGGGGCAGTACCCTTTAAAAAACTCATAATATCTATCATTCAGGTACATATTAGTATACATTTTGTACCAGCATGCACCTTTGAGATACCAACAAGAGCACTTTAGGTGCAAATGTGTACTTTTTGAAAGGGACAGCTTTTTTGGACCATTTTTTCTTACAGTGCAGAAATAATGACAAACCGTTCAAACCAGTTTTTTTTGCGTGTGTATTTAAACGTCAGATATTAACAACGATTAAAGGGATAGTTCGGCCAAAAATGATATTAAACCCATGATTGACTCACCCCCAAGCTGTCCGAGTTGCATATGTCCATCGTTTTTCAGACAAACACATTTTCGGATATTTTAGAAAATGTTTTAGATCTTTCAGTTGATTAAATGTAATGTTATGGGGTCCACCCAGTCCACGACCTTCAAGTCCAAAAAAAGTGCTTCCATCCTTCACAAATTAAATCCAAACGGCTCCAGGATGATAAACAAAGGTCTTCTGAGGGTAATCCGCGCGGTGTTGTTGTAGAAATATCCATATTTAAAACTTTATTAACGAAAATAAATACCTTCCGGTAGCGCCGCCATCTTAGTCGCGTCCGCATTCAGGATGAGAGCTTACGCAGCCTACGGAGGCTACTCTGCTGCTGCTCTGTGCCCCCGCCCTCCGAATTTTTCATACGTCACTAAGAAAAGTGCGTACACAACACTAATACTCTCTCCTGAATACAGAGGAGTCTAAGATGGCGGCGCTACCGGAAGGTAGTTATTTTCATTAATAATGTTTTAAATATGGATATTTCTACAACAACGCCGCGTGGATTACCCTCAGAAGACCTTTGTTTATCATCCTGGAGCCGTTTGGATTTAATTTATGAAGGATGGACGCACTTTTTTTTTTGGACTTGAAGGTCGTGGACTATGGGTGGACCCCATAATATTACATTTAATCAACTGAAAGATCTAAAACATTTTTTAAAATGGGGGTGAGTAAATCATGGGTTGAATATAATTTTTGGCCGAACTATCCCTTTAAACCCTGGAAAATGCCATTGGTGTAATGTTAAGGATTACTTGAGAGAAATTAAAGGCGTTTAACATTTTAGTGAGCCAGTGAAGTGCACACGAACAAGTGGTTTATCTGCAGTGCTCCATTTTATACTGTAGGATACAAGCAATCCCTAAAGACGTAATTTTGTCTTTTAAATGAAGGTCACATTGAGTCTCTATTCAACGTTCTCACTATAAACAAGAGAATGCCAGTAAGTTAAACATGTCAGAGCGGAAGGAGGTATAATATGGTATAATATAGGTATAATATGTGACCCTGGACTACAAAACCAGTCATAAGGGTCATTTTTTAAAATTGAGATTTATACATCATCTGAAAGCTGAATAAATAAGTTGCCATTGGTGTATGGTATTGTTGTGGTATTTTATGATATTGGTGTATGGGGTGTGTATTGTTAGGAGAGGACAATATCTGTCAGAGATACAACAAGCCTATTTGAAAATCTAGAATCTGAATAGGGATGGGACGGTATATAAAATTTAATATCATGATTATAGTGAAATTATCACGGTTACCAATATTATCATGGTTTTGTTAAAATGAGATGTAAATGTTCAAAAAGAACCGATACACACACAGAAAACATTAAAAAGAGTTTTATTTTTACAAATAACAATTTAATATTTCATGTCTCTGAAATTATTTCTGTTGTAAAAATTAAATAAATCTGTCTTATAAGTTTACCGTGAATGAATACAATACATTATCCATTAAATGTTGCATGTGTGCGCCTGCGTCAAACTGATTCTGGCTGGACAGAGTTTACCGCAAGTTTTCAAAATCACGGTAATCAAACATGGTAGTAATGATAATTAAATTTTAAACGATAATACTAACCGACATGACATTTTATCGTGGTTAATCGTGAAACCGGTAATCGTCCCATCCCTAAATCTGAATAACATTTAACGTTGTCAGAACTACATACACTCACAAAAAAGTTTTGATATATTTAGTGTAAAAACATAAAATATTTATGAAATCTCTCTCCATCTATGAATATCTATGATCTTTTCATAATATCCTAATGATTTTTGGCATAAAACAAAAATTTTATAATTTCAACTCATACAATGTATTTTTGGATATGGCTACAAATGAAGAGTTTGGTTCCAAACCGTGATAAACGCCATTTAAAAATGAGTTACCACCAAAATCAGTATTGTATCTGGTCATTATTAAAAAGTAAATTCTTAATATTACCCAAGGATGACAGCAGCAATGACAGTGTTCTTAATATGACAAAGTAAGTGTTTTGATTAATGCCATTAATGTTTTTTTTTTAATCAGTGTATACCACTAGTCAATTAAATGAATATAACATGGCAAAGATTAATGCACATTTATATATTGATTCAATGGATTTATAGCATTTGGAAAAAAAATTGTCATGGATTTATTGCATTTTGCGAAAAAATAAACAGTTTTTATAATAATCTTTCAAAATCAAATAATGGATTTGAATTTTTTATGTTATTATATATCTATCTAAAGATGCTATGTGAGCATTTGTAACAAAAAATAGTGGTTTTCATCTTGTCACTTTCTTGGTATAAAAAACACATTTTTACAGAAATTAGTCAAAATCGATATATTCCGTTTTGGAACCAAACTCTTCAAATACCCATGCGACTTAAGACAAGGTTCTGTGGTCCAGGTTCACATACAGGTATAATATGGCTGTATAGTACTGTATATTACTAGAAATAAAATAAATTTAGCAGTTATCTGGGAACATGTTCTTTATTAAGGGTGAATGGTAATGTATATCTAAGTGGATGTATTTAGAGTGTGGACGTAGGTTGTGTGTCATTTGTAGCAAGTATAAGTGGAAAACTTATACACTCTCATTAAAAAGTTAATGAACTTAAGTTTAAATTGTGCTTTAAGCATGTGTGCAATATGCACATGTGTTTGCAAATGCTGTTCAATATTAGCCCTACTTATACCACAAAATAAAGGACTGTAGATAAACTATAATCTTTGCGGTTAACCGTGGCTAGCTTAAACCCAAATCCTACCCACAGTTATTGTACAACAAAAAAAACCTTGAGCAACAAACAAAATGATTCACAATAAATGGTTCTCCATGGGGGGTAAGACACATGCCTACAAATGCATTAGTCTGACAGATAAGTGTAAAATAACTTTGCTGTTCGTCTAAGCGGCCATCGGTAAAAAAAATAAATCATTGGTTTCAAAAAGGACTTTAAAACAGAACAAGAGTTGGGCAATGTAAGTGCACCAGGTATCCATCAGAAACACTTACAGTTACGGTGCTCGCAGCAAATCGGCAGCAGCACTTAGGCGAGATTTTATTGGTCAGCTTGATTGCCGACCTGCGTGTGTCGCCTCTGTGATCAGCTGACGAATGACCGTCTTCTGGGAAACTAGATTTATCACTGTCTTCAGATCTATATGAACAAAGCATATAAAATAACAAAGTTAAAGGGTTTCTAGGTAGTCAGGTCAAGAAAAATGAATATATATATATATATATATATATATATATATATATATATATATATATATATATATATATATATATATATATATATATATATATATATATATATATAGTCGCATTAAATACACATAAGCATACTATAAAAACACAACAGCCGTAAAAAAGTGAAATTGTCCACAAAGGTAAAATCTAGATAAATCACGAATAAGTTATCTTTTAATTGGAAGTGAGCTGAGAAGGGCAGTGCTTTATAATGTAGGTTAGCATATGATAAATGGCACAATCTGAATCACAGTCGGAAATTGTAAGACTGAGGTTAAACCACTAAGGTCATATAATGCTTAAAATTGGGGTGAATGTTTGTGTCCATAGGTGTGATATATATATATATATATATATATATATATATATATATATATATATATTATATAGTACTGTCAAGTATTTAGGGTAAGCTCCCCTTCCGCTCCCCTTCCACTTGATCAATAGCAGGCAGATGCAGGATTTCTTGAACCTAAATGAAATTAAATCCCAATTTCTAATTCTAATCGAATGACTTTAGGACTTCAGTCTCCTCAAAAAACTCAGTAAGGGGATTTATAAGTGGGCTATTGAGACAAAATTTCCTCCAGATGTAGCCATCAAGCCAAATAATTAATTCATAATAAAGAAATTTGAACATTTAAGTATACAAGTTGAGTCATAATCACTAATATATTATATTAAAATATATATTAATATCAGTTGCCCCCGTGTTATTTAATTTGTGCCTTTTTAGTAAATAACCTGCATATAACCACTCCAACTGTGATTTTTGGAATTGCACTTTCACACTAATTTGTCCCGTTTAGTAAATCTGGCCCTAAATCTTACTTTACTGTCATTATTTTCTCAGTCTTTTTCCAAACCTGACTTTTCTTTCATCCATGGGGCAGAATCTTTCGCATGTTCATTGTACGTTAAAAATGATACCATAAAAGTGAATAGTGCCTAAGTTCGTCAGTCCCTATAACAAATCCTTTTCTGTTCCATATAAGTTATTGGTTTCGAACAACATGAGGTTAACTAAATAATGAAAAACTATGAACTGCACCTTACACCTAAAGGTCGATTTGCTCAAATAATTGGCAACATGTACCTTCTGTATAACTGTCCTCCATGATCGTCTAATTCCACTGATCTACACAGCCTGAAGTGGAATAGGATGGCTTCTTATGAAAGGACATGCCAATTATACCAGCTCGGGACACAGATTATCTGTAATGGTTCTTAGGGATGTGAATAGGGACTCATGGAAATGGGCCACTGACGGCTATTGTTCCAGCTGAAAGGCCCGAGCCGAGTCCCCGTGCCTTTTCAGCTCCTGAAACCATGTAAACCTTCACGGCGCTCGCTTTCTATAATGATTTCGTCCTTTGAACATCCCTAAGAAATTCCAAATAATGGAGATATCAGTTAGGGATTTAAAAGCAATCATCTCTAGCTTAAGATAATTTCAATTTGAAACCTGGTCTCGTTCAGATCTGGTTTTGAAAAAAGGAAGGAATTCAGTGATGAATGCATAAGTGAGGCTTTTATGTTAAGGTCTGATCGGTGTGGTGACACCTGCGAAAGGGTCTTCGGCAAATTTAATGCATGAAAAACCTTGTGTCTGTGATTACTTTGATGTCTTCATTTAAATAAGCCCTTGACCCAGTATGAAATGGCCTCATTTTACATCTCATAAACTACACTCATTTGCCTAATAAAGAAGCACCGACTCTAAGCGTGTACCGGTTTTACATCGGCAATAAGCGGGATTGACATTTTTATACTCTACAGGTAACCCTCGCTTACACCTACTATCACAGACAACGATTTACTCCTGAAACCATCATTTTATCTTTCTCTGTCACTCTTCCCTACAGTGCTCTTTCTCCACCTTAGACCCGTCACCCTACGGCCCACTCCAAAGAGGTGTGACTGTCCATGGGGGCGGATCTCTCAATTCATTCGCTTCCAGTTTTCATTGATCTGCACGGCAAATGTTAGGCATCAGCTGTGAGAGGCAGATAAAAGAGTTTCCTCCGTGTCACCTCTGCCTTTATCAGTCATCGCCACAGTAGCACCGGATGCTCATTGCAGATAAGATAAAAACCTGACTGTCCAGAATGAAGCCCTGAATACCACTGACCAACAAAAAATTTGAGCTAAAACTCCCTCCCTTTTGAAGATGCTGTTCGATGTTTGTATTAAGAAAGTTCATCTAAACAGTCTTTATATAGGCTAATTGTTGCTATTTAGTATGAAGCAGCATGGGCTTCTTTCAAAACACCTGCTGGTAAACATTCACCCCACCGAACATTACAGTACAGTATTGGGTTATAGGTCACACCTGTGCCTGTGTTCCATATAAGAGGAGCTCCTAATAGGTTTCCGGTGTCGATGTTTGCGGTGAGGGTGACTCCTTGACCTGGAAGGTAACCAGTAGAGACAAACATAAAAGAGCTTGGTTATCACACCTTACTTTACAGCACATAGAATATGTTCACTCAAACACTGTACCTTTATGTGCTTGTAAAACATTGAATTCAAAATTACTGCCATTAACAGGTAGGTTAAGGTTATCTTATCATGGCATTGACAAAAAAGAGAGCAAGGGGGAGAGAGAGTACAGTAATAATGGTGCCATAGGACAATAAAGAACATGACATAACACCCCGACGATTCTCCGAGAATTTTGTGTGAGAGTCTCTGAAGTGTTATAATTTAATGTGGCACATGTAAAACTGTGTTAATTGAGTCTGAAATGGAGACAGTTAAGTTGCACGTTCATTCGCATGAGATCAGATCGCTGTATGATTTCAATTGAAGTTCAAAACTGGATTAAACCTCCCAAAAACCTTTACATTACAATGAGCAGATGATGTTTAATAGCCTGTGAGTAATTCATTAGCTTTAAAAAGCACTTCAACTTTTATAGCTAGCACATTTTTTCAGGGCTAGGAGTTTGATGTGTGTTGTATTAACCTCATTGTCAGTCAATACAATCCAACCTGATCTCACAAATTACCGTGGTATAGTCATGGAATATTTTGCTCATTGATCCGTGTCATTGTCATTCTGTTTCCGTACCACTGACTTTCTTTTCCGTGTCAGTTTCACGTATTGGTTACTCAATTGTTTTTCCTATTTTCTTACCATCGTCGCTTGGGTTTGGGGTTAGAGTTGGGTTTAGGTTATTTTATGTAACAGAAAGTCGTTCTAACCCCAAACCCAAGCGACAATGGTAAGAAATTAGGATAAACAATTGAGTAACCAATACATGAAACTGACACGGAAATGAATGTCTGTGGTACTGACACAGAAAAATGCGAAGATCCGTAACAATGACACGGATAAATGAGCAAAATATTCCGTGACTATAACACAGAAATTCATAAGATCAGGCTGATACAATCAGTTCTGTAATAATAATACGTGACCCTGGACCACAAAACCAGTTGTAAGGGTCAATTTTCTTTTTTATATTTATTTATCCTCTGAATAAATATGCTTTCCATTAATGTATGGTTTGTTAAGATAGGACATAATAGGACATTAAATATATTTGAATATTTAAAATCTGAGTGTGCAAATAAATCTAAATATTGAGAAAATCGCTTTTAAAGTTGTCCAAATAAAGTCCTCAGCAATACATACTATGAATGCTAAAAAAATATTTGATATATTTACGGTAGAATATTTACAAAATATCTTCATGGAACATGATCTTTACTTAATATCCTAATGATTTTTGGCATGAATGTTTATATAATAAAAAATTCTGTAGAAATTACAGTATTACTGGGTATTACTGGCAACTAGCTGCCAGTAACTTACCGTAGATTTTACATTTATGTTATTTACTGGCAACATTTTGTTCAAAGTTAAATGAACATGAAAAATTTTTAGGCTTTATCTTCTACAGCAGCGGTTCCCAAACTTTTTTTCCTGCGCACCCCCTTCTATGTCCTGACCGGGTTGGCGCACCCCCAAACCCCACTTTAAAAAAAAATAAAGACTCGCCATAAAGACTCATGTTTAATCATGTGCAAATAACCAGGGGCCGGTTGCACCAGCCGGACGTAAAGAAGTTGGGTGTAAGTCCTACGTCGGGCTTAGCTACGTCTGACATTGTGAAAAATATTTACGCGTGTTGCACCATCTGAAACTACGACTAGACGCAGCTACGCTCAGCGTAGATGGTGCGCGCCCCCGTGTATGCGTTTAATATTTAGACGCCATTCGAGTTTACTATGGTAAGAAACGTACACTTACTGCCGCCAGCTAATAGATGACATATGAGAGCTTTCCTCATGTTCACCAGTGCGCTCTCCCTCAAGATGCGTGCGTCACGTGCAGACCCATCAAACACATTCACAAAAGCCTTTACAGTTCGCACAAAAGGTGTATAATAGTTTGCAGATTCATTATAACAGCTCAAGTTTCAAACAAAATTAAATGAAAGCTTTTAATAAGTTCTCTACAGTGTCTTTGTAAGTATTTATGTATTTTATTATAAAAATTAATTGCCGGTCTCTCTACCATGCATGAAAGCACATTGCTCGCGTATCCTGTGCATTAGACGCACCCATGTCTCGTCCCATTTGATTATTTCTATTTTTGCCATAGAAAAAAGTCTCTCTCTCTTGGTCTCTCTCCTCCTTCGTGACTAACAACTTTATCATAAGACGTCCCACTTGACAGTTTCCCTGATTTCAGCCAGTTAAGCATATTTATAATATGGAATGAATGAAACGAGTTGACGCGCATATAGCGGCTGCAGTGCATAACAGAAGAGCAGTGCGTAGAAAAAGACAGCAGCTGTCTTCTACGTTTCTATCAAAAACTAAAAGTATAGTTTTTTACTTAAAATAAAAGCAATTACAAAGTAAATGTTTACTGTTCATGTTTTTTATTCATTTATTGTATGGAAAAATCCCACTTAAAGAACCAGACCGCCATTAGATTTTTCCACTCGCGCACCCCCCGGTGGCAGCTCGCGTACCCCTGGGGGTTGCGCGTACCACACTTTGGGAATCCCTGTTCTACAGTAAGTTACTGGCAACCAGCTGCAAAATTACATCAATTTTTTTACAGTGTACCTTATACAATGTATTTTTGGCTATTGCAACAAATATACCTGTATGACTGGTTTTAGGGTCACATATAGAGACTGTTCTTGAATTCTGAATTGCAATCCAATAATTTACAAATACTGAACAAAGGCGCACGTATGAGTCAGATTTCAATTGTCGATTTGCAAGAGTTTTTTTAAGGAGGTTTACTAAAAATATCAAGGTGCTGTTTTTCGTGATCCCCTTTTTAAAACTTTAGTTGGTGTGTAATGTTGCTGTTAGAGCATAAATAATGCCTGCAAAATTATAAAGGTCAAAGTTCAATGCCAAGCGATATATTTTCTTTAACAGAATTCAAGTACTACAGAGAACAGCCGGTTTGGACTACAGCCCTCTACTAAAAGTCCCTCTACTTACAGTACAGCACCGTAAACACAATCAAAGCTTCGAAAACGCAGGAAAAATGAAACCTTTAAAGCTCCACTGTGTAAGATCTACTCCCATCTAGCGGTGAAAGTCTATATGACAAGCAACTAAATATTACTTTCTAGCCCCCCCATTCGGAACGCGTTTTAACTCGTACGGTGGCCCGGCCGTGTCATGCCAAGGTTAACATGGCTTCCAGTAGCTACAAAGCAAAACCAATGAGAAAAAATGAACAATTTGCAATGTCCTTTGCCTGTGATCCATCAAAGCACACAGATTTATGTTTAACATGAAAAAAGTCTGATTGTCATGATATGTCCGCTTAAAATCACATACAAAAAGCAACCATGACGGGTTTAAATGGACGCGAACTAATATTATGTCAAAGTACAATGCTTATGTTTTAAGTTAACGTTACATGTCCGTGTATATGTAAGAGCTTTCTCTCATATTGGTGAAAAAAGATCGCGCAACTTTCACAAGCTTGTAAGATGAAACGAAAGACGCGCAGATCAGACGCTTTTATCAGAGTATTATGTCAGACATTATGTCAGAGTACAATGCTTATGTTTTAAGTAAACGTTACATGTCCGTGTATATGTAAGAGCTTTCTCTCATATTGGTGAAAAAAGATCGCGCAACTTTCACACGCTTGTAAAATGAAACGAAAGACGCGCAGATCAGACGCTTTTATCAATGAAAGGCTAAAAATAGCGCTGTCACAGTGTGTTTGTGCTAGAGGTCACAACAGATGAAAAACATTTATCTCAGTACCTCAGATTACATAAACGGGCGGAGGGACGGCATGTGTCTGTTTGTACACATTAAACCACATGCATGTTTACACTAACAAGTGTTATGCATAATCATGCTAAAGTTAGCCAAGGAACTATAAAACTTCAAGTTTACAACATGGACTGTATAGATGTAAACGAATATGCTGAATTACCTGTGGAGAATATAGAAAGTGCAACTTCAGTGTCCCTTGAGTCCCATCTTGGAAAACTAACTCCAATAGTGACTTTGGTCTTGATGTTTTTCCTGTCACGTTGTCGTTTAAAATCCCCGTTTCGCATCCTTGGCGATTTGTTTTATTGTCCTCGAGAATATGTCTTCAACAGGCTTTCAAATCAAAGCATTAGATCGCAGGTTCATCACGGTGTGCGGTTGTTGTAAAATTCGAAGGATTCAGCTAACGTTACGCAGGTCACAGGCTGCATACGTCATCAAGCCTGGTTTATTTAAATCAACTGAGCATTACATTCGCAAGTCATACGCATATTACATCAATTTACAATTAACTAAGAATAATTGTCAGCTTTATAATTGTTAATATTCTGAAATAAGACTGTCTTGATGACGTATACCGCCTACACATGCAACCTCCGAAGGCTTCAGCTATCAGCCAGCGTGAGTGTAGTCTGAAAGCGCGAAAGGCGGAGCTTGAATTTCAGGAATGTCCCTCGTCGGCGAATGTATTTCAAAGATGGAGGAACAACATGGATTCAGCCAGAGAGCGCTTCGACGGTATGCATTTTAAATAGCAGATTCTACACTTACGAGAATACTTTCATTAGTGGGTGGGAAGTAATTACACATGAATGAGCACATACTTTTGAAAGAAAACATGGGTTTTTGTTAAGAATTAACTCAATAAAGTACACAGTAGAGCTTTAAGATATTGACCAAATTTTTGAGTCTTTTAACTTTTTATAGGGTTTTGCATCTGAACTAATCAATTGTTACTGCTGTTTGCACACATGCATTTTTGTAATCTTGTGTAGTCTGTTTATAAAGTTCAGTTTTTAATACAATTTCATTTTGTACAGATCAGCCCCATAGTACTGTTGTCATATTTGGCACCACCATGGTCATAAAGGAACTTTCGTGTGACTGTGTACAAGCTGTACGTGACTAATGGTCCATAAAGCTACTCTCACTAATTTAATCAGGTTAATTAATTTTAAAACATATGTAGACTTGAATAAACCACAACCAATTATTGTTAACAACATTTCAAAACTTTAATTTACATTTACAGCTAATGATATAATCTTCAAACTATTTACTATATAATTCACTGCTCTTTATCAAAAGTAACAGTAAATATCTCAGTATATACATCATGTAAAGTTTGTGTAAACATAATACATTCAAGCACAGTTTAGTTACAATGGGAATTTAAAGCACCTAAGAGTGAAAACATCCACATGCACAAAACTTTATCATTTTGAGGATCAAAAGCCCAGCAAGACTCTTCTTCTCTGACTGTGTGTGTTGCAGTGTGTGTTTATTGTTTCTGTATTCTGGTAACTTATTTGCCTTTTAAGTGAGGAGCTGCTTTCAGATAATACAGAGCCACGCTGTGTTCATCCTTTAGTCTGAAAAAGTGTACGGCACAAGCAGCCAATAACAGTGCTCTGCGAGCGAAGCTGAGGTGCGCAACAGTGTGACTGTCAAAAAGACGTAATCTTATCTAGAAAATGCGCATGAGGGGTCAGAGCATGCTTGACGGTAATGCATGCATTGAGTTTTTGACACTGAAAGACAAGCCTGAGGGACTTGAATATAACTAAATAAACTGTCAGTGCTTGACATTGTTGGGAGACAAGAATCTGGACTTTTTCAAGTTCATTTTTTTGCTATAGGAAGCAAATTATTTTTGTTAACATTGAAACTGCACTACAATACTCCAAGATTCACGAAATTAGGTACTTAAACTACAGAATCAAGTTTTCGATCTTTAGTTGCATTTCTCTACCTAGTTGCTTTCTAAAGCAAATTTTTCTCTCCTTTATTTTTTCTTTCATTCAGGTTATGTTGCAAATTCGGCTTGGTAGTTGGTACCCTGATGCCATCAGATAAAGATCACAGAAACTGTCTTCTTAACAGAATGACACTTGGACATTGACACTAGAAAAATAGCATTGACTTTTTATATGTAAATGCCCAACCAAATGACTCACCTCTTTTTATGTTTTTTGTCCTCCTTCCTTTTACGTCTAGGACTCGAACCACTGTGGACAAAAGGCAGAAAATTAAAGCGCATCAGAAATTACAAGCACACTTCTGAAACTTACTATAAAGTCATTAGCATTAATCAGCAGAAATTATCTATACTGGGTGAAAAGGACTGTGCCACACTGTAAAAAAAATCCGTAGAAATTACAATGTTATTGCAGCTGGGTTGCCGGTAATTTACCGTAGATTTAAATTTATGTTATTTACTGGCAAGAGTTTGTTCAAAGTTAAATAAATTTGAAATATTAACAAGTCTTTATCTTTACAGAATAAAACTATACAATAACAGCCTCATGCAAAGCATTCTGGGAACCAGAAATCATCATCAACCTTTTTCTGGGTTTTGCTTCAGATTTTGTTTCCCAGAATGTTTTGCTTGATGCTGTTTTTTTAGTTTTACTCTGTAAAGACAAAGACTTGTAAATGTTTAATGTTCATTTAACTCTGAACAAAATGTTGCCAGTAAATAACATACATTTAAATCTACGGTAAATTACCGGCAACCCAGCTGCAATTTCTACGGATTTTTTTTACAGTGCACATATATAATAACCCTAACCCACAATAATAATAATAATAACAATAATAACAATGACAATGACAATAACAATAATAATAATAATAATAATTTTGTTTTTATTATTACACATATTGACAGTTCATATTGCACTTTTCTCCTGCTATATACATAATTGTGACCCTGGACCACAAAACCAGTCATAGCTAAAAAGGCAATTTTCTCAATATTTACTTTTACCCTCAGAATCCAGATCTGTTTCTCCACCAAATATTGTCCCATCCCAACAAACCATACATCAATTCAAAAAGCTCATTTATGTAGCTGTCAGATGATGTATAAATCTCTATTTTTTTTTAAAACAAATCACCCTTAAAACTGGTTTGGTGGTCCAGGGTCACATGTTGCTGTTATCACTCCACTTATGCACATTTGCACATCTGTTGCTATACACATCTTCTATTTGCAACAGTTAATACTGTTGTTTGATTGTTTGCACTATTTCATATTCCAATTTTATACACATGCTTTGTACATATATTCTACCATACATATATACTCTACTTTTTCTTAATCTGTAAAATTGCTTTATAAATTTTGAAGAAAAGTCACACAAAACATTACACTGCATGCCATACTGTGTATAGCTGTGTATGTGACCGGTAAAACATTTGAAAGCCTCTGTTCAAGACAAGCAAAGTATTAAATGAAAATAACATTCACCTGTGTCTCCCCTTCCTTGAAGCAGACCTAGAGCAAAGAGAGAGTGACTTTAGAGACAGCGATGAAAAACAAACACACCAGCAGCAAAGTGTGTCCGAAATAAACCTCTAAACATGACCTGAAGTGAAAATCAATCACTACCTGTGTCGCTTCCTTTTCTTTGAGCTCTTCTTCTTCTTTTTCTTCCTCACAGGCGATGGACTGCAGGAGGGAGACCTGTGCAATCGAACAAAGCCATGTGTGGTTAAAACACGTGCAGGTTTTTGCTTGGATATTAAAGCTCAAGTATACGTGTTGTAAGAACTTAAGTGTTAAAATCTTTCAAAGATTTGTGCATGGAAAATGCACCTAACTTTGTATGGTTTACTTAAAAATTTTACTTTTTGGGTTTATTAAATCAGGCAATTACTTAACACACTCAAAAAAATGATTCAAGCCCTTCTTAGAAATGACACATTAAAATTGTGTTCAATTAATTTAAAATACCTCATTAAGAGCAATAAGTATATTTAATTAGTCTAACACAAAATGAATATGTACTATATTTTATTGATTTATTTTTAATTGCGTTAACACAATAAGTTTGAGTTTGGGTTCTGGAAAAAGAATTTCCCAGCATGCTTTGCATGCAACTGCTTTTGGAGAGTAATTTTTTTAATTAAGTGTTATTTTATGCATTTTTAGGTAAAGAGAAAGACTTAATAGTGTTTAATGTCCGTTTATCTTATTTATTTAGAAGCATTTGTGTTATATTTTTTCAAATTGTTTGGTTACCATCGTTCAGAAGAGTGGCGCTTGTGGTTAGGATGTGGATGTGACGTATTTCTCTCAATGAGCACCATGTTAATGTCTGTTTGGAGATCAGTCTCTTCTCACATGCTCATCCAAAGTATCATATGTTATTATTATTAGCATGCTTACATGTGCTTATGCTAATTAGTATGAAATAAAAACTTTTTATATAAAATAACAGAAATGAGTTATTCAGACTACACTACTTTGAGTTATTCAAACTATGCTAAATCGAGTTATTCAGGCTACACTAAATTGAGTTGAGGCAACTAATTGAGTATTGCCATTTACTTTAAATTGAGTTGGACTAACTCAATATATTTTATTGTGTAAAGCAGTTTCTTATGAGTTAGGGGTACACATTCATATTAGATGGAAATCCTGCACACAATTTTATTGAGTTAATCCAATGAATAATTTTTTGGGGTGCAGTTACAGTCGAAATAATGCATTAATGAGCTATAGACTGCTGTACATAGTACTGAAGGGGATCGCACACTGGCCGCGCAGCTCAGCGCTGCGCGCGAAGTTGCTCAAATCCCTGTCGCGCCACACAGCGCAACTCACATAGTTTAACATTAAATAACATCATATTTGTCCAAAATAATTAACGATTGGCTGCTAACGTATATTTTGCATTTTGAAGTAGATGCTATCTGACGAAGCTCGCGCTATTTAATGTGCACTTCCGGTTTACAATACCTCTGAGCTGCGCGGCCGGTGTGCGATCCCCATTAGGAGGCTTTAAAAAACTGCATCTCCTAGAATCCATGGGAATCCCAGATGCCAGCAAAAAAACTGAATCTCGAAAATTACAGAAATGCAAATGTGTTTCCCTTTAAGCGTAACAAAAGCTGAGGACAGTTCTTCTGTTCAATGGCTCTTGTCATTACATTCATCATGTACTTGGATTGTTCACTAATGTGAAAGTTAAAAGCTGTTTCTGGATATATATTGTAGACACACTATGCAAAACAGCACAAATGTACAGCTTTAATAAAATGCATTGGGGACTATCGATCAAAAATGCACTTACAATGCTGAATTGGGTGCTTGTGCATGAAATTTTTTCTTTTTCAGTTTTGACATTGCATAGTCATCACATGGAGATCATTTGTTTTCTGGACTGACCTGTGTCTTCTCCTCTTCCTCTCGGACTTCTTTTTCTTTTTCTTCGCTTTAGGCATCGGCCGAGGGGAAAGATCAGCATCAAAAGAAACGCTAAAAAAGACAAAAGAGAACCTATTTTTCAAAATCTCTTCCTGTTATTCTCACTGCATAGGTCATACGTTGACAATTATTCAATATTAGATGCTTGATGAACAACTAGTTTGTAAAGGAGTCATTCATTGTGCGTAAAGGTCAGGTTTGAGACGGACAAACGTGGCATGATGTTTGACAGCACAAACTGACAGAAAGTAAGTTTTTCTTTAGCAAGGGATGTGAATAAGATTGATAGCTGTCTGAGCATCGACTTAAGGACCAGTCAAAGTTCCCTTGGGGGATGTGTGTAAAGAAAGAAGGGAATAATAGACATGTAATGGAGGACAGATGATGGAACTTTTATCGCAGGTAAAAAGGTAAGTAAAGGAGAATACATTTTAACGGCAATGAAAGATTGCTCTTTTTGGAATAAGAATATAAATGACAGTATGGTAAGAAAGAGTTGTTCAACAAGGAGTCGTCCTACTCTCAGAAATCCCAAATAAATCCTGCTGTGTGCAGAATATTTAATTCTGCTTTTACCATCAAACCTGCAATGCAAGATTAAGGCCTTAAAATTAAACTAAATTCATAATCTTGTTTACTATACTTTGGGTTTAACCTTTAACACAGTGGTTCTCAAAATGGGAATCGTGGCCCCCTGAGGGCCCCTGAGATGGTCCCCTTAATGACTTTTTATAAAATACATTATTTCATCATAAATTCTGTGTAATTAAACCTCAGAAAAGTAAGGCTATTAACCAACAGCACTATACTGTACAATTTAATATGTTTTGTTTAACTGAAATGTTAATTTCATAAATTTTATCTGGGGGGCATGAAAGGATGCAACGTACACAAGGCCAAACGGCGAAAAAGTTTGAGAACCACTGCTTTAACACACTAATCCTTTGGATAATCAAAAATTAAAACAGATTCTGAAAAATCAAATGTATTAATATTACAACAACAACAACAACAAAAATACAACTATATGACCTACTAGGAAAGTCAAATAATGAAATAACAAAAAAAATCTATGCTATCTGGCCCAAAAAAAGCACACCTTGGCAGACTATAATATCTGTGCACAGTGACAGATAAAAAATGTAGAACCACCTTGATAATGTACAGTAAGAGGGACACATTCAGAGGACACAATCTTACTATACAAAGACGCAGTGGAGGACCGTCAGGGCTTGCAAAGCTTTCTCTTCTTCTCTTCTCTGCCTTTCTCACAAGGTAGTGTCCACTCCACAATCACAATAAAATTGAGACAGAGCTGCACTTTCTAATAGTATGCACAAACTATAAACACATTTTAAAAAGTCTTCATTTAATTCTGCCTGTCACAACCTTGCCATGCCTTGATAAAATCCTTTTTTATGTTTAATTGCCAATTGAATAAAAAAAATGCTTTATATGCATATTTGTATGTAAATGCAAAACAAATGGATGCCAAAAAGCAGATTTAAACTTAATTAAAATTTAAATTGAGAAAGTTTTCCTTGAATGCTGAAAAGCATTAACTTTACTGCATAAATTGTTGAAGAGGGAATCAGCTGGAATGCATCAAGCAATAGCCATCATTCTATCAGCAATCCTTCAGCCCAATACATCTAAATTCATGAAGTCAAGAACAGAAATGGCACTTGGAAAAATAAGGGTTTAAGAGGAAGGAGATATAAGAGAGAGAGAGAGCGAAAGAGCAAGAGAGAAAGAGAGAGAGATAAAGAGAGATAAATGAAAGGTAGGTTTTTTTAATCAATTTACTGTTAGTAACATCAGTAAAAATGGACATCCTAGCAGAACACATGTGCCGTTAAATGCACCGAGGTGTCAACTCAAAAGCGCCTTTTTAAAGCAATGACATTGAAGGAAGTACAACTATAGGATCTGAGGCTTAAAGGAATAGTTCACCCAAAAATGAAAATAATGTCTTTAATGGCGTCTGTTGTGAAGTGCATGTGCGAGACTAAAGTCATGTTATCCTCAGACATGTTTGCAAAGTTTTTTTTTTTCAAACTTAAAGTGTCTCCCCCAGATTGAAAACAAACAAACAAACAAAAAAACAGCTGGGGCGCACAAGATAACACGTCAGCCGCGTCGCACGTCATCTGCGTCACTGCAGTCACGTGACTTTAGTTTCGCGCATGCGCTTTACAACAGATGCGGAAGAGAAGACAATGCTGAATAAAGACGTAATTTTATTTATTTTTGGACCAAAATGTATTTTCGATGCTTTAACACATTCTAACTGACCCGCTGATGCCATATGGACTATTTTGATGATGTTTTTATTACCCTTCTGGATATAGACAGTATACCGTACGTAGATTTTCAATGAAGGGTTAACAAGCTTTCGGACTAAATATAAAACATCTTAAACTGTGTTCCGAATATGAAAGGAGGTCTTACGAGTTTGGAACGACATGTGGGTGAGTCATTAATGACATTATTTTCATTTTTGGGTGAACAATCCCTTTAACAGAGTGATACCATACTGCATCTACAACTTAGAGTCTCAAGTGTGAATCTTTAAAATGGCATTTTTACCCATATAAAAATGCACACAGTCTGTTTTTATAAAAAACATAAACTACACTTTCAATAACACTCACATCTGAAACAGTCAACAACGCTACATTATATATACAAAAGCACAGAACTCAAAGTTATACAGCATTAGCTGAATATATATATTTTTTAATATATCCAATATCAATACTGAAGAATACTGTATACTACAGGGGCATTTCTGCCCCAAAATACGCAGTGCACTTTGTATAAAATGTTTGCCTTTGGTCCTTATTAATTTCTAGCCCTTGAATTGGGGGCTTACACGGTTTGTTAGAGAGAAAATTTTACATAAAACCGCAATCATCAATAGGGAATTTAATATAAAAGACACATACAACACATATATCAAATTTATCATCACCGTTAATTACAGCACAGGGTGCAACGTTTGTAATTTTGATTGCATCACTGGCACACTACTTATTTCATCGGGAGTGATTCATAGTAATCAAAACGATCCAATCAAAAGAGGGCGTGAAACATTACACCCAAACAACTAATATTCTTGATTCAAACAGAAGGGACGAGGCACGCCGAACAAGTTAAAGACATTTTCTGAACTAATTTCAAAGGTTAAATCTCCTGCACCCTGAACGAAAAGGATTTATCACGAAGCGGCAATGAGCAAATACTATTCCCACTATCCCTATCTTATTTAGCCGCATCAAGTAATGTCTTTCCATCACTTTTAATCCTTTGAACCCATAAAAATCCATTAGATGATTTAAAATCCCCCAATCTGTACCATTCAAACACAGATAAGACCCATGGAATAGAAGAACTGACCTCTATGATATTTTCAAAGGCAGATTTTCTGATACTGACCGTGTTCCTATCAAAGAGACTCATTTTAGCTGGCTATATTAAGTTTAAAGTGCTCTGTGACCGTAAGAGCTTGTCTCGTAGGAACAGGCACAATAGAAGCAGGAGAAATAAAGTACTAATAATGAAGCATGAATGGACTTTTCTCTCAAAAGTGCATCTGTCTGTGAATATCACGTTACACCATATAGCGAGCATATAGAGGCATCACAGCCTGTCGAATCACCTAAACAGTACCCAAGACACAATTTTGAGACAATGATGTTTCAAAACAGTTTACTTCATATAGAAAGCCACATAAAATAGTAAGTAAACCCCACTGCATCAAGTGACGCAGCAAGTAATGAAAATATACAAAAGCAAAAAAGGTATGCAGGAGAAACATGACAAATACACATGACTGACGCAGGTCAAAGTCATGGTGGCAGCAGCAATGAGATTTCCTTCTTGTGGCATAACGCTACAACAGGATAATAATATTTCATAGACACAGGGGAGCGCTGTCCGTGACAGTCGACGAATTACAGAGTGTCGTCTCTCTGGCTTTGCCCAGACAGTCATTGATTCAGTAGGAACACTGAGAGGAGACCATTTAGGTGGATCAAAACACAGACGTTGCGCCAGGCAGGCTGCACGGATGCGCTTAAAGGGAGAGGGAGCACTCCGAGGGTGACAAAGGCGGTTTGATTTGATATAGGAAGGCAGATTATCCAGCCCAAAAACATTAAAAGCTGATTAGAAGCAAAGTAAGAGCCATTTGTGTTTAATTGTCTCACATTACATTCTCAGAGCAAAGTCACGCACACACATTGCCATTACAATAGTCTAAGATTGTTTTGTAATTAATCTTGGTCTTACTGAAAGGCACTTTATTATCAGAGCAGACAAAATTTGCTTAGTGCCATTTTAAACCAAATACAGAGGGATGTTCATCCTGACAAGTGATCATAAACTGTATGACAACGCACCACATGCATGGGTGAATCTAAAAAAACATGTCATATTACATCCCAAAGCCAAAACAGAGAAAACATACTGTGTTTGTGTAGACGGAAAATGCTTACAATGAAAATGAAGCACTAGATTTGTTGCACTGTGACATTATTTCGAAGGCGACTAAGAATATATAAGGAGCTAAGATGCAAAAGCTGCTAAGCACCACCTAAAAAATGAGATAATAGCCTCTTTCACAGTAATTTTGGTAAATTACCATGCATTTACCAGAATGAATTTTACCAGTAAATACAAAAATGTGCTGTTCACACACAGAGACGTTCTGTCTTTATACCTTTGTTTTTACCGAGGGGCAACCTTCCGATCTCTCTAATGAAGCCAATACGGAAGTGACTTAAACTGCAATTCATCGACTGGCGGCTTGAGGCTGTCTCCAAAAGGGAGTCAATTCCCATAGACTCCCATGTTAAAAATGCCCAACTTTACAGTAGAAAATAATATATTTACAGCCTGGTACAAAGAGTGTATTTGGTCTATATAGCTAATTTTGCCCTTCATGACAACTGTAAGGGGGGTGAATTTTTTTGTAACTCATCCGTTTAAATGATATTAAGCCTGAAACTTTTGCATAATTAAGAGCGTGGTCGCTTGAGTGACAATTGAAAAGCCACCGCTGTCACTAGACTCGCGCTGGGCAGTTCAGGCCGGGGTATAACTTTTTTTCCGCGTCCACGCAGCTTTTCGAGTATACTCCCCGCGGCTACACGCGGATGGCCGCGTTCGACACTATACGCAATACAAATGATTTCTTATTCAAATTATTAGTCTAACAGGCTGTCAGGGCAGCACTGATTTGGCGACATTTACAGTACATTAAAACATTAGGATAGGTGAAGAAAAGTAACTGATCCACCATTGCAAACACAGATTAGAACAAACAACAAGACAACAAAGAACAGGAATCAAACAAACATGCTCCAGAGCTTTCTGCTCTTGGAAGAAGTAAAAGTTAAAGAAGAAAAACGATAGTGTGTGTGATATTTCCTTTGTATAATTGTTTATAGTGGAGTGCACTGTCTAAATATTTTCACGCGCATGCGCTGTTGTACGCGGACTGTATGCGCACTGTCCGCGCGGTCTCAAATTTTGGGCTGCACGCGGACGGTCTGCGTGGCCGGCCACGGACCCTCTTGATGACGAAAATGACGTCATGCGGACGGCGCGCATACGCGGACATCCTTTGTATACTTTCGGCTTTCAGCTTCACCCATGTCCCGCCCCTTACCCATTTTCGATTTTCTGCGACTGATTCGCGGTGACGCGCGGCCAAGATGGCGACGACAGGCAACGTCTACTTTAACTCTTTCGCCGCCATTGACGAGAATTTCCTGCTTTCCGCAATACCGCTCTTTTTAAACCCGGAAGTATTGCCCTATGGCAAGCGACTGCATGTTCGTGTCTGTTTTAAAGATCGCTCTGAATGGGATCTCTATGAAAGTCCGTCACAAAAATGTAATTATCTCTGCTTTTTGCTCAAAATGTGGTGTTTTTGCAGAAACCTACCCATATTCAAAAGCTGATTACAAAAGAACTCCTGAAGGTAGGATGAAACGTTTGTTTTTTTTTTTTGTTTTTTTGAAAGCAGAGGGTCTGTTCTTTCATTTGATATATTGTATGTTTATATATTTAAAGAAGAACATTTTCTTTAAGGCTTTAAACTTTTGTGAAAATCATGAAAAACGCTGGCACTGGCTGGCAACTTTTTTAAAAACGCTGTCGGCGAAAAAGTTAAGCTTCAAAAACGATCTTCACAAACCAATGGGTGACGTCACGGACACTACGTCCATATTTTTTTACGATCTATGGTTTTAACCAGTAAGATCATTCACACATCAGTATCAAAATACAGGTAAACTCGGTGAGAAAGCTGAAGCTTTGCACATTAGACTTACAGAGGGTGTGGTTTACACAGGACGTCAGCAATTCGGCAAATAGATGGTAAGCTGTTTTAAACAACTTTGTGTGGAAACGTCCGTTAACAGTGCATCTGTATCAAAACGTTATGACTGGCCCGAAGCTGTAAGCGCTGTCTGACGTTGTCGGTTCTAAATGCCGGTAATCTTTATTTTTCGCTCACACATAGGACTTACCAATAAAAAAGCCGCAAAAACGAAAAACAAACAAATGTGAATTGGATGCGTTTCCACCAAGTTGTCAAAGCGGCGGTATTGGTAACTTAACCAACAGTAAACAAAACGAGGCATGCTTGGAAAATGGAGACAGGACCTGTTTTTCCTGATCCCATTTTTCAAACTTTAGTTGGTGTAAGGTTGCTGTTAGATCATAAATAAGTTCACTGCCAGGTGATATATTTTCTTTAATAGAATTCCCCTTTCAAAGCCTACAGCGAACAGCCGGTTTGGACTACAGCCCTATACTTCTCGGTTGAATTACGTCAATATTGGAGTTTTTAACTAAACTCAGCTCGCAGGAATACGTCAGTCGCCAGCTTTGGCTCAAACAGCTCTGGCTAAGCTAAGCTGCTGTCGAATCACAACACACTAAACAAACGACACAATCAGAACTTGTCAAGTATTTCTGAAGGAGGGACTTCATAGAACAAGGAAGACATCAGCCCGTTTTTAGGACAGTGAAACAGCGCTTTAGAGATAAGTAAATTGTGTGAAAAATAATGCATTTTTACAAACGAAACATAAACACACATTTTGGGCCTTTTTTCAATTGACTGGATGAAAATAATTTAAGGATTTATCTAAGCTCATTTGCTAACTAGTATTACTAGTACTAATTAGAATCAAAAGCTTCTAATATTGCCATGTTACTGTAATATGCTGATCACTGGTTAAGTGGCATTGAGACTCATTCATAACTGGCATTCATAACTCACTACTAACACTAGCACCACAGTATTCTCTTCTGTGTTCTCAATCCGCAGGGCATGAAAATACACAATCACAACATATCCTACACCTTTCATTCACACAGCTTAATGTCAGCAATCTTATTCAGCTTGTGTTTTTCCTCAATGGCTTTTAAAGGCTTTCCATCAATTTCGGGTAACCTTGAAGGCATGCAGGTGACGAACACGCCCCTAATGGCCACCATCACTTTAGCTGTCAAAAGAACCAGCGAAATGAGGGTCGTCCTGTGAGTTAGAGCACTGACACACTCAGGAGAATATTCAAGGATAGAGAGTAAAAAGACTGTCAAAATTTATAATGGACATCTCACTGTGAGCTTCAGCGTGGTTTACATTGGAAGCAAATGTAACATGATACTTTCCCTCTACAAACTAAAATCAATAGACAAAATATTAAACATGTCTCTACAATCTTGTTGCAAATATATATCATGCATTTTGAGTCCTGTGAGTAAAGATCATGAAGGGGTCTTTTGACTGAGCACTGATACACTCTGAAGGATGTTAAACGAACAGTATGTAAGAAATTTATATCAATTAATCATAAAATGGCCCTGATATGTCACTAGACATGAAGAAATCATTTTCATTTCAAATACTTATATCACTGACAACAGTGGTCTGGCCAGGATATTTTTCATTTAAAAAGTGGAGTTGCAGCCCTCAACTGATGTTTATGTTGTCATTTTGTGTATTGGCCACCAGCTGTGTGATTGCAGTACCAGTTTTAGCCACAAGTTTTGTGATTGCAATACCAGTTTTGGTCACAATCCTACATACTGTTCCTTTAAACTTGCAGACCAACCTGCAGACAGACAGCTGTCATGAAATAATACTTTTTTTAACAGAATGTTTTAACAGAAGTGCCTTCCCCAAAAGACTGAAGTTCACTATTTAAGTTCCTGACACCATACAATACCCCTAATCGTACGAGTTTTCCCATTTTCTATTTGTTAGAAAACATATAGAGCTGTAGAGGTGACATTTGCTAAAATAAAAAATTGAAAGACTTTCGCATGTGCATGCATCTTACTTTTTTTGATAATATCACCTCTACGGATCCACAAAAAACATGAAAACACTAATATTTAAGTACATTTGTGTTACAGTATGTGATTTTGGATTCTTCATATAGAGTGGCACATGGATCGGTGTTGGGGTGAAGTTACTTTTAAAAGTAATGCATTACAACATTAAGTTACTCCCATAAAAGTAACTAATTGCATTACTTAGTTACTTTTCATGGAAAGTAATGATTAAATTACTTTTTAGTTACTTTTGCGTTACTTTATTCTTGGCTGAGGCTTGATGCCTTTCAGGCCTTGCAGGTGTTTTTATGACTGAAAAGTTCTGCATCCAGAAATTGCATATTTAATCACAAAAATGTCGAGCTCTGGCCTGCCATCTCAGTTTTTGACTCAAACTGTTCCCACACAGGTAACTCAAATATCAATGTTTACATTTAAAAAGTAATGCGTTACTTTACTTGTTACTTCAGAAAAGTAATATTATTACGTAATGCACATTACTTGTAATGCGTTACCCCCAACACTGGCAGGGATTTATTTATTTTTTAAGGGCAAACCGGAGGTTACCCAGCAAGCAAAAACCAAGATGTTGAAATGACGGCTTACTATAGACCCGATATAGACCGGCTATGAGTGACCCACTTCTACCCTAAATAGCCTTGAATTTGGTTACATGCCTTTTTGCCAAAATAACTTGAAGATGTATGATATTCCAACATGTAGGCAAAGTCAACACCAAAGAGGTGTTCAAGGTGTTTGCTTTCATTTGTTTTAAACTTATACCTATCGTCTATTCTTGGGCTAGACGTCTATAAGATTTTCACTGACAGCCCAAATTTAGCCTGGTTTTAGCCCAAATTGCTTGCTGGGTAGCGGGATGTTGGTTCCCTCACCAAAATGCCCATTCATTTTTCCCATAGGCTTTTGGATTATCGCAAAAAATAAGCTCTGTGTATAAACAAAATTTTATGACGCTTACACATTTTGTCCGACAAGATGACCTTCACAGTTGAACACAACGTCTTCATGAATTATGAACTCTAAATGCGTTTACTAAAAATTCAAAGCTAACACTTAAAAACATGTTCCCTGATAAGGAAATATACTCTGTGGATGATTTTTTTGGGAATTGTGCCCATGTTGCATTGTTTTTGCGATCTACATGCATGATGATGTTTAAAGTCCCTGACAAGGTCTATAGTCCCACGTAGCAACTTGCTAGCAACCACCCTTTTAAAGACACTTTAAAGTTTTAAAAAGCCATTAGTGGGGTTATTACTGGTGTGTTTTATGTTGTAGAATAAAACATGATGAAAATATCTTGGCCTTATGTTAACCCAAGATCTAATTAACCAAAACCTGACTTCGGGACTGTGGAACCAAAAGTGCTAAAATGCTAACTCTCTTCCGGGTTTTGCAAACAAATGTCATCCTACTGAATTGTCACAGATGAAGAAAAGCGTTTTGTGGATCTTTGAGATTTAGCTTGATCTGACTTAATCTTTCTTTGATCAAGCACAGTGTGTTTGATTATAACATTGCCACTGTAAACACAACACAAGATAAAACTGGCTGAGAAACTGAGCATTAACTTATGTAAAGTTTAGCATGCTTAAGATAACAAGTAAGCCTATTCCCTGTTTAACATACAGATGTGTTGCTGTTCCACTGTGTTATCACAAGCGCTTTGAAGGTATCAGAGGAATTAAAGCGTTAAGAATTCAGTATTGAATCAATTTCTTTCACCATGGAGTTTAAATTTGGTGGATGGGCAGTATAACGGCCCCATCAAAGACGCCTGTGTTCAAATTTTCAGCAACACCTGAATGTTTACACTGTGGCGAGGAGATAAGAGTGTTTATGTCTACACCGCTTTAAAGTTTGGGGTTCCTAATTCATGCTTGTTGAGTGAGGCTATAGCTTAGAAGTGGATTTGGTGCTTCACATTTTCACGCGTTTGATCTTCGAAGGGTCAAAATAAGATTCATGTTTGAATAGATTTATCGGTGCAAAGGTTATGTGGTTTAATTATACAACGTCTTCAACAACACTTACTGTAGTTCAAAGGTGATGGAAAAGAGATATTTTAAATACAAAGACGCTACAAATAGTATTTGTTCTAGAGCAGCTGACATGTTTGTACCAAAACACTTAAATAAGACGTTCAGAAGATACAAACCTGCGGGCTCGGCGGTGGCTGTGACGCTTACGTCCTCTGTGTTTTGTGTGTCCATTTTTCTTTCGAGTTTTTGAAACTGTGTCTTTATTTTCTGCTTTCTCTTCATTGTCTTTAGGTGATAGGGTAACAGCTGTCTCCGATCTGGAATAGAAAAAAAACATTGGGTCTTAGTATAAAATATGTGAACAGTTTGCAAAGATTTTCCTTGTGCAACAGGTTGTCTAAGCAATTTTTGGCAAAACCATCCTGCATTGAAACTGTTGTAACAAAATTATATATATTTGCAAATCATTTTACTGTAAATACAGATCAGATCTGTAATGAAATTAGAAATCCACAGTTTGAAAAACATTAAAAAAATTCCATGAATTTGTTTTAAAGTGCACTGATGTTTGGGTTAAGATTTAGCTTACTGCTGCAAAACATTGAAATATTTCATGTTTCTTTTTCCCAGACCATCATAAATGCAGAGGTCATCTGCTCAGCATTCAAATGATGTGTCAACAGAAAATCCTTTATTTACATGCCTCGGTTGAACATGACATTTTAAAAATAATTTTAGGTTGTAATGGTTTGAAGACTCCATGTGCCTGTCAGCTATCGGTGAAGAAGAGCAAAAAGAGTGGCATGGGTATTTTTCATGAACTAATAAATCAAAAAATGTATGCCGTCTGATGTTTCACTAATTGCATTCTGTCAACCTGAAAAATGTAATAATTCAATGACATGTACTTGAGCAATTCAGTTTGTCCAAGCTATAACGATACTTGCTTAAGGGTAAACGAACATGGTCTCTTTCTTACAGATGTTTTAGAGTAAAAAGCATGCAAATATGTTTTTATGTTTGAATATACACTGAATCATACAATAACATGTCAATTTATTTAGTTTCGGATCATTTAAATATGTAAAGTTACAGAAAACCCTCTGAAATGGCCTTTAAAGATCACCAAAGGGAATTGATTTAAACATTGACACAATGGCATATAGTAGCTGTACCCTCAATTAACTACAAATACAGGAATTGACAGAGAAAGCTGATTTTTTATAAACAAAATCCAAAAGGGACTTATAACTCATTTGAACTCTTGCTGAATTTTATAAAACTCCTTCATTGTTTCCTCATTTTGCAAAAAAGTATCTGTGCAAAATATTATTTTGAATGGTGATTAATCATAATGGCAATTTTGAAACAATTCAAATATATTTAATTAATGTTATCTATACAAAATGTAAGAAGAACAGCCTAAAAATTAATTAATTAAAATAAACACGCTACTGATTTAAATAAGGTTAATTCTTTCTATTTTGGTGTCTGTGCTTTCCAGTTTTTTTTCTTTTTTACATTAAAGTCCATGTAAAGTAATTCAAGAGAATTATTTTGAAACACATTATAAATGTTAGAAATGTATTGCTGAAACACTTTACAAAGACTGAACTATGTATCACTGAATTGTGAAGATTGTTTAAAAGTTTTTCACAATTTCTGAGTTATGGATTATTTGGGCGGGGCTAAAACGGTGACTCAAGAAAACACAGGAACCACTGAGCATGGCCCCGAACCTAACACAATCGCGAGCATGCATCTTGAGCAGTTTGTAAAAAGATGACTTACTTACTTAGTATTTTTGTCTTGTTTTAAGTACAAATATCAAAACATTTTTAAATCAAGATGCATTTTCTTGATAAGCAAAATGACAGAAGAAAAGATGTCTAGTTTTTAGACAAATTTGTGCATAAAACAAGCTAATTTTTTTTTTTAAACTAGACATATTTTATCAGTTATTTTGCTTATCAATGCATCTTGATTTAACAATTTTTAGATATTTGTACTAAAAACAAGACAGAAATACTAAATAAAAAATGTTTTTGCACTGTAGTGGTATTTGAATGTTGAAAGAGACTGCAGCTTTCCCGCGAGTGGGCGTGGTTTTAGCGTAGACAGTGGACACCCCCCCAATTGTTTGGGAGAAGAGAATCCTGCTTAAAATTTTTATAAATTATTTTACTTACTTGCCATTTTTTATTATTTAAATTTGGCTGGGTTGTAAACTTAGAACACATAATTAAAGGGGACATAGCATTAAAATCTGACTTTTACCATGTTTAAGTGCTGTAATTGGGTCCCCAGTGCTTCTATCAACCTAGAAAATTTGAAAAAGATCAACCCTGTAACTTAGTTTTGCTAAACCATTCTCTGCAAGCATGTGAGAAAATAGTTCATTGAAATTTGGCTCCTCTTGTGATGTCAGAAGGGGATAATACCACCCCTTAATCTGCACTATCCAACCACGCCACAATGTCAACTCATTTGCATTTCAAAGGACACACCCCAAAACAACACATTTTTGCTCACACCTACAAAGTGGTAATTTTAACATGTTATAATAAATGATCTATATTATATTTTAACTAGAACTTCACATACATACTCTAGGGACACCAAAGATTTATTTGCCATCTGAAAAAAGTCTTGTGAAATGTCCCCTTTAATATCGCTTTATGCGGACTTTAAAATTCCAGCTGCACCTTACCAAATGGCTTGCTATCAGCTACTCACAGACAAATCAATCTGATGAATACTATACTTGAGTGTAGGGAGACCTAGAGATCACAGTAAGATTGTGATACAGCACTTGAGCCTTACTTTTCCAGTCAGATCTTTCACAAAGAGCTTGAAAATAAATGCATAAATAAAACTGATTGCTAAAGCCGGGTGGGTAGGCCCGGCTCGATCTCCATGGCATAATTACAGATCCTCCTCTGGAGTGCATGCATGTTTGCACGCGTACGTCCGGGTGCACCCACATACGTCTGCGTATGAATTTGTGTGTCTGAGTGCCAGCGTGGTGTGTGTGTGTGTCTGATTGTAATGAGAAGTTAATCAGTCTTGCAGATTAAATGCTGATTGCCTCACTCTCACAGCAGCAGGAGGAGGCCTGCCCTCTGCTACCTCTGGATAAGAGAGGGCAAAGCACAATCACATTATTAATGTCAACCTTCCGGCACTGCAGCCCTACACGGCCCTCTAATGTGCCGATACGTGATTGGAAAATACACCGCCCTGCTGGTATGATAGGGAGAGGATTACAGAAGATGAAACGGTGCAAACATGTTGGCGTGAGGGAAAATAAATGACCCAAACATCTTCACATTCACACCCAAGATACAAAGTTAGGTCATGTGTGTTATTGATGGATGGTGACAAATCTGTGCCATTGAATGAATAAAAATGGCTGTAAGATTGTGGTTCAAGGTCACTGTGACTTTACCAAGAAAGAGATGTTTCTGGATGAATGTCTTTTCTGTAAGCAACAATACTCCTGACATTTTCGTTAAACAAGCATTGTTCTCCTTCCAACTATAAAATCAAAGAGACAGAAATGGTATAGGGTTAGATCCTACACCTAACCCTCAAATGTTGTTCTAAAAACAACAAGGATGTCCTGCCTTGTACGATCACATTCACTGGGGTTTAAGGTTGACAGTAATTTTGTAGAGCATGATGTTTTCTAGGATCATCTTTTGATGGTTCTGGAAAAACATCCCTGTCAAAAAAGTCCAAATTTTTTTAACCACCCCTAAAAAAATGAAAGTGATTAAGGATAATGCTGTGACTCCAGGTTAGGTCAGGGCTAACCCTAAACATTAAACCTGACTATTACATGAAAAAATAAAAATGTTATAACCATACACTAAACACTTATCTGTTCTTGAAAGCTATGGCGCTAAATAAATCAAAGGTGATAAACTACACAGTACCTTTCGAAGCACCATGGCCACTGGTGAGTAAACACAATAAAAGTTAGAATGCTGGGATACGGCAACAAGTCCATAAATAAAGCACAATAACCAACCTAAGCTGTAAATGTTGAGATATTATACAGCCTTCTGTCCTAATAGAAGCTTCCTCTTAAATTTCCAAGGACTCCTTTTTGCACAGCCCCGTGGGTTTTTGTTGGCTGTTAACAAGAATGACCCACTGATGTGAGCTTTAAATGAAATCGATTTCCCCATCATGCATTGATTTTTCTCTGATCGTCTTCAGGTTTTATGGGAGAACATTTCACAGGAAGTCATATTTATGGCATGCTGTGTATATCTGTCTCCAACATGCTTGAACACACACGCAATTGCATTGGTTTGGGCTTGCAAACTTTCAAAGCTGTCTTGTGTGCAATGTTCAAGTAATCTGCTGTTCTGGTTCTGACCGTTTGAAGGGTCTTAATGGGACTATTCAAAGATCACAGCGGGAAAAAGCTTTCTATAGAAAATAATAGCATGAAGATGTTGTTTGATTTTAGCTCTATATACGACGTAGCTGTTAGAGACTCGTGAGGCCTTTATTTTAGCGATGATGGAATGGAGAATTTGACATGAACATTTAACTGGAATAAACTGCATTTTAATGAGTTCTGTAATGTGCGCTGTAATGAGTTTATGAAAATTACAACATGCCCACAAAATCACAATTGGCCAATCAAAAGGAAATTACTAGACTTTAGCTTGTTGCTATGCGTTTGATAGGGTGTTGCTAAGGGTGATTGGTTCTCTGCCCAAGTCAAAAGAAGTCACCCCCAAATATCTATAATATTCTGGTCTCATTTAAAGGGTAAGTTCACCCCAAAATGACAATTTTATCCTAAATCACCTACCCCTGCGTCGTTCTAAACCACCAAGTCCTCCAATTGTCTTCAGAACACATTTTTAGATATTTTTGATGAAAACTGTGAAGCTTCTTTCTGTCTAATAGACTATGTTTCCCAGAAAAGAATGAGACATGGCCAAAAAGGACCATGTTCCTTCAGAAAGTCAATAATTATATTATGAAGGGACGAAGACACTTTTGTGTGCACAGAAAACAAAACAAATGATTTTATTTAACAATTTGTTCTCCTGCTTGGTTGTTCAGTGCGCTTTCACAAGCAGACGTCTGCTGACGAGGTGCTGACGTCACCTGCTGACGTAGTTGCCAGCGTACAGACAAAGAAAACGCTTGCAAGTAATTTGTGAATTTATACAGGCTTGTTTACAATGCTTGCATAATGGCTTAAATAAAACTATGTCAGCAGGTGATGTCAGCAGCAAATTGTTGAATAAAATCGTTCGTTTTGCTTTCTTTGTGCACAAAAGTGTTATCGTCACTTCATAATATTATTATTAAACTACTGATGGAACATGGACCTTTTATTCTTTTCTGACGAAAATAATTGTAAAACAAAGTAAACACAAGCCTCCTGGTTTTCATCAAAATATCTAAAGGGGGGGGTATGAAGACAATTAGAAGACTTGGTGTTTTAGAACGACACAGAACAGGTTAAATGATTTATGATAAAATTATCATTTTGGGGTGAACTAACTCTTTAGGCTACATCTTAAGCCGAATTTAAGCCTGATCACTTAGAAAAGTCACAGAACAGGATGCACCTATGAGTTCCTGTCAGACTAGTCTTTAAAGTTAGTCATTAATTTTTTTCTTCAAGACTGATCATGACTGTTTTAAGTATGTTACAAAGAAAGGTAGATTGGTCTAATTTAAATCCAAATAATAAGACTAATAAGACTAACTAATTGCCAGTTAGTCAGAATCATTCTTAAGACGCAGTCTTAACTTCACGGCTATGTTTATGCAATCGGCCAAAGGTTTTGTGTTGATGTGTTTTTGTTGTCGTGGGTGAGTCACGACTCCTACTTTGGGTCTTCTCTCTGCTTCTGCTGTATGACATTGATACCCAGTTTGATGGGTTAGAAAGGCAGGGGAAAGAAATGTAAGATTGGGAAGATGTAGTACGAAAAAACAGATGGTTCAGGATGCACACAAACATGCACATAAAACAGTGGGGTAGATCGGAGAAATGTCAAATACACAGAAACACAGAGGGCTATTTTAGAAGTTTATAGATATAGACCCAAAGAACGTGGACAGGTGCACAAACACACACATACGCACGCACGCACGCACACACGCACGCACGCACACACACACACACACAATAGATTAGGAGATCCTAATCAATATCTCAATCATCTCTGCTACAGCTACTACAAAATCTTCTACAGACTTCAAAGGGAGCTGCCAAGGTCAAACTAAACAACATCTTTTTAATTTTTAGAAACTGCAAAATAATTGTACAAGAACACAGAGGAAAAACGTATTGCCTTAGATGTTGTTCTTTTATACCACAGGACACTTTATGTGGACCTCCAATTAAGTATCAGCATTGCCTCAGAGGTTTCTTCTTAAAATGACTTAACAAATAAGACAGTTGGTAACATATAGTATGGAGCTATAAAACTGATGTTAATCATTTGATACTAGACAAATCTGATACTGAATTATATGACGTTTGATCACAGCCTTTGGTATCTCGCCAAATTTGAGCACAATTTCGAACCTTGTTGAAAGCTTTTCGGAATCTTTAAAGAAGATGCATAAACTTTTAGACTTTTTTCAGTAAACCCAAGCAAATCTAAATTTGCTCTTTATAGAAGATAAATATTTCTCCTATACAGTAGCTGATGTAGCCCCTAAATATAAAAATAAATTTGAGCAAACTGAGACCAACTTAGATGGAAGCATTTAGATCAGGGAAGGCAACTTTGGTCCTGGAGGGCCGGTGTCCTGCAGAGTTTAGCTCCAACCATAATTAAACACACCTGAAGCAGCCAATTAAGGCTTACTAGGTTTTACTAGGCATACTAGAAACGTTTAGGTAGGTGTGCTGAGGCAAGTTGGAGCTAAGCTTTGCAGGACACCGGCCCTCCAGGACCGAAGTTGCCCATCCCTGATTTAGATCATATCTTGTTTCTGTGTGTTCCACACCATCTGCTAAAGTCAGTCACCTTTGCCTGTTTTTTGGCCAATTCACCATGTTGAATGTCACCATGTCTGGGAGTCGGATCATTCTGACTGGTAAAACAAGTGTGTTGGGGGCACAACCTCTTATTCTTTTATGGTGCCCAAAATTGCTTGCGGCGCCACTGCTGCAGTCACAAGGGACGTTTCTCAATACGCGTTCTTATGCAGTCTTGCATTCTCGTGTCCTTGCTTTTACATCATCAACCGTCAAAGTCTGGTTCCAATACTCAATAACATAAGAACAGAGAATGCATGGAAGTACACGGATGTGTGCTTGATATCGAGGATGCATCACATGCAGACTTGCGTGTTCCTAACCCACTTAAAGTCCCATAAGACATTGCTGCAAAACGATGGGTGAGGAAGGAAGTGCTACTCATAACTGGATTTTTAAAGTTGACATAAAATAAAAAACTGTATTTACCTAGGCATAAGGGCTGAAACAATTAGTCGTCATTTTTCGACAAATATCTTTGTTGTCGAGCAGTTGTTTGATCTCACCTAATCTTATGTAAGGGCCTGCAATGTCTTGATTTGACCGCTGTAACACTAGAGTGTAATGCAGCCCTTACAAATGCTGTTGCGATTTGCAATAGAAGAAAACAGCAAATTATGGCAAAGTGCAAATTAATCTGAAGAAAAGTTTCACAAAACTTCTAACCAAGAATGCTGTCATGTGCAATACATGCAAGACAGAATTTGCCTTCTACAGGAGCACAATGTGCATTTTGGAGCACTTAAACAAGAAGAGCTAGTGAGAGGTGAGTGTTTTCCAGCTGGAGCTACGTTAACTAGCTGTAAATCTCTTTATTAGAGAAATGAGAATGCAGTACTACTAATAATAGTAATAATATTAACAGTAATAATATAATGGTTACACTTTATAATAAGGGTTCATGAATCATAATGAACTAAAACATACATTTATTTTTACTGTAGCATAAACTAATGCTGAGTTAATTAATGTACTAATTATAAACTAAAGAAGAACTATCATTAAGTACTACATGACATGTTTTTTTACTTGTTAGTTAATGTATTCATTAACAAATGAATTCATGTGTTGAGTCATGAGTCATGTTGTAGTTAATGATGACTCTTCATTAGTTTATGATTAGTACATGAATTAACTTAGCAATACTTCATATGTAAGTAAAAATTTAATTTAGGTAACTTATTACTTCATTATGATTCATGGACTCTTATTATAAAGTGTTATCAATATAATTACAGTAATGTGATAATTTAGTTTTCTTAAAATAAAGCTTGAGTGAGGTTAGGAGTCAGGATAGTGATAATAAATAGTGTTATTTTTGTAATACTTTAAGGTACTATAGTCTGTTTTAGAAAAAAGATATTAATCCTGTTGAAAAGAGATGTTTATGTTAAAAAATATATATTATTGTGTGTAATTTGAGTTGGACAGAAATCCGAAAACTTAAGAGAATGACCTGCTCAAAGTTCATTAAATCAACTATTTTAAAAGCTGAAGAATTTTTTTTTTTATATATACTGTAGTAGAATATGTATAACTTAATGTTTTAACTAAATGAAACTGAAGCTGAATAATTGTTCAAAAAGTAAGATTAGTCGTCAAAATAATCAGCGATTAGTCAATTAATTGTTATAAGAATCATTCATTAGATTAATCGTTTATCAAAATACTAATTTGTTGCAGCCCTACTAGGCATAGATGAATAAAAAGAGCTTTGTACATGGTAACGACATATCGTGACCTTCAAATGCATTTGTTTCCTCATTCTTATGTAAACCTTGTGCATGCAAAAGATGGCTGGAAAACAGACCAATCTCAACATAACACAGACTGTGATGTAACAGTTGAAATGTACGCCCCAACATGTTTACTAATGTGAGCTACTGGCATGAGCCTCAGAGCAGAGCAAAGCAGTCCAATCAGAGCAGAGCTCAACATTATTATTCAATTCTCACAAAGTTGCGTTCTCTATCCTTGCGTCCTTTCAAGTTCGTTCTTCCAAGGTTGCCTGGCAAGAAAGGTCTCCACAAGAACAAGTCCGTTCTTTGCGTTCGAGAATGAACACCGACTATACACAAAGATCTGCTATAACCTACAACGAAACCTCCGAAACTTGTTAACATCACTACTTTCCGAATAGTAGTGAACCCTAAACCTTGTTGTATAGTTGTGTAGATATTTTAACCCTGTTTTTTACAAACATTACTACACGTGCAAAAAAATACAAAAACTATGCAAGCAGGAGTGTGTGTGTCTTATCTCAGTTTGTCTGTGAATTAATTTTTCTATCTCCATAATATCCAGTGGAGGGCTGATAACAAACTGCTTATTGTTTTTCTTTGCATTACAGTATAGCCCTTAAATACTAAGGTCACTCATAGCTCATTCTGATTAATCCTGGGAAATGTATTTGAAGATGCTAGTTACCATGGCAGCCAAACATAAAGTATGAGCATGTTTCGCGCAAGCTAACTCATGACCCATAATTATTTGCTTTAACACTCAGACTAATTAGTGCCATTATCATTTAACAAGAAGAATTTCTATAGACTAGAACAAATGCATTACTTTATTAGGTAGATGTTTAATTTTAAGAGCTCTGCTCTGTTAATTTGGCCATAAAATATCCTTTGATCTCTGTATGCTTCACCCTTCAGTAAAAACATGAAGGGTTTCATTTTAAAATGACAGCTACACTTTACCTCTATTACTAAAAGCCTTACAGACAGTCATATCTACTCCCTGGGCTCCGGGTCTGTGAGAGGACACAGGCATTAAACCAGACACTATTCTCCCACTGCAGACACCTCTGATATATACGAGACCTCAGTCCTGTGGTTCAGTGGGGCCATTCAGTCCTGTTAGTTCTGTCGTATCCACAGCCAAACAACTGATAATCGCTTTCATAAAACTGGAGGACGGCTTAGAGAGAGACAGAGAAAGAGAGAGATGATTGAGCATGTTAATTAAGCATGGATAGCGATTAAATGACTCTAGAGCTCCATCTATCAAAATGGAAAGTGATGATATTGTTTGTCTAACATTCGGTGTAAAAGACAGGCTCTTTCCATCGTGATATTGATACTAATGACGGGTATGCTGAGGCAAGACAAGGCAATTTAATAAGGTTTAGTTAGTCATCAAGACCACTCGCTTTACATGCATATTCAGAAAAGGGCATGATGCAAGATGCATTCCTTTACAAAGGGCAAGATGCTTACTGGTTAAAAAAATCAAGAATTAAATGATCCTCGGCATGACCCATTATCCGATTCATGACCTGAGCAATGAAAGCCAAGAACATATCATGGGAATTCTGTAAGACAGAAGGTTCAAGAGGTGCGCTCCAGTCATCTGAAGTTTAAACGATTAAACTGAGCATCACACTGCTGTAAGGCCAGAAACGATGCAAATGAAAGAAAATGGTGACAATTATAGAGGTTTTACTATTCCTGGGTGAAGCAAATAGACACTCATAACAGCAGCAGATGTGCAGAACAATCCCATGGGCACAATACATAAGGAAGCATTGGAAATGTGGAAGTAATTCCAAACTTTAGTTTCCCTAAGGGACGAATCTTGGATCCTGGATGCAACTTTCAGAACAGGCATGCCAAATGAAAACAAATCAGTTTTCAGGAAGTTTGAACAAACATGCTGAATGTTAAACAGGTAACTATGTAGATTTAAGATGCAGCATGTATTATGTTTACTCAAGCATGCAGACTGCACTTAAAATAAATGTTCAATAGGCTTTATGCCCAGCTGCACTACTTCCTGAACTCCAGCCAGCTCCTTGTTTCATGTCTGCCATTATTGGACAAACTGATTAATCCAGGTGTGCCTGACCTCAGTAGTCACAAACAAACTGATTAATCCAGATGTGCCTGACCTCAGTAGTCACAACAATAATCAGACACACCTGGATTAATCAGTTTGTCCAATGATCAGTTTAAACATATTCTGACTAGTTTACACTATAGAAATGTATTATATTTTAGTTTACCCAGGCTGACTGTACTAATGTTTTGTTTAAAGTCAATAAAGTTACTAAGCTAAATTATTGTAATTATCATTTTTATTATTATTTTTTTAAAGTTAATCTTGTGTTCTTGGGCATTGCTGCTGCCATGCCATGAACCCTGCCCTCATAGCAAAAAACCCCAAACCGTCATATGATCTAAACCATCGCATTGCATTGGTGTATCGTTACAACTAGCGATGCAACGTTAGGATTTTTTTGGGCCGATACCGATTTAAACAGACAACTTCTGGCCGATACCAATGCCGATACCGATATTAAACACTTGTATACAATACTATACAGTTGGTCTATTAGCTAGTTTATTTCTGCATCAAATTATTTTTACTGAACATGGATTGGATCTAATTAACATTCAACTGACCAACATAATAAGAGAGGCACAAATTAAGCTAAAACAAATATAATAAGACAGCATGACAACCTTCAAAGGTGGTTTTTGCTATTCAGCATTTATTTTATTAACAACATTAACTCATTTTTTTACATATAATGGATTTCTTTATGCAGTTAATTAATAAACAATCGGTATCGGCCTTTCTTGTGCTATTGCCGATATGCCGATGGTTTCAAAGTCATCAAAAATCGGCCGATAAATGTCGGCTGCCGATACATCGGTGCATCACTAGATACAGCCCTATATATATATATATATATATATATATATATATATATATCGGCATTATATTGCCATAATGGCCGACTTAACTCTATTGATATTGGCTTCAGACCTAAAAAAAACTGTATCAGTCACCCACTAAACAACACCAGCTTATCAGCCTATTGCAGCCATATGCAACAATATAAAGCCTGCTACCTCTGCAAAGAAGGCATCATGGGAAAAAGAAAATCACAGGATCAGACCTCATTATCTCCCACAGACAATGTTCTCACTATATCCCAAGTGAGCAGGGGATGGTAATTGATTTGTATAGAGACACTTTTCGAGTGAAGGGAAAAGGAAAGTGAGTCAAGCTGGTAGGATATAGGCGACAAAACCAAAATCTGTAAACAGCTAAGCTGAATTGAGAATCGCCTGTCCTATTTCCAACTCTGCATGAAGCCTTCTCTGAGCAATACAAGTGGACATGAATGATTTAAAAACAATCAGACTGATTTAGCAGCTTATGCAGCCTTTCCATCTCTCCAACATTTTGTTCGGCTCAACTGGAGGTAAGCAAGAACGACACACCAACATAAAGTTGTAACCTCAGTGCGCATGTGAATCATTCAGAGACAAACCGTGTGAGATTTTACATTGTTTGCATTAGCGTGTGAAACTAGGGCTGCGATGGGACTGATGCACACATTCAGACAGGTGTGATAATGAACAGACGGACAGACAGATGGTCAAAATAAATAATTTCTTAATTTACAAAAAAATACCTGGAAAATCCTTTTCTACAAATGTAATGAAATTCACGACCTTCTGGCGAAAAAGAAACCCACCACACATAGAGAGAAAAGTTGTTCTGAAAACAAGTGAAGTTGGTTTATTCAATTATTGCTCCCTAATGATAAAATGGAGCAACATAATGGTTTGATTAATTTCCTTATCACACTAGGCACAAAGAGTAATTATAGCACAGTCCACTACTCTACGAATCACCCATCAATCAATTTAAGTACTCTTCACTCCTTACGGTCCCCTATGCTCAAACAAAACAAATTACACCTCATTCTCTCTCTCCCACCCACTCTGGACAACTTTTGCTCCAGGCCATGGAAATAATGCAAGGCGAAACTCCAGATGTTCGCACACATGTATACACACACTCATGCCAAAGACTCTTTACAACAGCCTGACAATTATTGTCTGGAGATGCATTGTGGGAAAAGGGCACTGTTCACAATAAGCAATCAACAGCTTGCCAATCCAGCTTTGCCCAATGCAATAGTGGGCGAAACATATGCTAATGACTTAATAGGTGCATATTAAAGGGGACAGAGAATGAAAAAAACGTTTTTACCTTGTTTTAGTTGAATAACGGTAGTCTACCCGCATTCACAAACATACAAAAAGTGCTAAACATTCTGAACATCTCCGTTTCATAGAAATTCCTCCTTTTGAAATGTCCGCCAGAAAATGGCCCAATCTGAACAACGGATACATATTACGTAAAATGCATATCACTCCCCCCACACTCTCATTCAATTCCCTCCCTTTCAAAATAATTTGCATACATTCGGCCTCTCGCCTTCAACAGGAAGTAAATTGCAGCAGTGTTCGCGAAGTTCAAGGCAAAATGGCAAAAGTCGCGTTTCGAGGTTTGCTCTTCTGTCTGTAAAATTTTTGTCTGTCCGTGTTCTGAAGACGGCGCAATTTTACATTCTTTTGAGTGGCAGCAAAGGCAGCCAATCAGCGTCAAGTGCTTGCATTTCATAATGAGGTTGCCAGTTTTAAAAAAAGTTGCCAGCCAGTGCCAGCATTTTTCATGATTTTCACAAAAGTTTAATGCCTTCCAGAAAATGTTCTTCTTTAAATATATAAACAAACAATATATCAGATGAAAGAACAGACCCTCTGCTTTCAAAAAAAAAAAAAAAAACGTTTCATCCTACCTTTATTAGTTAATAATAATTAAATTTTTGTGAAGGACTTTTGATAGAGATCAGATGCAGAGCGATCTTTAAAACATACACGGAGTTCTTTCTCTTTCATGTGAGGCGCTTCTTCCGGGTTGTATGTATTGCGGAAAGACGGAAAATCTCGTCATTGGCGGGGAAGCGTTTTCTCTTAATTGACGAGATATCTCGTCAATGGCGGCGAAAGAGTTAAGCCCAAAGGGACGCAAAATAGGCCCAAAACCACGGGTTTAAAATCCCGCACCCTAATATAGCTTTCTGAGAGAGGTTTTTATGAAGCTTCTAAGGCATTTCAGACCCAACCAAAATTTCACATCACAGAACAAGGATAAATACCCCGTTCAATTATTCTATGTCACCTTTAAGGCTGCCCTCGACCAACGATTTTCGTAGTCGACAAAGTATTCAGTCATTTTCACTTTTATTTGACTAGTGCATTTATGATATAAATGTATTATTTAAATATATATATGGTGGAGGGGGCATCGGATAATGGTTTGAGTTTTAGAGATGAGTAAAGAATGTTATGTGTAACATTGCTAACATTGTTTTACGTTACACAGACAGATTGAACCAGGCTCGGACTGGTAATCTGTACAACCGGGCAAATGCCCGGTGGGCCGGTCGACATGTGGGCCGGTGGCCTCCGAGATTTATTTATTTTTAATGCCAAAATGTTTAAGTTATTTATTTTCGGCCCGTCATGTATAAATGCAGTTGCATTTGGCTTGGAGGGCGGGTGATAGGAAAATATTTTCGGCTTCTTCATGACAGGTTCAGTGTGTGTTACGATCGCGCACCCATGCCCCACCCCTCAAATGGATTTGTCCAAGCAGCCGCTGGGTTTATGGGGAAATATACAGTGATGATAGTGCATCATTTAGCCTTGCACTTAAGAATAATAATTATGGACAACAGAGGCTCCAAAAAGAAGAAAGGGGGAGCGGAGAAGATCCGCGAGAAAAAGTCGCCCAGGTATATTAACAACCGCCCAAATATATCTGGCATAACTTTTTTTTGTTCTTCCGTGATAATGACACTATTTGATAATGACATTTGAGTGCGAGCACGTGTCTCTTCCAACGAGTTCGGTATGTGTTCGCGTGCTCTCTGTTTCTCTATGATTCGGGCGCGAGCCGAGGCAAGCTCAGTGTCACGTTGTGTCCATGTTTCTGAACTTGAGCAGAGTTGTATGCATTAGAGGTCTTCACAGAGGACCCGTACAGTTCCGGGTCTATGTTTTAAAGGGGCAGTGGGACTGGGTCGGTCCCAGTTTAATTATGCTACTTCGGGTCCTGGGTCTGATCGACCAACCGTGATCAGAGTCAGTCGGCGCTAATGCGTTAAAGCGCATGTGCAGTCTCAAGCGTGGCTCTGGTTTCTATGGCTATAACAACTGGCTCTTGTTTTGAAAGTCACAATGCACTGTCTTTCTTGTATTTTTATAAATATTATTAATTAACCATCTTTGCTTTCTGAGCAAACATTTTAGATATAAGAGATGGTAATCTTTTAATCTGCAAGGGAGAAATAGAAAGAGAGGCACTTTTACTGTTTCTGCTCTATCTAATATAAAGTGAAGAAAGCTACATAAACCATTATAACACCGGTCACATTTATAATCTATAGACCTATTTATAATCTATAGACCTGCACTGTCTATCATTAATATACTTTACATATTATTGTATTCAATAGAGTTTGATAAAAGGAGTCATCTACACAAGTATTGCTTCATATAACAGTGCAAAAATAATAAAAGTGTTTTTGTGGTGCTTTGACAAACAGTGTCAGCTTTGTTCATGGCAAAGAGAGTTTGAGGTGGTTGAATTTTAACTATACTGTGAAAATAATATAAATGTTCAATAAATCAAAGCATTGGGTTAGGGGGGCGATTTTGGTATCGGTGGGCTTGTGTGTGGAGTGGGGGGGTCATCGGTCCAGTGGTGGGCCGTTCCACGTGAAAATTGCCAGGGCCGAATTTTGTTCCCAGTCCGACCCTGGATTGAACCATAATAATAAGCCTATAAAATAAAATTATGCACTAAGGCGGCCCAACGATTTAAATAATTTATAAATGCAAAGTATTACATCAGTTGCAATGTACAGCTGTTGCCCTATTCGAGCGGAATTAGTGTTACCTGGGGGCGTCTCATTTGATGTCTGTGATCTTAATCCCATGCGAATCGGCCATGTCTGTAATTTGTAAAGTAAAAATTCCCCGCAAATGATACCGTAATTTGCCGAACACCAAAGTCCTGTGATCATTTAAGTACTGTGCGAATCAACATCTCTGTAATTTGGCCAGGATTTGGCGTCGTTCCATATAATTTTTCACGCTCTTTGTTACCTGTGCTGCTTTTATATACAGTATCTTTTCGGGGTTTTTTTCTGTTTGTGCGCTGCCTGCTCAGCAACTGAGGAGCATACCGTACAGAGACACATCCCTCCCCATATTTTATATATCTTATCAGTCTCTCCTTGTCCATGTTTAATGAGTAATATTCCTAATGTGCAGAACCCTTATTAAAATAGATCTCTGTGGCGGAGCTTTCAACCTCAACAAAGTTTCTAAAATAACATATAAACAGCAGGCTTTTCGTTAAAAATTATATTATGAATTTTTTGTTTAATTTAGGATATATAAATAAGAGTCAAACAGATGGAAAAAATAAATATGTAGCAAATTTATACAAATTTAAATTCTTCAAAAGAAAACCGAGAGCATTACCATCAAATGAAAACTGATGGTAGAACGCAAAAATATCATGAATAAAATATAAAGCAGAAAACGAAAACACTAAAATAATAACAGTGATTTACCCTGCATCACTTTTTTCTCGGATCTTAGTCTTATAACAGCCTACTATAAAAAGTAACCTGAGTTTGTTGTCAGGAAAAGCTTAGCTCTGTGTCCTGCATGCATATAACTTTTGCATGCATAGTATGCACTTCAAATTTTTGGATCCTAAATTACCCTCTAGAAATGATCACTCCACCTCACATCTCTGTCAATCAAGGAATACGTTTTTTTCTGTGACTAATCAACTAATTGAACTTTATTCGAACAACCCTCTCCTGGTCCACTTAAGATAGTCGACTATTAGAGCAGCACTAGTGCAGATCGAGCATGATCTGTCTGTATGTATGCATTTTTGCTATTTCTTTTTTTGTATTTCATCTGTTTGTCAGGAAGTAAAAAAGTCGCCTAAACCGATCACAACATGATTACGATTTCTTATAAGAACTTCCCAGGAGGTGTCGATTAACAGAACTATGATCATCTCTAAATGAAAACAGATTCTCTTTCTCTCTGTGTGTTAAACATTAATATGTTTTGCTTCATGAGATTTCTGAATGCATTAAGAGTCTGCTGGAAGATCTTTTGCTTTTCTGTAACCTCACCATCTCATCCTAGGTAACTTAAAATGCACATGGTCTGTACTTGTTAAAGACAGAATTACAGAATCAAGAAAATAAAACCTGGAAGGATCAATATGCCACCGAAAACACTCAATTTGCATTTATATGTAAACAAACATAAATGTCTAAGTGTATGTGTAACCCTAATTAAAGGTTTTAGTTCAAAGCATTTCAGCATATGTAAATCATACACACTTGATGTAGCTGACTGAATAAGCTATTATTTAAATGAGTTTTTCGATCAGTATTCATTTAAACAATATTTCCTTGTACAGCCAAATTAGGGATGCACCGAAATGAAAATTCTTGGCCGAAACCGAAAACCGAAAATGAGGAAATCAAGGCCGAAAAACCGAAACCGAAACACCGAAATAAATTATTATGCCAATTATTAGTAAAAATGCATTTATGGCTATCACTGTGTACTAACTTTACTAGGGGTGTGTGACAGATCACAAAACTCACGGTTCAGATCACATTACAGTTTTTGAGGCACGGATCAGATTATTTTTCAGATCAGCAAAAAGAGGGTGGGGAAAATCTAATAACAAATAAAGAAATTACAAACATTTATAAAATAGAACAAAGCTGCACATTAATAAGGGCTAACATTAGCATTAGGTACAGAAATCGAATTAAATGAGTCATAACACTGTCTTTATTGTATAAATTAAATATATTATTATTATTTTTAGAGCTATTTGTCTCTTTGTTAGACTTAAGTAGGTTAATTGAGGTTACTGTCTCTTTAAATAAGCAGAGACTGGTTTATGACTGTAATCTATACATACACTTAAGACATAAACAAATGTTTTTTTAGAAAAATAATACTTTGGAGATAATTTTGTTAATATGTGCCCTGTCAATAACAGAAAGATTTTATGTTCGCTTGTTTGCGTCTCACTCGTGTGTGCACTATTGAGGGCACTTAAACGCGCGCGCGCACACAGAGAAAGAAGGCGAATCCCAAACAGCGCAGCATAAAAATGTTACGTTGTTTTTCATTGCTTTATTCGGCACATGTATGTTAATGGACTATACAGTATGAGACACATTTGCGTGACTCTCTCTAAAGTTTACACATCAAGAGTTCTGATCTTTGAAGGGCGTACTCACTGTGATGACCACGTCTGGACCGGACACAACCGCAGGTGCCTCTGTGCGTACTTTAGCGCCTTTTTGTGGTTAAATACATCCATGCCGCATACATGTTGCTTCAGACAAGCACATGCAGGTCGCGGTTTCTGTTTGCGTCATCACAACAGTTCGGCCGTATTGTTTGGGTGATAAAAGTCTTTCTTTCTCTTTCTTGCTCTTTTGGGCCATTTTCGGCCGAAGATTTTCGGTGGCCAAATATTCGGTGCATCCCTAAGCAAAATACATATACTAATACTCAGGCCAGCTGACAGTCTTGCCTGGGCCCGGGACAAGATAATCTTAGAGGGCCCCCCACCCCTTACTTTTTACTGGTAACAAGACATTTGGCATTATCAGATTCAGGACCCACGAATATTGCATATTAAACATTGTATAAAACATTTAGTTAAAGGTGCTTTTCGTAATTTTTAGAAGGATCTCTTGACAGAAATGCAAAATAATATACTAAACTATATTATCAGGGGTGTATAAAGACCTTTTTATAATGAACTGTTATGTTTTTATTACATTAGAATGAGACGTTTTTATCTACATACACAGAGGGTCCCCTTACGTGGAGGTCGCCATTTTGTGCTGCCATGTTTCTACAGAAACGTTTAACGGACAAACTTTTTTTACTAAGTTGTCTCTGACGATGACATGTTTTACTGTAGCTTATCTATGCGTTTCAAAAGCGAGGGGGGAGCAGTGGATTGAGCCTAGATGCTTCTAAAATTTACACACTGCACCTTTAAATGTAGTACACTGAAAAAAAATATTCATTGAATTTAATACATTTTTTAAGGTAAGTGGTTGCAATCAATTTATTTAAGCTACATTTAAACAAAAAGATTAGTAAAGTAAAATAAAATATAAAACTTTTGTTTAAATGTAGCTTAAATAAATTGATTGCAGCCACTTACCTTAAAAAACGGATTAAATTCAATGAATCATTTTTTTCAGTGTACTGACGCTGTATACTGAAACAAAATATCATAATCACGTATGAATTATGAACAGACTATTGGAAATATCAGTAAAACAACTTTAGCTAATATTATGCTGTGTTTGGACTAAAAATTGAATAAATATTACTCCTCTCTTTAGAAATTTGAAGTAAACATATAAACTCAATCAATATTTCTCCAAACATGCACGCCTTTGAACCAAAAGCCCAGAGGGATATTATTTTGTAAAGAGCTTTCATGATGAGCATGCATTAGATTTTTCTCAATTAATGCGACTGAGGATAGAGCCCTGCATTTCAGCCCAAGCCCGACCCGACCTTTTTACACCCCTCAGGTCGGGTTTCGGCCAATTTTAACGTCACAGCTGATACGCGGGCGGACCAGGGCTTATTTAGGCTTCTCCATCTTTTTATATTTTTCAATTTAATTAAAATAACATTTTGACAGACGATGATTGCAAAACAAACGTAGTAAGACTTTTAACCTATAGCACGAGTCCGCTATAAGCACAGCCAGCCACACATTTACAATGCAGCTTTTGCTTATTTAACAGCAGGACCTTCAGCGCACCGGGAAAAATATTAATGGAGGACTAGATTAAAACCTTGGATACTGCGCATAATCTATGCAAACAGCATCCAAGACATAATCTATAATACATATATATATGCATAGCGAAGTTGTAAGATAAGGCAGGTTGCATGTTTATTCGTTTCATGTTTATTTCGTTTCGTTTTGTAGCTATAGCCCTTTTCATTTATTTATTTCTGCACCCGTTGCAGCTGCGAGCAGCAGAGCAACCTGCCTCCGCTTTTTAAAAATAGTGTGTGTTGATAATAAACGTTTAAACTAACACTGTGATATGCTGAAAATATATATTTTATATAGTTGTTATTATAGGCAAGTGAAGTGTTGATTTGAGAGTTCAATTCATCAAACATGTCGTCAACTTGCTGTCGGCTGCGAACCGCTTGTTGGAACAAACAAAAATACTCTAAAATGTAAATAAAAAAAGAAATATAACTATTTTGCCATTTAAAACAAATCTGAACTGCTTTAATTGCTGCAAGAGCTGTGTAAGGAATCTGTGTAAGGAGTTATTTTTTCTATTTCTGCGGATTTCTTTTGCAAAATCTATGCGGAATTTTGCAGAATAATTAAAAATGTTTTAAAACGATCTGAGAGAATGTGCGCTGTGAATATTACAAAACAATAAAATATTTTATAATTACATTTTATTAAAGGATTACCCTGAATTAAACTGGACCAACATGAACCAACAGATAATGGACAATGTGCTGTCACGACCATAGAGTTTAATATAAATTACATATATTACTGTCTACAGTGTAACATTAAAAAGAAAAGGCTTCTCATAATTAATGTAGCTATATCAAGATAATTTCATCTGTTTAACAACACAATGTATATTTATCTTGTAAACGGATTTGAAATAATAAATAATTTTCGCATCACTTAGCAATAGAGACGATAGCGAATTCATTATCTTCTCCGCGGTAAGTTTTATTTCAAATTCAAGTTTTACACATTAAATATTAAATAGTTTGTGCTTTCTCTCATAAAAACCTCACAGCAAACAGCACAGACTTCTAAACACACGCGATGCAGTGACTATATCTGCGGTCACAGATTCCTAATGGGGATATAGGAATTCTATTTTCCTCTATAAGGCCTATATTTTCTTCTTTTCTTTTCTTTTCTGAGCACCGGACTTGTGCTGAGTCTGACAGGACCTTTTGAGCGTACTGAACTTCAAATCAAATGAATCAAATATTTTCTTTATTTTTTATCAATTATTCCATAGGTTCCAGTTCTGGGCCCCCCTCTGGGCCCCACCCCACCCTAGGCCCGGGACAACAGACCCGTTTGTCCCCCCCTGTCGGCGGGCGTGCTAATACTACTACTAATAATAATACATAATGCACACATAGCATATTTAAAATTTGCTCTTATCTGTTTTACTAAAGATGTTACGAAATGTAAATTGCGATTAAAGATCTGAAGGAAGATCTAAGGAAGATTAAATAGATGTCTTACAGTCTAGGTGCCTTTGGCTCTCCTCTGTGCGGCCTCTGCTATGTTTCACAGCCCTTGGGACACAGACCCCAACCAATCACCCTATTTGCCCATTCCTGCAGACACTCTTCAAATTCCATTAGCTTCACAGCCTCCCATGCATTACAAGCCAATTTATTTCTTTTCATTAACTTCTATCAAAAAGCCTTAATGATTGCAGGAAGACAGAAAGGGGAGAATGCAGCACGGGACAAAGAGTTTCATCTCCAGAATGAAAATAAAGGAGTTAATCAAAGGTGTTCTTTCCTCATTGCCTAAAGTGATGCACTATGCTCTAGATGTATTTGAGATAAGTGTGAATGTCATGAAAATTATTAAGAAATGTCTGGGTCATATTTCACCCCATAATAAAGTAAATTATATTTTGCACTTAGAAACCACAGCTAATTTTCAGATTTCCTACACTTTGTACAGCATGATAAAGTATATATCATGCTAGTTTCTGATTCTGATTCCATGCATGTGTGTTCCTTGCACTGTAAAAATGCAGCATTTTTGTCAAATCAACATATGAAGAGTTTGGTTCCAAAACGAGATAAACACCTTTTTTTTATTAGTTATTAGCGATAACGGCATTTTTTATCAGTTATTATTATTTTTTAAATTGTATCAGGTCAGTATTAACTCTTTCACCGCTAGCGTTTTAAAAAAAAGTTGCCAGCCAGCACCAGCGTTTTTCATGATTTTCACCAAAGTTTAATGCCTTCCAGAAAATGTTCTTCTTTAAATATATAAACATACAATATACCAAATTAAAGAACAGACCCTCTGCTTTCAAACAAAAAAAAAAACGTTTCATCCTACCTTCTTTTGTAATCAGCTTTTGAATATGGGTAGGTTTCTGCAAAAACACCACATTTTGAGCAAAAAGCAGAGATAATTCCATTTTTGTGACAGACTTTTCATAGAGATCCCATTCAGAGCGATCTTTAAAACAGACACTGACATGCAGCCGCTTGCCATAGGGCAATACTTCCGGGTTTAAAAAGTTGCGAAAGGGCACCACCTAGTGGATACTAGCGGTATTGCGGAAAGACGGAAAATCTTGTCATTGGCGGGGAAGCGTTTTCTCTTAATTGACGAAATATCTCGTCAATGGCGGTGAAAGAGTTAAATAGTAAATTCTTAACTTTATGCAAAATTTGATATCCGCCGTGTTATTCTGTCACTTTTTCTCCCTTTTTTTCCAAACTGCAACAAACGCCAGACTTTATTCTCTGCAGAATGCAATAAATCCACTCAACAAATTACAGCGCACCATTCCACACATTGTAAACAATAAGGGCAGCGCTTTGAACACGGAACCCTAGTTTTCCTCATCTTGTACTTCATGATCAACAAACAAACAAAAACAAAATAATACTTTTGATGGCATTGATAAACCTGGTTTTCTGTTGCAGGGAAGAAACGTAAGACCATCAAAATCTAAAATTTTAAGTGAGAGGCAGTTGGGCGAAGGAAAAATGCCGGCTGTTGCTTGTTTTCACACAACAGCATCAAGCTTTTGTCATGCTAACACACATTGACCCCAGGGTATCTTATAAAAAACAGTCCATTACCCGAAGTCAACGAAAATATAGAAGGACCAAAACATTTTACAGCTGATCACTGTCAAAAAGTTCAGCGATGGCGTCCCAAGGATGACAGCAGCAATGACCGTGTTCTTAAAGGACAAGTTCGGTATTTTAGACTTAAAGCCCTGTTTTCAGATTGTTTATGGGGAAATAGAATGGTTTTGACTGAAATTTCGACATTTGCGGCTGCCCTGAGAATTTTCGCATGATTGAGTTTCACCTCACACCTCCATAGATATCATATAGAAGACTAGATGCCCTATTGGCCGCTGGGGACTGAGAAATACGGCGGCCATCTTAAACCGGTCGTTCTCCTAGTTTCGTTGCATGGCAGCAGATAAGATGTCAGAGCACTGTGGAGCATTTTCCTGTTCTAATCGGCCGACGATCGCAAATAGAGCCCGGAGGATTATTTTCACAAGTACTTTTTAACATCGCGGTACTATTGGTTGTATTTTGTGAATAGAATATTAACAGAAAATTGAGAAAGAGCCAGCTTTTTGATTTTACTGTACTGAAATCGTAGCCAGCTAACGTTCGCTAGGCTATGTTTACTGCACCAGCCGCTGTTCACCCTGCAAGGAGAGTGGGGTAAAGTAAAGTAATAATTACAAGAGTTTCTCTGTAACTTGTGAGTATTGTGTAAAGCGCTATATAAATGTGTATTATTATTATTATTATTATTATAAGGTGCTGTGAGCTGCGTGATCCGCCGAGCTTTAAAAAGCTAAGATGTCAACAGGGACAGAGGATGTTTTCCTTCGTAGGGAGGACATTGAGGAGACTCGGTTTGGAATCGACAACTATCAGTCTGACTCGTTGTCACTGGTTGTGTCTGTGTTTTTAAAGATAAAGGCTCCACCATGTTGCCAAACTCACATCTCTTGAACTACAGAAAGGGAGCACGGGAAAGAAGCTCTGGAAAACAGTCCTCTTTCAGGGGTGTGTGTGTGTGTGTTCTTCACCATATTCAAAAGTCTTATTTTATTGCAACTATCTGTTTCTGCATCTTTGTCATATTTATAGTGTGTGAATTATAAAATATCTTATGTCCTACACCACATATTTTTGAAGAGTACAAGAGTATGTGGCAAAATCTAGTGGCAGTTGTTGGTAAAACCATTAAAATTGTGACCCAAACATAATTTTTTTGTGATTTGGATCACAACTACTTGAGACATATTGCTTCATGTTAACATTATTTATTGTGTGAAACATTAACTTTTATGCAATTTTATTTATAAATTAATATGTTACTGCATAATTTGATATATTAAAATAAAGGTAAACGGCTATAAAAATATTTATATTTAATATTTTTACGTTCTAACTCATTTGTGAAAAACCCTAAATTGTCTTCTTTAAAACAAGACCAAGATTAGGTTTCTAGCCCAAAGAATCCCAGAGAAATATTAATTTAAAGATGTACATCACATTGTCACCCCCACTCAAACAGGATTTGCGGCACATAAGGGGTTAAAATACGCCGAACCATGTGTCCTATATCATAGCTCCATGAATGACCTTTGCAGCAAAAAAACCCGCGTGAAAATCTGTTCGGTATTCACTGAGATATGATTAATTAAATGCGCTGATAGCTCAATCCACCAGTCATACAGATTACACTGAGTGGAGCGGGTGACCGATCTAAGATGGCGGCCCCATATCTCACCGCGCCAGTAGGCAGTAGCGGTCGATAGGGCGTCTACCTATATGATGTCTATGCACACCTCTACAATTTGTTTCTGGAACTTTGTTTCTATTCTTGCAATTGGCAATGGCGGATTAGCGCCACCACCTGGGCTGGAGTGTCTATTATTCAAGCTCTAAGCGGAAGAATATACGGGTGTGAGGAGTTTGGAAAAATAGGTCCACAAGTTTACAACGAATGCTAAAACAGCTGTTGGAAAGCATCTTTTGCAGCGATTTTTGTGTGAGCATATCAGTGAACACCCCTTACCACTCGGTGAGTGTCACGTCTTTGTAAACGAAAGTTTAATGCATTTTAGGAAGGATTGTTCCAGTGCACCATTAAACCCAAGATGAAACACAAACACGCGGAAATTCTCAGGGCAGCCGCAAATGTCGAAATTTCAGTCAAAACCATTCTATTTCACCATAAACAATCTGAAAACAGGGCTTTAAGTCTAAAATGCCGAACTTGTCCTTTAATATGACAAAGTAAGTGTTTTGATTAATGCCATTAATTTTTTTTTTTTAAATCAGTGTATACCACTAGTCAACTAAATGAATATAACATGGCATTTTGAAAAAAAACTTGGATTTATTGCATTTTGCGGGGGAAAAATCCGTTTTTATAATAAATCTTTGAAAATCAAATTATGGATTTGAATTTTTAATGTTATTATACCCTAAAGATGCTATGTGAAAGTTTATAACAGAAAATTGTGGTTTTCATCTTGTCACTTTCTTGGTATAGAAAACCATTTAGTTTTTACCTGATGCTGCATTTTTTACAGTGTTGGAATCAAACTCATGACATTTCTGTTGCTAACGCAGTGCCCCAATGGTTGAATTACAGGAACAGTTACAATTGTTCATAAAGCCTATGAGAGTAAGTGCCCTCACTGAGGGACTGTAATTCTTCTCGTAGGTCATAATTAACAATGCTAATCTCACTTTCATTAACATATTCTGGTTTGTGCCCTTTGTTGAACATACCCTGTATCACAATGACTCACAAAGCCCATCAGCTAGTCTGTTAATTATTCTCCAAAATCAAGTTTGAGTAGATGAGGTACTCTTTCTTGGGCAATGATGAAGGCTCCTGTAGTGTTTCATGATAAACCCAATCTCTATGACAGTTCTTCTCCGCCTCTAGGGTAAGTAAAAAACTGCCTCTCAATACACAGCTAACAGACAATAAGGAATAAAGGAGCCAATCAGTAGGCACATTGTAGCTAATTACAGTGAAAGAGAAGCGTGGAGGATGTCAGCTGGGGTTGCTGATTGGAGTGTGGCATTTCTGAGGGTGCAAAGGGTCCACCATTAACACATCATGCATGGTTCACTGCAACAGATTTAGGTTCTTAGCACACAGAAACTCAATCGAGCGCCTGGCTTAGATGTGGGCCAGTTGCCACTCAGAAGTAGCGGCCCGGGGAATTTGATTGAAAAGATGAGAGGGCTGGTCCAAACCCGTGGGCTTCATTTTATACACAAAAGAAGACAGATGGCTCGGCTTGAGATGAGAAACTTCTGATTTGTATTTCTTTCCTCCTTTTGATTTATTTGGGAAGATTTCTTTCTCCATTAAGGAGAGGGACGGGAACTTAGCAGGAAGTCTGTAAGAAGGAGCCCAATTAATTTCAGTCATGCTGGTTTTAGATGGCCAAGGAGATGAGCAAAAACCCAACACAAAAACATTCAAGTTAATTGCTTACTTCAACTAAACTCTACTACATTAGGTAAAAATAAGAGTGGTATATTTAAGTTTTAAAGTAGAGAGTTATGAAAAATTCCTGTGTTATGGATGTGACATTTTTTCCAGTATGGACGTGACAATTCTAAAGTTTGCACGAATGGAAAAAATTTACTTTAACCAAGAAGTTGCATTGGTATTGTAACCACCATATTTTGGCATCTGAGACATCAGTATGGTTAAAATCTTTGGGTCAGAACTTTACTTTTCATAATAATGTTGACATTTGCATGGAATCGCCCTAATGTTTATGCTGCTCAGTGCTCACAAACAACAACTCCAAATTGTGTAGTACTAAAGTATCTGAATTACAAGACACAGTTGGCCATCTAATAAGGGCAAAACACACAATGTTAAATTAAACGTTCATAATCATAACTTCATGAATCATATACATTTTTAAAAGTGATATTTAACAATCGTAGTTGTTCCATGTCCATTTCCTAATGTAGAGAATTATGTTGATAAGGAAAAAAATACTGTGTGTGAAATAAAAAATGAAAGCTAAAAGTAATGTACAAACTAAACTGCTCGTAGAGTTACGCCAAGGTCTATCAACTGCAAAGTGATGCGATTTTGTTCATTTCAATGAAAGCTTGGTGACTTCCGGCAACATGAGCGACAGTGACTTTTGGAGACAGGAAGTGGTCATGTGCAACAAAGTTAAAAAAAGTTCAACTTTATGCACATGATGAGCAACTTTTGGGAGTGACTACCAATGGGAGTGAAATTTTTTTTGTCAGTTACTGAGAGGATCAGGGCTCTGAACCAACTTTTTTCACTAGGAGCACAGTGGCCCCCAACTGAAAATTTTAGGGGCGCAACAAGAAAATTTAGGGGCACACACCGTAAATCAACATGCTAACCAAATATTCACATTTCTACTAATTTCCACTGTATTACTAATAAATACTTTGATGATAGATGCACAAAGTACAATGTGCTGTTTCAAATTCAGTGTCACATCACAAAAAAAGGTCAAATTTACTGGTCGCACATGTGCGACTGGATGTAAAATTTGGTGGCATTCTGGAGCCCTGGAGAGGATGTTTGTTTACTTGCGTATTTGTTTATGATTGTTACTATAGGACAATTAGAATTAGGAATGGCTCCTAACGACCTCATTGAAAAAGATTGGTGACACACAGCGACATAGAATAAGTGGGTAGTTATTCTTCACTGAGGCCAACATGTTTAACATCTATGTCAAGGTACTTTACAGACCATCCCAGCGACAAAAAAAATCAACTTATCAACATTGCTGTAGCTGCATTGTGGCAAAAACTATTTCTTATATAAATTTCTGTTCTAACCTTTAACAAAATATAAATATCGGTAACCAGTGTTGTGGGTAATGCATTACAAGTAACGTACAAAAGTAACGAGTAACGATAATTAACGAGTAAAATAACGCATTACTTTATAAATGTACACATTCATATGAGTTACTTTTAAAAAAAAGTAATGCAAGTTACTTTTCAGTTGAATCAATCCATTAAAAAAAAAATGTACTGAATTAAACTGAACGTAGTCACATGGAATACTGCACTCTATGCGTGTTTGCCTGAACTGGAACAGTTTGAGTCAGCAAACGAAGATTGCAGGCCAGAGCTCGACATTTTTGCAACGGAAATATGCAATTTCTGAATGCAGAACTTCTTAGTCATAAAAAACACCTGCAAGGCCGGAAAAAGATCAACCCTGAGCCAAGTGAAGAAAAAGTAATGCAAAAGTAACTTTAAAATAATGTAAGTATTACTTTCCATGAAAAGTAACTAATGTAATTGTAACTTAATATTGTAATGCATTACTTTTAAAAGTAACTTTCCCCAACACTGCTTGTAACAATCTAGGTTTAACTTCTGCTGTGTTTCCCATACATTCATTTATTTGTGGTGGCATTGACCGGCACAAATAGATTTGTGCACAGCGCGTTTTTCACTACCTCTCTCTGACATGACATGTCCTGTACACACACCTATGGCATCAGTTGCCGTGCTCCGCTGTGACTCTGAAGCCTGGTTCATAAATAGTTTATAAAGAGTTTTGCTATGACTATTTTCACCTTACGTGTATATCTATTCATTAGAATCTGTACCGGTCTTTATTGTCTATATTTCTTTCCGAGCGATAATCCAGGTCTTTGGCTCAGTAATGAGTGTGTACTGACATCTCATAGTCAGAGAGGAAGGATGACTGTAACAGCGCTGAACCAAACGTATGGTCAATGTACTGTGCAGTGAAGCAGGACTAAGCAGCTTCACACTGAGACTCGAAATGGAAACCACAAATCATTGATTATTTCAGTCCTGACTGAGTCCCTCTCTCTGAGGAGAATGCCATTTGTGAAGGATGAAGCCCAAGTCGTTAAACCAAACCCCATCAGAGCAGTCTTAATTATTCCAGCCTATCAACAATACACCATTTGTGAGCGAGGAGGTTCATTTTATTACAGCCCAGGGAGTATACTTGCAGAAAGAAATACTGAAAAACCCTAAAGCAACCAATCTGTATGTGTAAGCGACTCTCTGATTATGTTATTAAATTAGAGCATGAATAATTAAGTGGAAAACAGACAGATGTGTCCATCTTGAGATGTATTAAATGACTTTACATTATCTCCGAGACCGATTCATCACGCACAGCCACAGGTGTGATATTTACATAAAAGTGATTTAAATTTAGGTTGAATCGCGGGAGAAAAGATTTCACTAATTTAAGTCATACATGCTCTCTTAATACATCAAGTTTTTTCTCAACATCCCACGCTGATAAAGTGGAAATTGTAAAACTTGAGCCGCAACATTGTAAAAATAATTTGACCTACAGTACTTAAACTGAAAACTTTAATTGGAAGCTCAAATTTTAAAAAGTGGTGACAAAGTGTCAAGCTGCTGTGATACGTTTGCATACTGCGCTTGCATTTACTGTAATGAACGGTAAGGTAATTACAGATGAAGAATATTATAATGAATAAAAAAAATTTGCAGCACATTCATATTTTTTTAAATGTTATTTACCGATCACCCTGTTAATTTAAACATGAAATGCTCCCTGAAAAACAAAGACAAACATCCATTTCTTTCCACTGGCAAGACATCTGCATGCGGCTAAAAGTTGAGTAGTGCGTTCCTGACGAGAGCCAGATACGGTAATTACCGTGATAAGAAGCTGAGAGGAAGAAGCAACAGCATAATTTCTTGACTTGAGATCCACCACACTCCACAAGCCCCCTCTTCTCTTTCGGCCTTTGCTATGCAAAACAGCTCTCTGAATAATTTAGAAAGCGCTTTTTACGGGCAACCAACACATTTCATCACAGAACTCTTTTCAAAATAATGAAATATGATGAAACTGTTTCACTTCATAGTTTGTCTTCACTAAATTTATATGAACAATATGATTATAATATTGATTATAAACTTTTACGTGTAGTATTCTTATTACTGATGCACCTATTTCACTGCTAAAAACAGCCCATCCTCACCCCATGGCGTCAATATTTGACGCCACTTGACCATGCGTCAATATGTTACGCGGAGGGTATACCCTTCGCGTCATTTTTTGACGAACTGGGGACTTCAATACTATTAGGTACGCGAAATTAAACAGTTGTCGCCTGACATTGGGGTTAGGGATAGGTTTGGGTAGGGATGTCATTATGTAAATCTAACCCTAAACCGACGCGAAAATGGTAAGAAAATGGTACGAAAATAGGAAAGAGAATGCAACGGACTCAATAGTATTGAAGTCCCCAGTTCGTCAAAAAATGACGCGAAGGGTATACCCTCCGCGTAACATATTGACGCATGGTCAAGTGGCGTCAAATATTGACGCCATGGGATGAGGATGTGTTGCTAAAAACAATGTTATTTTGGGTATTTGGTATAATACAATGTGTTTGCGTAGTTTATGGTTGAAAAAAAAACATTATTTTCCAAATACCGTACATTTTTGTAATTTCAGATATCCCTCCTGAAACGCAGTGATTTTGTACAAAGCTCATCAATCTGAAGAGCGCTGTGTCCCTGATTGGCCAGCTAATCTGTACGTTGTGATTGGCCTGAATACCTCTGACGTCAACCGAAATATGACGCTCCTTACCATGTCTAAAAGATTCGCTCACAATGCAATGCTAACAAGATTTAACGTACAGGCTGAGTCCAAAGCGGGCGGAATTAGGATAATGTCGGTCTTGTCCACATCAACAGGCCCAGAAACTGAATGAACTCGCGTCATTGTTTACTTTTGGGTTTTTACCTTTTGCATATTGTTCACATATACTTATACACACCTACACACCAAAAGAAATGTAAAATTGTGAATCGGACCGTAGGTGCTCTTTAAGCATCGTACTCACTTTATTCAGCATTACTAAACAACAACTTCCAGACACACACCCTCTTGTGCTCATTAATTTAAGGCACAGTGTACCTGATATGTCCTCCCCAACTGTGCTCTCGGTTATTGGGCAGATGGAGACCCTCTCTGAGCAGGACTCATCTGTCTACTTTGTGAATTAGTGCAGCCAACTGCGCATCAACACTATAAGAGGAGCTATTTTGGATTTGGATGCTAGACAGTGGCCCGTGTAATGGCTACCTGCTGACACTGTTCCACTTGAAAGGATGGAAGGCTGCTGGGACATGCACAGAAAACATACACATGGAGACCCATCATAGTTCTTTAGTTTTATATCTGCTGATCCAAATTTGCTTTTTTCCCAATTAAAATAATGCTCTCTTAGAAAGATCATCATAAGCATACTTCTTGCAAACTTCATAATCATCACATCCACTTGGTGAGAATTGACCTCTGGACATTTTCTTAATCTGTGAGTTTTCATTAATGTACTCCATTTTAAAAAGGTCATTAGGTGCAGAAAGGTCATTTAATGGATGACCAATAAAAATAGCATCACAGTTTTCTTATAACCTTCCATATTATTTAGTACCCCATCACAAAAGAAACCATTTCCATTTTATGTGAGGAGGTTCATTCAAATCTCCTCAGTCAGAACACTCCCTCTCAAGGGCAGGTGGATGATTTTATTGTCCATAATAATTCATAGAGGAGGCCCTTAAGGACCTAAGATTTACTAAACACAGTGATATGTTTGTATGTTTCATGGCTCATGTGAACTAGAATTTGTTACAGGGAACATAAAGTTAAGGGTTTTTTACCAACGGTATCAACAGTCAAATAATATATATTTAACAAAATATTCAAAAAAAATGTTTTCATTAAAGATATTATTTAATGCTTTGAAAAATTCACCCATAAAAGACGTTTATTATAAATAAATGATGAAGGGTGGAATAAAACTGTTGATCGTTTAATGTCTAATTAATTTCTTTTTGTTGGTGTTATTATCCGGTTTGTAGGCTTAAAATCCTGCCAAGGCGATCAAATGAAGTAAATATCATAAACTTGCACAAGCTTAATTAAACTCTGTCCTTTCAATTAAGAGGCAGCTCAAGGAAATGACCAAATATTGCAACATAGTTCTGTATGCTTTAATTACATGAAGTGGAAGCTAATGAGAAAAACGATGACATTAATTTTACGATTTAATTGCAATTTATAACAAGCTAATGAGCAATCACCTAAATTCACATATTTTACATTCTTTTTTGTGCAAGTGATTAAACAAGGTATTCATCCCTATGGAAGCATTTATTAATGGAATCCTAAAATAATCACAGCTGATTAATATTTCATACTTATACTTTAGACAAACATCATGATAGATTTATTTTCCAGAAACGTGTTTGTTCAAGCTTTTTAAAAATCTATTATGAGTAAAACAGGGAGGGGAAATCTGGTTAAGCTAAGAACAAAGAAATTAATGTTGGTCCCAAAAGACTCCACGTGTATTCACTAAGTTTATGACATTATTTCACCCTGTTCTTGAGTGACTTTATGGAAGTCCTTCAGAGGTGTCAGTCAAATTTCTGCCATACAAGATCAGCTCTTATACCTTTTCTCTTGTGACCGCTGCTACTTTGAAGTAGAAAGGGAATAAGAATAATGACTGTGATTAGTCACACAGTTTCCAAGCAGATTTTTAGACAAAGGGAACATTTGATATCAAAGCAAAATATTTTTAAGCATACTGTAGATCAAGAGAACTAGTTCATATGCACATCATAGAGGAAATAATTACCATATTAGTTATAATTAACAGGTAAGACAGTGAAGCATATTCAGACTGGGTTAAAATAATTCACTAATAAGTATCATTATTTTACACATAAATGACATAAGCAAATGACATCGCTTTGATCAAATACTCAACCCTTTGCATAATGTCGGATACATGTGGTAGCACTTTTCATTCCCATTTCATTTAAAATATGAAATTGCTTAACTGTCTAAAGTGCATTTATGTTTTGAACATCAAAAGAAAAAACTTAAAACAGATATGAGAAGGTATTTCTCGCTCTTCCCCTCATCAAAGGGGCAAACAGCTTAAAAAGTTTGAAATTACCTTGAAAATATCCTTTCAAGGCCTGTGAGGATACCATCTTTTAAAAGCATAAGCTTCACTTTGTAGGCATTATAATATCTGTTAAGGCAAAAGATTTTCTTTTAAATAATTTTCACTTGCTTTTTTCTTTTTTTTGAAGAGGTTTGTTCAGTGGAAACTGGGGTTAGGCGAGAGTGGTTAATGAGTTAGCACAAGAGAAAAACACTTACAAAAATCCACGCTGTGGGAGAAAATCTCTCTAATGCATTTCACAATGCACCAGAGCAGCCAGAGAACGACAGCAAACCCGTCAGCTTTGGTTTTTGTAATAACTGCTCAGCCGAATCTGTCGGCTACTGAAATGTCACTGGCAATATTGCTCATTCTAAGAGACCATCACAATTTATAGAGCAGCACCACAGACTGCAATCTCTTTGCAACTGCCTGACACAAAGTGCTACAACTCAGTTGGGTTCCAATGGCACAAATTCTATAAATCTGACCTCATTAGCTATTGTTTACAGATGAACAAACATGGTGGACTGTTTGTGATGAAAGACAACATAGAGACTTTCTTTACTTAAGTGTTAAGCATCTACTATATTTTAGCTCTAAATGGAGTTGTGCACTTGTATTCAACCGAGTACAAGTCTCAAAAATATACAGTAATATATACAAAACATATATACATAAACTTTACCATCCTCCTTTGAGAGAAATATCCAACAAACACAAAATGCCAAGGCCAATGGACAGCATACGAAAACAAACACAATATTGAGGCTTGTTTTACTTTCTTGAAACTTTAATTCGAAATAAGGAACTTTCAAAACAAGCTTTTAGGACCTTGGCACTATCACAGTACTGTAGATGGTTGAAGCCTGAACATCTGCTCGGTCAGAAAGTGAAGGAAAGGAAATGTCAACTTGAGGAACACTTGTCCTTGACTGCAAGATTGATCCCTAAATTGAGAGGTGGGAGAGTTCCATTCACTCATTATTGCTGTCACTGCCTCGCTATTGTGCAGTGACATCTCCACGGAAACAGTCCCAGCCCAAATGAAGCATCAGTTATGCAAATGGAGGCAATTTTGCATGAGTGGCAGATCACCTTCCTGAAATGAGGATGGGCAAGAGATGGAAATGAAAAATGAAGGGGAGGCAGAGAAGAGGAGATCCAGCCAAGCTTGAAATGATTTAATTTAAGTGATGAAGGTTTGACTTTGATAAGTTTGCATTTTAATAATGGCCCTTGATCACTCCAGGGGTCCAGTGGGGAGGAAAATAGCACTAACGCACGTAAGTATCGGGACTCGACCAGCTGATAGAGAGTTACCTGAGTCATATCTTGTAGTAAAATGTGCATGCCTACTTGTCTAATGTGCTATTTGACACAGCAAATTTAATCTCTCAAATGCCATGTTTTGAGCAAGTAAAGTTTTCTGTGATGACCAGAACAGCCCTATAATGAAAATAAATACTATACAATAATGGCACGTGAAAGGTTTCGCGTGTACATTTTTATGTGAGGTCAATTACTTTCGTATTTCGAAAATGTATTCTCTTGTTTGTAATTGAAAATCGTGTTTGAATTAAAAGATTATTTTTGATTTCAAACAGTAGGCTAAATCCTTTGTTTCAAATTACTAAAAAGTTATCTATTTTTAGCCAATCACTGATGCCTTAATTTCACCAAAATAAAACTGATTATTAAAACTGCATGAATATTCAGGAAGAAGACAAAAACAAACATGATTTTTGTTATGATACACATTAAAAAACAAATGGTGCTAAATAGCACTAAAAGTGGTTCGTAATCATAGGGGAACCATTATAAGTGCCATACAGCACCTATGTAGAACCATATTGTGCTATGTAGAACAATGTGGTGCTATATCAGCCCTGTATGGTTCTTCATAGGTGCATTATATGTGCTACATACAACTAAAAATGGTTCCCCTATGATTACAAGCTTTTAGTGCTTTTTAGCACCAATTTTTTTGTGTGTATTCCATATAGGAGGTCGCACACTAAGCGGGAAGCGCCGTGTCGTGCCATGTACTGTATCTAAAAATCGAACACATTACCTTCTATAAGTGTACACACACCAGTGGCACCTGACGGTGGCTGTCTGCTGTGACACTGGACGCTGCTCAAATCCCTGCTGCGCCACAGAGCGTCACTTACATAGTTTCCCTTGAAATCTTATTTGTACAAAATCGCTAATGATTAACATAGGCTGCTACAGTAAATGTTGCATATAAGATACTACTAATTTATTCAAATCGAATTGAAGAAATTTTGTCGAAAAGTTTGTCATTCTTTCTGAAACTGATCGACAGCTATCTGGTTTTTGCAGAGTTGTTTTTAATTACCTTAATAAGTTGATGTTGAAGCTAGCCTGGCTTTGTTCATGGACAAAAGGCCTGGAAATCGCAAATAATCTGCTTACTGCTGCCTACACATGCTGCCAGTCGAAAAACTGGTTATGTCCTTGAGTAAACATTCATGTTGACAAGATGCTTGAAAACATTAATTTGCCTGCTCTCTCTCTCTCTCTCTCTCTCTCTCTCTCTCTCTCTCACTTTCAATTCACCATGTTGCGATTCCATTTGCATTATGGGTTTTGTAATTATAAAAGAAAACGTAACATGCTTTTAAAGAATCCACGAATCTGTGCACAACAGACCTTATAAAAAAGCTGATGTCAATGAATTCAAAGTCAATAAATAGTATATATTAATACATTTTACATGAACTATAAAGAAAATAATTTTGGTAAGGTATCATTTTAGTATTTACTTACACGGAGACACAACTTTACATTAAACAGTAATGCAAATTTAAAATGATCCAATCTAGAATGCCTCTTGTCCAATCATTTTTAGAAAAGTAAAATTAACTGTTGAATAATGTTTATAGACAAATAATCTATAGCCATGAGAGAGAAACTTTACATGCCTTCACTTTACAAGAAGTGAAACAGCTCTGCCTCATTAATTCTCATGAGATTATAAGCCATTTAAAGCTTAAATACTCTGAAAAAGACTGTTGAAACTTTGTTCTCCAAAATGTATGAAGGTTTTATTTAATTAATTATTAAGGTATGACAAAAGTGCATAAGTGGATTTATTCTCGTTAAATATGACTATTAATATTTAATGAATTCGGTATTGCTTCTCTAAATGTATGCAGTGCTGTGCCAACACTTTATGGATTATTCATCCTTGTAAAATTACTCCAACATAACCCCAGGTTGTGCCTCGTTCTCATTTTCCTTAATCTCTCCAGCTTTTCACTGATTTACTGAGGTTTCAAAGAGCCTCCACACGGTAAGGTTTGTGTGTCACACTGGGAGAGTGCAGCAGAAACAATGCAACAAAAATAAAAATCACGATAATGCAAAGAAGAGGAAGGGCCATTCTACTTTATCAAGTTGAGATATCATAAATTCAACTAAAGTGGTTGTGGCAGGACGTACTCATATAAACATCTTCTGCCATGCACTCCAGCCCCTATTAAATATGTGATCATCTATACTGGTGGACTTTCCTTCTTGTCTTGACAGCAGCTATCATGGCCATAAAAATGTCTGCAAGAATTCAATCAAAACCTCATCAGATGACCACTTCATACTTAAAAGACCTCGATATCAAGACCACGTATTGCATTTCAACACCTCATGGTGTTTCACAGCTGTGCCTTTCATCTTGTTGCAGATTGAATGTTGGTTTCACTTCAGGCTAAAGTGAATGTGTCCTCTCCTCGGAGAAGCCCACTACCTAGATGATGTGCTGGAATGTTTCAACGGCTAGATTTAAGTAGAAATTATAGCTGAACCCTGGAGGCCTGGCAACCATATCAGCGTTTCTACAGCTCTGCAGCTGTCTCTGAGCCAGAGCTCAGCTCCAGGGGTTACAGTCCCTTTCGAGTCCCCACCCATTCAAAAAGATTGACAAAGAATGAAAGAAAGAAAGAGAGCGGGAGTCAATTGGTCATCTAAAAACAAAAAGTGTAGAAATTAGATTCTTTGAGGTGTAACAACTCTGTCTGAGTTCATAGCGTCAACTGATTTAAATCAATTGAATTGGAAGTAAATGGAACTGAGAGATCTGATTGGCTTATTCATCAGGCCCTCATGCATAAAAACATTGAACAATGCAGTTGCCTTACGCCCCATTCAGACAGCCAACGACAAGCAGTAGCAGAGCGACGCAATCTCATTCATTTCGATGGAAACCTGGCGACTTCCGGCGACACGAGCGAAAGTGACCGTTGGCGACCGTATGGGCGTGTCCAGCGATGCGAGAAAGTTAAGAAAAGTTAAACTTTATGCAAATGTAGAGCGACTTTCGGGAGCGACTACCAATGAGAACAAAGCAGTGGAGTTCACGTCATCCTTCTCTCGTCAGTTACTGGCGTGGATGGTACTCATTTGTTTATGACAAGAAGATTTAGAAACGCCTCATTGAAAGAGACGGGCGACACACAGCGATAACGTCGCTGGCTGTCTGAACGAGGGGTTATGCTTTCAGAGATAACTAAAAGAATGAGTTCTGTAGACCCAACAGACCAACATCACCGACATAATTGTCTTATCATTTCATTAGCAATGTTCTGGTTACGGGGTGACTCCATAATTAGACGGAATTAAAGAGAAAATAATAACATCTTAAAGAAATCAATCAATTTAATGTTCAAATGTATTGTTAGCTCAATTCTTATTTTTTTTTTCTTTTTCACAGGAACTATCAGAGAAGTGCCTTCTAGCATGAATTGTGTACACTTCTGTATTTTCAAAGGAGTTGCCGTTTATGTCTTTTTAAGGGCTTCTTTTAATGGAGGTCAATTTAAAAAACACTCTAAAGTTTATTTTCAGTTTACCCTAAGGATAACATTTAATCATGGTTAAAGAAGCAACGTGTGCACAGTAATTTTTCTGTCTCTTTTCCTGGGTTCCCGTAATCTCTTTATTTTTCCCCTTGTTAAACTAGCATCTGCCGGGGTATGAGGTTCTGCCCCATACCCTTTATCCCATGGGCCATCTGCTTCCTAACCCCAAGACAAACACGCTTACACTCAACACAACTAAAATCCTCTGCATTTTTAATGAGGTCTGCCACTGAGAAGAACAGCTTGTGGAGCTGCAGTGGCCTGGAGCAGGACCTTCCGGCGTCATGGGAGTGTGAACTCATCCCTCCAGCCTCGCCAGAAAACACCAGAGGTACACAGGAGGATCAAAACATCCCTTCCTAACTGCACTGTAATGTAAGTTCAGTGACACCAAAAAAGAGTGAATAATAAAACCAAACATGGTTCATTATGTATGGGGTAAATGCAAAGCGGGCTATAGGTGGCTAGCATTTTTAGCTTACATAACCAACAACATTTTTATAATAACAAAGAACTGACACCTTAACCTAATGGGCTGCATTAGGCACTACATCATTTTGAGATTTGTTCTAATGCAATACATAACTACTCAGATATTTGAAGAGTTTGGTTCCAAAACTATATAATGAGATAATATGTTGTTTTTATTGTGCTAGTTGGCTGTATTTTTTAGTTATGAAGGCATAAATCAAAACAAACCAACTGCAGTTTGATTGATATTTACTGGAAGGCACAATCAAAAAACAAGATTTTTGAAATTTTTTTAATTATCTCGTTGTGGAACCAAACTCTTCATTTATACGGATGACTAAATCTTGGCGTTCCCTGTTTGTGCTTGCCTAGTAATAAAAATTCAGAAGACCCTATAAAACGGCGACATTAGTTCGGTTGTGCATTTTCCTATCATTAACCACAATGTACACATCAATGTCAGATGTATGCTGAAGTCTGGGTAGCTTCATAAATATGGAAATTTTTCATTGAGCTTGTCAGTTTGAGAGAAGAAGAGACAGCAATTTTAAAATGATTACGAATTGTAAATTCGCAACCTTAATCTTGCCTCTTTACCGTTCTTTAAAAAAGTGCAATTGGTCAAATATTTAGACCATAACTATAATTCACCACTGTCGAACATTTGCATCTTTTTAGGGTGCGCAGAAACAAACAGCAGCAAGTTTGCTAGTTTAGACTTTGAATATGGATCAAAAAGTCATGCGCTGACAGCATTTTAATCTTTGTCTTGTTGTATCATTAAAAAACTACTGTAGCGACAACAATCAAAATATAGCATCAGGTTACTGTCTTGATAATAGAAAAAGCTGTCAAAATAATGTTTCATCTCAGTTTCCTGAGATAAAAGACAGCAGGATGGAATAAATGATACATGCACACAGACAGAAAAGTGAATCACAAATCCAAATCAGTTATGCACTGTTAACCGGCATAATGAGTGCGGTGTAAGGCTTGATCCTGTTAAACAGGAAAAGAAGAAAATGAAAGCCAAGATGTGGAACACTACGAAACACCCAGCACACTCTATCTCCCCGTTTCTATTCTTTCGCATCTTCTCACTTCGCCCCACTGCCGTTCCTCCTAATTCATGAGTGATAGAGAAGGCGCTGAGATCCTCTTTATGTCCTAACCTAAGGGTATGATGAAGGGCTCTACTCTGAGTTGATTCATTAGGACTCCGTGTAGCCTCTCGCTCTGCTGTGCACTTGTGTGTGCACAAGTGAAACTGACTGGCCTCCAGTGAAGGACAGCCAATGATAAACACAGAGAAAAGGCAGCACGCTCACTGTTATGTGACATGAAGTGGTATTAAAATGGAAAGTGGCCTGAAGATAGGTTGCAACTAAATAAAGGCAAATTGGGGAAACTTAAAAAACTTTAATCATCATGTACTGGTAGGATTAGCTTTGCTCATATTTGAGATCCCGACATAAAAAAAATTTTCATGAAAACCATCAAAACCTAGTAGCCATGCTATTCAAAACTGTCTGTTTTACCTGTTGTACGTCAAAGCAGATATACACTTTAAAAGTCAATGATATCCAGTAGTAGCCTAATGTTTGTCTCGTGTAAAGATTAAAACAACACACCGTGAAAAGATGGGAAGGTGTGTATTGCTACAAAATGTTAACCAATCTTAGAACGTTGCACGTGATCACTTATGAATTTACAGCATTTATTAATGTGTCTTAAGGTAGCTGAAACGCCAAACGGATATTTCTAATAGAGAGACTAAGTTACCTGATCGAAACATTTGTTGCTTTCAAAAGATGAGGTAAAGACAACCTGTCACTCAATTGTTGAGGGTCTCTCAAACCCAAAACATAACATCTTGCTTAGGGAAATATGTGTCATTGCTTAAATACAGTATATAAAGATATACAGATAACTGTCTGACAAAAAGACACAAGAAGAACTCACTTTGTCGCGGCTCTCCGTGCGGTGATGCTGGCCACGATGATGCTCTCGGGTCGCGGCATAGCCACGGCTTTGAACGTTCCCTTCCAGAACTTCTCAAAAAGCTGCTTCTCTCCCAAAAGTAGACTGGTCATGGCTCCACAATATAAGGGGTGAAAACCCCGAAATCTCGCAAAGACGATTCTGCGATGTAGTTTCACCGAATCCTCAAACAGTTGCTCGATGTGCTACCGTGTGTAGGCGGCTGCACCAGGGAGCTGTCCAAGTTCTGAAACCAGTCGTTTGTTTTAGCAGATGAAGCTTCTTTTCGTCGTGTTTTCTTTGGGTTTCTGTGTGAGAGTCCGTTTAAAAGGTTTAAAGTTGGTTGGAGTCTTGGTTTTGAGCGTCAGTTTACGATTTCCCCTCAGTTTTACAACGACGACGGACGTTACGATGACCGTTACAGCGGGCAGCTTCTATTTATTGTCTCGGCTTTCCCTCACGCGCTTAGCACTCGCGCCTCCCGCCTTCAAATTAATTAGAATTTTGATTTGTTTCCCTTTTATTCAATAAAGTCGCGCTATCAATAAAACTGTTGACAGAAACAAAACATATTCGCAAGCCAAGGAGAGCTCTGTAGTTTTATATGTGTAAAACTGCAGAGTTGGACGCGTGCGAGGCGCACAGCTGACGGCGGCTCGTGCGCGAGCTGGGTTAATGTAAAGAGCTCAGTTGATAGTGCCTCGTTTTGTTGCACGCACCTCGTGACGTTAAAGGAAAGAGATTTGGGGACTATAGGTCACACAGGCACTGAGACCACCACTCTCTTCTTCTACTCTCTCTCCCTCTCTCTTGTTCAGCTTGGACAAAAGATGTGCCTGTTGCCTTAATTAGCATAACAAAAGAGGCAAGGGTCGGTGCAGAGGCAGCAGACGGAGCATGTGTCAGGCACAATACACCAGAGGCAAAGCATTTCCCCCATCAGCCCTCAAGGCCCCCTCCCTTTCACTCAACAACCACCTGTCACTAAATACCCACCTGCACCTGCAGAGTGCAACCGTGATAATAGCACAAACAAAAGCAGCAACCCACCTCATAAAGCTTTGGGCTAACAATCCAGACATATGTAAACTTCTCTTATGTACTGTAGCCTACGTCATTCTTTCTTTTGTGTTCAGTGTTCCCTTAGCTCAGGAAGCTCCCAAGGGTACACATACTAAAAATTTTTTACGTGGAATGCACTGTAAGTCGGTTTGGATAAAAAAAATATTATTATTTTTTATACATATATTTTTTTTAAATACTACATAAAACCATTAAAATGGTAGATGATTGGAAATGTATGGGAATTTCATTGTCACATATCAATAAAATGTTTAGGCTTTTTCAAAAAAAGCCTTGCTTTAAATAGATTATAGCTCTGCACACTCTTAGCATTTTCTCCAACCAACCTCATGCTGTGATGCTTTTGAAGCAGCCTAGACGTTGTTCACTGTTTTTCTGTTTTTTGATTATGTATAATTAAATGTATCCAACATGTTGACTTCAGTGTACTAAGTCTGTACAAAAATCGTGCAATACATATGCCAAATTCCACTTTGGCCTGCATATGATATGCCTGTCCTTCCCATTCACTTAAACGGCGCATCTTTTTTGTCGTTTTATTTATTGGTTTCTAAATTTTTTGCTATTTTTGACCATTTTCGCTTGGCTTTAGGGTTAGAACCACTTTTTGTTATATACTGTATTACATCCTAACACAAAACCCAATTCTAACCCCAACTAAAAGTTCCATGGCTTAAATATAGACAAAAACATGAGAAACCTGTATATTAAATAACCTCCTAAAGCAAAACTCAAATCTTACCCTAAACCCAAGTGAAAATGGTTTAAAAAATAGAAAAAAAATGAGAAACTAATAAATAAAACAACAAAAATTATGCGCCGTTTAAGTGAATGTGAAGGACTGGCGTATCATATGCATGCCAAAGTGGAATTTGGCGTATGTATTTGCACGATTTTGATACTTTGTGCTATTTATACGCATCTACATGAGACTGGGTAGGCTAAGGCAGGCAGGCAAAGAAATCATAAACAATAAAAATATGAGTAACACTTTGCAATACCTTTGTTATTAATCACTCAAACAAACATAAATACCTAGCATACAGTATGAGCAGTTAATGTATATAAAATACATTCAAAAAGATCACCTTTGTACCTTAAAGGAACAAATTGGTACCTCAAAAGCACATATCTGTACCTAAATGGTACATATTACTACCTTTTTAAAGGGTTTGCCCCACTGACAGCTTTTGTATATGATGGAAGCAAAATCTGTATATTCATATTTGCAGCAGTTTGAAAGTTATTTAAAAAATATTAGAAAAACAGTCCGCCCAAAACATAATAAATTACAAATGAAATTCATTTGTCCATTCTGAAATGCGTATCTTAAGGAAAGTGCCCTTTGCATACACGCCTTTTAACACATTTATATTTTTTTTTCACATTTTAGCTTTCTATAGCATCTATATTTTCTTCCTGCTATCATGTCTAAAGAATTCAGGATCTGTTGCTGTCACCACATGTACCAGAATTGTGGGTAACTGCTCAATCCCGTCAGCTTTTGTTTAATTCCAGCAGTCAACATGTCAAGAGATGGAACGCTCCATACGCAGCATCAGGAGAAGAAAAAAAGGCTACATAAATCACTGACAGAAATAAAGAACCATGAAACATCACTCTGGATACAGACTGCCAGGACAAGATGTTGATTCATATTTAATTTCCTTTGAGTGCATTTCAGCATGAAATATTGTACAAATGCAAATGTGCATTTGATAACTTTATTTCCATGACTCAGTTAATGTCCTGACATCAATGTCATCCTTGAGCCACTTTTCTTATCCTTTAGTAATTGCATGAACCTTAAAGGTACAGTATATTTTACTTCCTTATGCTATACCTAAAGGTAATAGAAATGTCAACTTTATCAATATAACAATTTGGGACCAGAGAAAATACAGTAATTAAAGAGATATGTAGAAAGGCATAGAAAGTTTACAAGCAAAAAACTGTCCCATTTAGCACATGCACAGACAAAACCATTAAAGGGAAAGTTCGGACAAAAATGAAATTAAACCCATGATTTACTCACCCCGAAGCCGTCCAAGATGCATATGTCCATAATTTTTCAGACTAACACATTTTCAGTTATTTTAGATAATGTTTTAGATCTTTCAGCTAATCAAATTTTAAGTTACGGGGTCCACGTCCTTCAAGTCCAAAAAAATGTTCATCCATCCTTCACAAAATAAATCCAAACGGCTACAGGATGATAAACAAAGATCTTCTGAGGGTAATCCGCGCCGTTTTGTTGTAGAAATATCCATATTTAAAACGTATAAACAAAAAATAACCCACTTCCGGTAATGCCGCCATCTTAGTTACGTCCGCATTCAAGATGAGAGCGTTTACGGAAGCGGGTTATTTTCGTTTATAAAGTTTTAAATGGGGATATTTCTACAACAAAACGGCGTGGATTACACTTTACGGAGGTTTCTCCGCCGCTGCTCTGTGCCCCCTGCCTCCGAATTTGTCATACGTCACTAAGACAAGTGCATACACTACGCTGATACTCTGTCCTGAATACAGAGGAGTTTAAGATGGCAGTGCAACTGGAAGCTAGTTATTTTCGTTTATAAAGTTTAAATATGGATATTACTACAACAACACCACGCGGATTACCCTCAGAAGTCCTTTGTTTATCATCATGGAGCCGTTTGGATTTCTTTGGGGAAGGATATATGTACATTTTTTGGACTTGAAGGAGCCAGACCCGGAACTCTACTGTTTAGCGGCTGAAAGATATAAGAAATTTTCTAAAATAACTGAAAATTTGTTAGTCTGAAAAAGGATGGACATATGCATCTCGGACGGCTTCGGGGATGAGTAAATCATGGGTTTAATATAATTTTTGTCCAAACTATCCCTTTAAATTACCTATTAAAAATGAAGTATAATTAATCTACTAATCATATGATTCAATCAGTTTGGTCAAAAACTACAATCTAGTTGCAATGCCCTTAATTTGCTCTTCAATTACAACATATCATTTAGAATCACAGCCACACATATGTACATACCCTCAGCTCGCAGTAAAAGGACAAATCATCTGGAATCAATAGCCCTTCTCCCCCGACTACCAGTGATCTCTATCAAAGTGAACAAATTAAATTGCAGCTAAAGGCAATCGGTTAATGAACCAGTGGTCTTGAAGCTCGTTCGTTGTCTTTTGTCTGTCTGAATGCCTCTGGATGACTTTATGCTGAAACTCACTGAACTATTTTGGAAATATACACAATGGGTCTAAATCTGACATGAAATATCACATATTTATTCCCAGTTAAATTGTTCAATTTAAAAAGTTAATATTTAATAACACATAAACATATTTGTAAGCAAAAGTGACAATACTCAATGTTAACCCTTTGATTGAAGATGTCTTTTCTGCCATTGAAGATGATAAGGCTCTGTTTAGATGTAGGTTGCACAGTGATATAACAACGGCAAAAACATTTATTGTAGTACTTACGCGCTTGTTTTGGGTGTTTGTGTCATTAATAAATCGAAATTGTCTTTCTTTATTCCGCTCATGAGGAATAGGAAGATCGCAGCGATTAGCAAAGAGCAACATTACTAAAACTTCCAATCAATTCTTGTTTGACAACTTCAAGTCCCACCCTACCTTTATTTCGCATTTGAGAATTGAGAATTTGAGAAATTGAGAATTTCACTTGGATATATGTCACTCGGGGGAAAATAAGACAATTGCTGATTCCATTTTATTGTGACTTTAGGGTTAGCTCGTTGCTCCGTCTTCATGTTTACACAGTCTTTAAGGCTGCTGGTTATTGTCTTGTTATTTGGTAGCATAATGGTCATATAGGGGCTTCACAAATCAGGGAAGGATGCGCTAATTGTCTAATAAATTGTGGCGATTATTATGGCTTTGACGATTATGGCAATTAATTGTCTGTTTTATTGCTTTGACATTTAATTCTTAAACATTTTTTGTTTGTTCACGAGTTCACACTTACAAATAAGTTGGATAGAATAAATTAGTAAACGTATTTGGCGTTCTGTCCGGGGAGAGAGCTCTGAGCTCGGAAATTGGAATTGCTGTTTTTGAAATTTATGTTTCACCTGGCAGTTCATACTGCTATCAAACTTTTGCATCATTTCTTTAAATGCTGTTTTTTCCACTTTATTGAAAGGCTTCGTAATGTATTGTGTTACACTGTCAGTTAAGGAGTGCCATCTGATACTGTCACATTTATACAGGCGCCACAGCTCCCCCTTGTGTTTTAAGAGAGATGTGCAATCATTGCGGTGATCTGAAATCACTGCGATGAGGTCAAACAATCGTGATGAGACGATTATTTAATCATTGTGACAGCCCTAGGATGCGCAATGATCCGAACACCCAATCAGTAAGTGAATATGGGCACCCTTTGTTAAGGTAAGTGTCCGGTTAGGTCCATCTATATTGCAGCGCAACCCTTAAGTTTTTAAACTAAAAGAGGTTCTTAAGAGTTGACAAAAGACTCCGTTTACCAAGGTTGAAAAAGGAGTAGTGCCATGCGTTACTGTATACAAGGAACACGATGCTTCGCGTTTGATATGTACGCAGCATAACGCAGACCAGCTAAAGCACATGCTAACACTAAGGGCACAATTTTAACGATCTGAAACGCAAGTGCGAAGCGCAATGCACAAGTGACTTTGTGGGCGGATCTTGGGCGCTGTTGCTATTTTCCCGGCGGGAGAAATAACTCTTGCGCCAGGCGCAAATCAATAAGGGGTTGGTCTGAAGTAGGTTCATTATTCATAGGTGTGGTTTGGGCGTAACGTCAAATAAACCAATCAGAACATCATCCAACATTCCCTTTAAATGCAAGGGCGCAAATTCCATTGCGGGTTGCTATTATTATGATGGATTTACCAGGCGCACGCCAGGAGCGGTTCACAGCCGAGGAGACCAACGTTCTTGTAAGAGCAGTCAAAGACAGAGAAGTTGTTTTGTATGGGGATAGGAGAAACCCGCCCAAATCAGCGTAGGTTAAACAGGCGTGAGAGGAAATAACCACAATTGTCTCATCAGCTGGCAATGGCATCCCCATTGTTGCGCATACAACCCCAAAGAACACATACAAATCAAGTTCATATACATTAAGGTTTCTTATGAAAACATTTTAATGATTATTTACATAAAATAAACGTAATACAGCCACACAACAAATTTATGAAAATATTTTAATCGTTATTTGCATGAGAATTTTTTAACGCAGCCACACAATAAATAAAAACTATCACCACAATGCTCACCACAATGATTCCCCTTATCTCATGTGTTAATATTTTTTATTGTAACAATTTATTGTCAACAATTTAAGCAAATTGTGTGCGCGTTGTTCACGCTATACATTATGGTCAAGCATGCGCCCTTAAAATAGCATAATGAACCACGCGCAACGCGCCACTGACTTTAGACTAGTTTTTTTTGGTCAGTGGCGCAATTGTTTTTTGAAACTGCAAAATAGCATCAGGTATGGTTTGCGCCGCAACACGCCTCCTTTTTTGCGCTGAACCGCCCAGGGAGCGCAAGTTCATTCCCTAGTTTGCCGACGTGCGTCTGTGGAGGGAAAAACCCCGCTGTGCGCCGGTGCAAAATACGAATGATACATGCGTTACTGATAAAGTCAATTGCGCTGGGTGCAAGATAGGGCCCAATGAGTTCATCATTTAATCCAACTTTGCAATTAAGTTATACATTTTAATGTGGACTTATTCACTAATAGTCTCAGATCATCTGATACTATTGTACTATATTCATACCATTGACAAGTGCAGTTGTTGTTAATTGTGAAATGTCTTTGAAATGAATTATTCAGCTCATTTAAACCTAAGATTTAAGAGAAGTTAGATCAAATTCTCAGCTGGTATATTCTCAGTAGATTTGGTACATTCAGGAATTAGGCTTTACTTATTCAATTGTTGCAAAACATAAATGCTGATCGCAGTAGTTCTTTTATCTAAATGAACAACTCTATAGGGCCACACTCCTCTCATTCTGTGCAAAGCCAGCATTAAAGTAGAAAAGAAATGATGTTATCAAAACATAAGTGGAGGCAACGATGCAAAGCTTACCCAATACGTTTCAGCACAAGCAGGCAGCGTCAGCTTCTGGCCATATTTGCAGACATCTAAGATTTGCTGTTAGGAACAGTGTGTCTGCATTTATCCAATTACAAGCAGTTGGTATTCGTGTAGCACATGTCTGTGGAAAATTTAAAGATTCAATTTGCTAAGTGCTGAATGCAAAGTTGCAGAGTAATGTTTCTAATGGATTGTGCGTTGTCAAGCACACTGCTGGGGAGGCGAAACATGTTCTGAAAAGGATCATTGAGTTTTTGGTTAGGAAAATAAATGCATTTTAATGCAAAGTCATTTTTGTTGATGACTTTAACATTTCAATAAGTGCAGATGCGAGTCCTCAAATTACATCGTCATTGATCAAAGGTTTTCTTATTCAAAACATCCTTTATGGGACAATCTGAAGTCAAGTGCATTGTTCAAGAAGAACGGTTTTGTCAAACAAATAAGCTCATCTATGACATGACATCACAACCTTTAGTGTACTAATAAAGATCTTTAAAGGGATAGTTCCCCCAAAAATGTAACCAAACCATTTGTGGACCCCATACACTTCCATAGTAAGAAAAAAGAATACTATGGAAGTAAATGGGGTCTATGAACGGTTTGGTTACAAACATCTCTTAAAATATCTTCCTTTGTGTTCATCAGATGATAGTGAGTAAATGATGACAGAATGTTCATTTTTGGGTGAACTATCCCTTTAAGCAAATCCATATTTGATGTCACAAGTAAAACAAACCCCTGTTAAAGAAAAACTAAACTGCCATTCTACTTTATAATCATTGTCGGTCATGCATTGTTGTATACGCAGCTGTAAAAATGTCTAGATGAAGTGCTCCTCTACCCATTACAACTCTATAAAAGCATCTAAAAGAGCAGTCAGACATGGGAAAGGGGACGCATCTATCCCCTCGCATTAACTTGCCGTCATTCTTCCCTCACTTTAGGCTAGAAAGAAGAAAGCTTTCGAAACAGTGCTGATGAGACACAGCCCGAGGACTGGCATAATGTTTATCCATAATGATAGTCGCCACTCCAAGTTAGGTTAATGGTAGCAGTAAATGGTAACTAAAGAGACAGCATCTCCTCTGTGGCTGGGTTAGGGTGCTATTTTCGTCTGCTGTTCCGTCCTTTCGTCACTCTCTTGTTGGCAAGAGTGCTCATAATCACCACTATGGCCGCCTCACCACCATTTTGGTTCTGGGTGTTCTGGGGTGTGGTCAGAATTCTCGAATTGAAAGCACCCCAAGATGAAATCTTGCAGCATAACTGCTTTGTGTTTATTTATTCATTAACTAGTTTGGTATTGGACAAGGAGCTGATTAAGACAAGACATTATGGGATAAGAATGAATCCTTCTTTCTCTTATCGGTTTGTCTATCTACAGTTATATTGCAGAATGCATTTATGTATTATGCATAGATACCAGAATTACTGCAGTGGCTAAGCTGTTTTGCACAGATGCTCGACTAGAAATATAACAATATACAATTGTATAACAATTGTAACGTCTGCTATAAGTGAAGATGCAGCAGTTATCTGCATTATTTAGTTCTGGCAAAGAGAACATAAGCTTTAGCATTAAATGATTACTCCACTTTCAGTACCCACTCATGTCATTCAAGATGTTTATGACTTTCTTTGTACAGTTAAAAAGTAAGTTTTTTGAAGTAATCATTCCAGGATTTCTCTCTATAAAGTGGACTTTAGTGGATCTCAACATTAAACAGTTTTAATGCTGTTAAAATTGCATCCTCAAATGGGTCATAACATTCCCAATCGAGGCATAAGGGTCTTATCTAGAAAAACGATTGTAATTTTTGCAATAAAAATATGTACTTGTAAACCACAACTTGCACTAGAAATGTGACTAGACGCGACTTGATGCAGCGCTAAGCTGCGCGTCCGGTGTGCAACCCCCTTAATGGTATAAGACCTACTTGGAGGGTATTTAGTAAGGCCTAGGGCTGTGACGATACATCGCGTTCCCCATTAACTCTTTCACCGCCATTGACGAGATATCTCGTCAATTAAGAGAAAATGCTTCCCCGCCAATGACGAGATTTTCTGTCTTTTCGCAATACCGCTATTATCCACCAGGTGGCGCCCTCCCGCAACTTTTTAAACCCGGAAGTATTGCCCTATGGCAAGCGGCTGCATGTCCGTGTCTGTTTTAAAGATCGCTCTGAATGGGATCTCTATGAAAAGTCCGTCACAAAAATGGAATTATCTCTGCTTTTGGCTCAAAATGTGATGTTTTTGCAGAAACCTACCCATATTCAAAAGCTGATTACAAAAGAACCACTGAAGGTTTTTTTGTTTGAAAGCAGAGGGTCTGTTCTTTCATTTGGTATATTGTATGTTTATATATTTAAAGAAGAACATTTTCTGGAAGGCATTAAACTTTGGTGAAAATCATGAAAAACCCTGGCGCTGGCTGGGAACTTTTTTTTAAAACGCTGGCGGTGAAAGAGTTAAAAAGACATGCCTGAAATCGATTCTGAATCGCAAGGCCCTGATTCTGTGTTTCATGCACAGCTTTTGCGTGTACTACGGCTCTGTGATCAGTAGGAAGTCCTTATCAATCTAAAATCACTATGAGTTTGAGTCGTTTATAATGTACATTTAAAAAGCAACACTCGTCAAACACAATCATTCAAAATATTTTTATTATCATGAAAATACCTGAAACAATATGAAGAACAGCGATATAAATATCCCTTTAGACATTTCCTGGAATAGCGTTTGCAATGCTACTTCTTCTGTGGCACAAATGGCGTTTCTACGCAAGAGCGCCCTCTGGCTTTTGGATGTGGCGGCATTTCACCGTAATTCATTCAAATTCATTCATTGAGAAAACGCGCATTTGCACGATTAATCGTCACAGCCCTAGTAAGGCCTGTTCTATCCTTCAAGTCCAATTTATAGTCATGCGTCCTACGGCTATCCGTAGCCTCTGCTTAGCGCTGCGTAGCCTGACGTGCACCTCGCCGGCAAATTTTTAACAACATGTCAAGGGATCCTTATAGTTGTGCGTAGGTCCTACGGCGTAGCCATGGCGACGTAGGTTACGCATCAGTATTCATTTATACTTTTGCGTCATCGTCCGCGTTGACGAGCAAACACAAATGCAGACCGCTGGTAGGCAGTATCCACGCATGTTACCACAGTAGCAGCGCGACTGTCAATGAGGAAGCAGCTTTGCAAGTTTAACCCACAAAAGGGTTAGAAGACACAAAAACTTGTTTGTTTTGAGAGGACCAGTAGTGATGGAAGTAAATAAACAGCGACTTATGTTGCAGTTTGAGTTGAATCACTCTATGACGCAGTTTTTTACGTGACAGAGGGGGTTCTAGTGGACCAATCACAGCACTTGTGGTCCGCATAGAACTGACACGCTGTTAAAAATTTGGCGAGGTGCACGTCAGGCTATGCAGAGGCTATGGATAACCTGTGGCATGGCTACGGCGTAGACCTTACGCCCGACTATAAATTGGACTTCAGTTTTACGTTCAACTAAAATGAGTAGTGAAGGCTGGGTTTTAAGCCTTCATTTTGGGACAGCCTTCGGAGGACATGCTTTCATATTGGGATGCAGCTTATGTTGCAAGTAACGTACCACAGAATGTGTACAGCTTCCATTTACAGAAATGCTGTGATTATAACCTATAAAGACGTTGCATGATTTTTATGTCTGAACGTGTTGGAAGAGAAGCGAATGTCACCATGTCCAAGTAAAAATGTTTCACATACGGCTCAGCAGTATCGTCTGACACAAGACATGTTGAGAACTATTTATTCTTAAGCGTTGTGATCTCATTGGTTGCTGTGGGGTTAATAGCATAGTGACTGCACAAATTATTATATGATTGCTTCATGCTGTTCATTTTAATTGCTTCTTGAACACTGTGCTAGCAGACTGATAATTGTAATTTTTTCATCTTGATATATATCTATATATATAAACTGAAAATAAATTCATACAATACACAAAAGTACAGAATAATAGATTTGATTTTGTTCAAGTATGAATGGCATAAAAAAAAGAATAAAAATGACTATAGAAAATATAAAAGTTGTATTAGTCTACCACTTTATAGAAATGTTTATTTTAGCACTGTCAAAAATAAAAAGCTGGGACAGATATGTACCTTTGAGGTACTAAATGGACCCTTTAGGTACAAAATGTGTACTTGTTAAAAGGGTACATCCCAGTTTCAACTTGTACCTTTGTTTCTAAAAATGTGGTCTTGAACTTAAACTTATAACATTGCATGGATACAGCATCATTTACATTTACACATTTGACAGAAATATCTGTCCAAAGTGACTTACCGTGCATCACAAAGTTTTTTTTTTTCAGTATGCATGTACCCTAGGATCAGACTTTTTTCATTTTTACCATGTTGTTATAATGATTTACTCATTAACTACCAATCAGTGAATTTATTTTGTGGTTCCCCTTTAACCAGACAATATGAGCACAATTGCTGGAGCCGTCGTAAAACATAATAACATCAAATTTAGGCCCTCCTGCTCAACAAACAAACAGAAAATGCTCCCCAGTCTGTTTTCAGACCACAGTTGTAGATTCATACCCATTTCTTTGAATTAAGCTGAAGTGAAGTCAGCAGTTGGGACGGGAGACTTGTTATTTTTCCCAACACAAAGGCAACACGATCCTGACAGAGTCTTGGGCTGATTATATTAAAGTGAATGGTGATCTAATAGAAAAGACGTGTCTTACCCAGGTAAGTGACCATCCATGCCTAATTAAAGTAGTAGATCTGACACAGGGCTCCTAGGGTGAAAGCACAGTTCGCTCAATAAATATTGACCCGAATGTTCTGTCTCTCTCTCTCATTTTTACCTATTCCCTCTACCTGCTTTCCAACTTTCTCTCACTGTTTTTCGATCAGTCCTCAATGACATGTACAATACTTTGACTGTCTCTAGAGGATAAACCTCATCTGGTATTGCTTGTTAGACAAAGGAAACTGCATTTCTGTTTGTCTTTGAAGAAACGTGACTCAAAGCGACAGAAATAAAAAGAACAATCTCTTTTTTCATTGCATCAATTTTCCTCTATAGAAAAGCAAAGAAAAACAAAGGGCTCGTTGTGTGTTCAATACCGGTCTTCATTATTTCAAAGAGAGGGGCAAATTACTTTTTATTTTCTTCACTGCTAACAGGCGACAAGAAGTAATCTAAAATCAGAATGAAAGGAATCAACACAAAACTCTTTGTTTTTTGCTGTCTGAATAGGGTTGGGAATGAATGGCACCTTCGGACCAATTACAAATGAGTTCAGATGTTTTGCCGATACAATTAACACATTGAATTTGTCCATCGCATGGGTTGACAGATTTGTGAAAAGTTAAAGCATAAATAAGTTAGTATCATACTGCTTGTTTTTCCAATGACTTCAGGTCAAAGGTCATTAAAATAGACTTCCATTACTAAAGCATTTTTCAGCTGGCCTCCAAAGCAGTAATATAATCAGTGCAAAGATCTCTGGATAACAAATTACAAACTAAACTCACTTTGCTGAAATCCCACAGTTAGGGCCACACATTTATCTGTGCATCTTAATTAACTCTTCTGTCGGTGAAAGCATCTTTGCACTCTGGAAACTGGTTGGGAGGTTACGTGAAGTGAAAAGGGCTTGGCACTATCTGTGCAGCAACTTAATTAGTTTTCTTTCTGTACGTTTTCTGTTTAAAGATGATCATTTTCTGAATTCCATAAATGTAAGTATTGATTTTTCTCTCTCTCTCTCTCTTCCTAGAAACTGCATTTTGTCGATTCAACAGTTGTGTTATGTGCTGCTAGGGTTATGATGAAGCACTCAACAGAAATAAAAACCAGACTTTGGCCTAAACGTGAAAACTGTTAATATTTATGTTTCATAAAGCCAATTTTTTTAGTGGTTGGCCTGAATATAGGTTTGATGACAAAATGTTCAAAAACCCCAAAGCTCAAAATTTATCACATGACTAGACAGAGCAGACATACCCATTAACAAAGATACATGGATTGTAAAAATCTGTTGAGGATTGAGAAAGTTATGATATTATTAATATTAAAAATCAGAGGAAAAAGTAATGAATGAATGTCAATGGAAATGGTGAGTGACCGAAAATGCTGCTTCTTCACATGGTTTTGCTTGTAACTTTCTTATTTTATCAGATATTTGCATGAAATGTTAACAGAAGGTAGAATTTTGTTAGTTCTTTGATGAACATTTAATGTTTTAGTCGGAATGGGCATCAGACTTTAGTTGGAATGGGCATCGGAAACAGATTTAGAATTTCGACGCTCAGCATTGCTATTGAATATCTCTGACATCAGCCGAAAATTACATTATGATAATGTCGATCTTGTCCACGTCAACCGTCCCAGAAAGTAATATGTTGCCTACGTTTCTCAAGTCCAAGAACGCAAAGAACGAATTTGCATTCTTGTGGAGATCGGTCTTGCCAAGCGGCCTTGAAAGAACGAACTCAGAAAGTGTGCAATCTTCCTGTTGGTCACCTGACCACAACTCGCGTTAGGTGTGTTCGAGATCATCCGGCACTGCGCAAACCGATTGGCGAGGTTTGCCGCTTGCAGTCGAGGGAGTAACTGAAGATGGAGCCCTCAAGCCAGACACCTGCTGCTTGCCGTAGTGACGTGTGCGCGGTGTTTCCTTGTTTTTAATCGCAAATGAAGTGAATTAGATGCTGAATTTGATAAAACAAACCTTTTTATAAAAATTTGCAACCAGAAACATTTTATATCGAATATTTTAATTGCTGCTTATACTGTATACCCGAAAATAACGGGAAACAAGCCTATATTATTAAAATACAAATAGAGTTTGTTATTGTAATTTTATTGTTTATTTTATTACACGACACAATATAACATATTGTAGCATATTTAAGTGTTTTTTAAAACATGAATTTATAATGTTTATTAGTGGAACTAAAGGCTGGATTAAACTTGAAACACACGTGATCGTTGTCATCAGTGAGGCGACCAATCACGTAAAGCTGTGTCGTCATCACAACTCCGTGCAGCCGCTCTGGAGAAGCTGCACCGGCTGAGCTAGCCGGCTACTCTCGAAACGCTCTCGCGGTACTTAAAAACCATATGACACAGTCACGTGCCTGCAGCGCCAGCTGAAGTCGGACAAAGTTACTAACCGGAATGCACTGCTTCAAGTCAGCCGCCGATCGGTCTGCGCAGCGCCGCATGAAGTCGAACACACCTAATGACTTCTGGGGCATAAAGCGATTTCAGCGTGCAAGTCCGCACTCGATGCATCCTAGATATCAAGAACACATCCGGGTATTTCATGCGTCCTTCTTGCTTGCATTGTTGAGAATTGGAATTAAACTTCGACGGTTAATCATTAGATAGAGGGAGAACAAAAGTACGCAAGATCGTTGTACTATGACGTCATATGCCGATCAATTTGCGCATATCCGCATTCTGGTGTGAATAACGTCACCCAAACGGTTTGCCCGCTCAAAATGCATTACACAAGATAAATGTTAAACTACAACACATACCTTGTGTTGCCATGACTTTCGTGATCCTTCTCCAGACAGCATTCATTTAGGGGTTTCAAAACCTAAGGACAAAAAATCTTTCCTCTTCGTACGTGTTCATTTAGCTGAGCGGTCTAGTTTTCGGCGTGGGCGGGGCTACAGCACGTAGGCTTGCAGTTGGGACAATGCCAAGATACAGAAACTAAACGATTGACAAAAGGAGATCTTTTAGGCTATGCGTAAGTTAAGTCCACTGTTTCTTGAAGTGTCTTTTCCAACTGAATGCCTTCGGGTCGGGAGGATCAAGCAGTCATTTTGCCGCGTGTAATGATCACGTCACGTGATTCTGAGTGACGCTCTCGCCATTCATTTTACACACTTATGTTTTAATTATTTAAGTTATTATAAAGTAAGTACGTTATATAAACCAAGTGGGAAACGTTGCTTACTTATTTACTTATATTCATGTTTTCTATTTTTTTATTTAGTAAACTATTATTACAAACTACCTATTCGTTTGCATCAGCTTTTGTTCTCTTGTTTTATTTTTTGCATTGAGTTTTGAAAGTTAGAAAGTACAGAAAGCTCCGTGGAGCTGTGAAGTTTACATTTTATGTAATTTAAATATAACCTAATCCACAATAAAATGCCCGGGTTAAACTATATCACAGCATTATAATACTATTCATAAAATACAGATTACTGGAAAATGTAGAACATTAGAAAATTAGCTTTATATAATATCAATAATTACATTTTCAGGGCTTTATAATGAGTGATGTTTCATTGTGTCCAGAAAATAATAAGGCACACTGCTCTTTTCTCCAGAGGTCATTTTGTTGAAGGACCCTGGCAACAGACCTGGCAAAGATAAAAATCAATCAATATCACAGTATGAAATTATATTCCCTCCCTGTATAATCCTACAACAACTTATTTAGTCCTGCTGCTACCCAGCAAAATGATAAAATGCACCTACTGTCAATTATTCTTCAACCTGAAATCTCAATATGATCTTAATTTTAATGTCAGGGTTTGGTTAATTCTAAAATATGTGCCAGCCGTGCCTAACAAAATGAATGTTTTTCAATTTGTATTGTTTTACGGTTTCTAATGCAGGTGTTTAGCCAGCTTTTAATATCTAGTAGCTTTCTGCTAAATACATAATAAATTAGATAACAAATAGACTTAATTAAAACCAGTTCAAATGACAATAAGCTAGGGCAACAATACAAACAGCAACATTAAGAACGATCCTTTTGTCTTATTGTCGGGTAAGTTTTAGGCCTTTGGCTATACAAAGCAGATTAATCTTTACATGAATACAGTTTAAATAATATATAGGCATTCACTATAACATCACTTATTGTTATAACAAATACAAATGATTAAAATTTATATTTAGATATGTCTAAAGTGATAATGGCTTTTCATTGTACGATCATCCATCATATTTGCAAGCTGTATTGCAGTGAATATCTGTGCTGATGACACATTTTCTTTCAATTCTTCCTTCTGAAAGAATGAAAAATCACTTTAGATATATAATATAGATACATACACAATTACTAAACAGTAAAAGTCAGATCGTGTCAAGATAGGTTCGGCCTCCAGATACATTTGTTTACGATCCCATTTGAGTACGAAAAAAATCATATTTCTTATAAGAGTACAGCATGAGTCGCTCGCTGTAAATTGTTTCGTTTATTCACCTTTATGACTGAAAGAAAAGTGGCCCATCATCATATACACACACCAGCAACCTTGCTCTCTCTCTCTGCTATTCCCCTAAATAGGCAAAGCCACTTTTGTATCAGCCCAGCATGAACAAACAAAGCGATTTATATTTTCTCCTCCATCATATTTCCTTTCTACCAGACAGCAGCGCTCAGTCTTGTTAATGGTTTTGGTATTTGAGTTGATCAGTGGTTGTGCTGGTGCTATGACAGAAATGTGTTTCTGGCTTGCTGATTCATATATATCATTATTGTTGCAGTCATAACATCAGAGACCACTCCACTGGCTTTCCATTGCATCGGTTGGTCATGCTTTATAAGCTCTGATTACTCGGTGGCGATCAAACAAATCTGTGTCTGCATTGAGGAGAGGTGAGGGAAACAATGAATCCACTTTACAGCAAATGCTTGTGATGATGTGTTGATGGGAAATCTGTGACAGATTGCTTACTGGATGGTTGCCTTGGAAAGTATGAATTACCACTGCACAACCCCACAAACACCCATTGGCACGTAAACTGTATTTCTTGTTTGTTGTTTCTAGAAAATCTGTATGATTAAATGATAAACTCTAATGTTACTCTCTGTTCTCTGGATTTATTAAATTATTAAAATCCTTTACAGTTTGTTTTAAAAGTGATTAAATTCAGAATGTCTTGATATTTATTTTAAACCCTTAATTCATTTTGTTTATTCTTTCATTAATAATGAATTCATAGTTAGATAATTTTGGTTAAATAACTAGAAGATATATCAAACAGGATTGTCTTGAAGTAAGACATTTAGAAGAACAATGATACAATTGTGAGGCCATTAGGAAAAATGGGAAGTGGGTAAAAATCAAGAGACCAATTCAAAAGACTTTATTGAAAGTACAAAGTATGATTTCTTTAAAATATATTGTGAATATCTATAATTGGATACTGCAATATTTCAACAGTGAAATATTAGTAAATTAGTTTGTGTAATTAAAACGTATGAATCACCTTATTCACACAGAAATAGGGTGTCGTTAGCTGGTTCCCCTGCCAAAAAGCCCATTTATTTTTCCATTTTGGATTACTGCATAAAATAAGCTCTGCGTTTAACAAACACGTACACGTACACGTTTTGTCCAACAAGATAATATTCACAGATGAACACAACTTTTATGAATTTTAAAAGGGGACATATCATGAAAGTCTTTTCCATGTTTAAGTGCTATTATTGGGTCCCCAGTGCTTTTATCAACCTAGAAAATGTGAAAAAGATCAACCCAGTAACTTAGTTTAAGTAAACCATTCTCTGCAAGAATGTGAAAATATCTACACAGTCTCACCCCATGGCGTCAATATTTGACGACACTTGACCATGCGTCAATATGTTGACGCGGAGGGTATACCTTTCGCGTCATTTTTTGACGAACTGGGGACTTCAATGCTATTACGTCCGTTGCATTCTCTTTCCTATTTTCTTACCATTTTCGCGTCGATTTAGGGTTAGATTACGCAAAATTAAACAGTGCACGCGAAATTAAACAGTTGTCACCTGGCGTTGGGGTTAGAGTTAGGTACGCGAAATTAAACAGTTGTCACCTGGCGTTGGGGTTAGAGTTAGGTTTGGGTAGGGATGTCATTATGTAAATCTAACCCTAAACCGACGCGAAAATGGTAAGAAAATAGGAAAGAGAATGCAACGGACGTAAAAGTATTGAAGTCCCCAGTTCGTCAAAAAATGACGCGAAAGGTATACCCTCCGCGTCAACATATTGACGCATGGTCAAGTGTCGTCAAATATTGACGCCATGGGGTGAGACTGGGTTGAAAATATAGTCCATTGAAATTTGGCTCCCTTTGTGATGTCAGAAGGGGATAATACTGCCCCTTAATCTGCACTGTCCAACCACGGCCCCGCCATTTAGGGGCGGGACACACCAAAGCTTTTTTACACGACTGAAAACGCCTGGAGGATGCCGAATGCCAGCTGTTTTTCTGCTTTCTTCAGCCGAGCGCTTTGGTAGCTGTGATACTTGAGCTGTGAGCTGGTTGGTTGTTGTGATACTTGTCCCGCCCCTCTTCCACTGTGATTGACATTGACAAGCGGAGCTTTTCATCCAAAGTTGAATCTCTTTCAACTCTCGGCACTCAGAGCTGAGCGCGAAAAAAAACGGAGAGTGACAGCTTTCAGCACTGTAAAAAAACGCTGGCTGCTGGCTTATTTGAAAAATGCAGAGCTTCCATTGGAAACAATTGAAAACATGTGCAGGCCGTGGGCGTAAAAGCTTTGGTGTGCACGCCCCCTTAGTGCAGAGATTAGCTCATTTTCATTTAACGGGACACACCCAAAATGGCACATTTTTGCTCACACCTACAAAGTGGAAATTTTTACTTGCTATAATAAATTATCTATATGGTAGGTTGAGCCTGACACCAAAGTTTTATTTGACATCTTAAAGGGATAGTTCGGCCAAAAATGATATTAAAGTTGCATATGTCCATCGTTTTTCAGACAAACACATTTTCAGATATTTAAGAAAATGTTTTAGATCTTTCAGTTGATTAAATGTAATGTTACGGGGTCCATAGTCCACGTCCTTCAAGTCCAAACAATGTGCGTCCATCCTTCACAAAATAAATCCAAACGGCTCCAGGATGATAAACAAAGGTCTTCTGAGGGTAATCCGTGCGGTGTTGTTGTAGAAATATCCATATTTAAAACTTTATTAACGAAAATAAATACCTTCCGGTAGCGCTGCCATCTTAGTCCAGCTCGGACAGCTTGGGGGTGAGTAAATCATGGGTTTAATTTCATTTTTGGCCGAACTATCCCTTTAAAAAAGTCTTGTGAAATGTCCCCTTTAATTTATTCATTAATAATGAATTTACAGATGAACTTCAAAGGGCAAAAAGGAAAATTCTGTCATCATTTCCCCTCATGTTGTTAAACCTGTATAAACCAATCAGGAGCCCCATTGACTTCCATAGTATTCTTGATTACAAACATTCCTCAAAATAGATTCCTTTATTCAGGTTTGCAACAACATGGGGATGAGGAAATGATGAAAAAACTTTCCTTTTTGGGTGACCTATCCCTTTAAAGGATAAAAAGTCCTTAGGATATATCAAACAAGACTGCAGTCAGTCAAACATTTTAGAAGAATGACCCGGACATGAAGCCGTTGGGGGAAATGGGGACCGCGTGAAAAACGAGATACAAACTCAGCCATCTGATTGATTTGGTTTTAGCGGCCCATCCCTCCTCCCTGGTAAGTGTTGCATGTAACCTTCATTCATCTGGGACAGAGCTGCTTTGTGCTGAAGTTCCTCCAGTATCCCCCCTGATGCTAATATTTTTCATGATGTTTTTTTATCTCTCTCAGACATATGTCCCTCATCACTCTCTGTTCTTATCAGCCTTCTCTCAGAGTGAAGCCTTGACCACCCTCAGGGAGGAGACGATCTTTTTACTAAATTTACTCTATAGCCTCTTGTGATCTGGAGAGCTGTCACTCATCCTGACCCAGGTGACTTCCTGAAGGTAAAAGGTTGGGATGGGGCGTATTGTGAGTCTGTTTATGTCACTGGCTGTAAAAGCTGCCGTCGTGCGCTGCGTGTTGGTGTCTTGCTGTGACACCTGTCTGTCAGAGATACATTTTTGTGACCTTGTACACGCCTCCTGTCATAACAATATCTGTCATAGAAAATCTCTTATATTCATCTTATATCTGTCAACTTAACTAAATCTTAAAATAAGGAAATAGGTTGTCTTTGAAGCTATAGGAGATTATACAGAGCTTCGTGGGTCAAATAAATAATGTTCCATGGTGAGATACAGTTGGTGTAGAGTTTAAATACAATGGGATATAGACTAAACTGTTGCTATGGGGAAAAAATCTACCAGCAGGGTTTTGTATATACTGTATTGTAGAAAGCAAAAGATCTCTGGAGGCCAATGAAGAGAGCATTACTGCGGTTGAGACGGGAACAGATAATGCCATGGACCAGAGTTTAGACATCATTGCTTGAAGCGAGCATGAGACTGGGTTGTGCTATAGATTCATCTTTGTCTCTATCTCCCTTATCCTAGGCAGGGTCACGCAGGGACTGCTTAAGTCTAATCCTAGCATATCTTTGAGCATAGACAAGGAAACACTTTGGACATGTGGGGTGCTATAAATTTAGGATTCAAATAGCTTTATAGGCATGGTATAAAAATATCAATTATTTGCATTGCCAAAGTATAGTAATATTAAATATACATATCTGCACACTTGCTTAGAAACACGGGCGATTCAAAGAAATAAAATATAGTTGTCACGCGGGGAAACAGGAATCAGGACACATACGCAGGGTTCACATAAAAGGATAACATTTAATATAAATAACATCGAAAACAAACTCGGGAACCAAACAACGGGCATAATAAATAAACAGGAACAGACAGGATGGAGACAAATGGCGACAATGATCTGGCAAGTGAGTATAGCACAAACAGGGGTATAAATACAGACAGACTAACAATGCACAGGTGTGATGAGGCAGGTAATTAATCAATGAGTAGTCCAGGTGATGGTAATCGGGACAGACACAAAACATGACACGGATTTAACCCTGACAATAGTAAAATAAACTGTAAAGGTCTTGACAATACTTGTACTGTAGAGATGGTGCACAGTGTCATATATACGAATACAAAACACTAAAAGGTAACACATGTAACATAAAATAATGTAATAAATTAAACAACATAAGAGCTTTGTATATCTCTTCTCATATTTTTACCTTAGATAAATTGCTTTGTTGTTTTTCTTACTTTTGTATGGTATTTTGGATCATACATTTGCTAAATGCTTACATCGTCCCCCCCCCCCCCCAGCGTTTTTTAAGAAAGTTGCAGCCAACGCCATAATTTTTTATGATTTTCACAAAAGAAAAGAAAAATTTCTTCTGTAAATGTATAAACACAAAATATATCAAATGAAAGACAGACCATCTGCCTTCAAATAACCATTTCATCCTACCTCTGAAATATGGGTAGGTTTCTTCAAAAATACCAAATTTTGAGAAAAAAGCTGAGATAGTTATAGAGATCAGATTCAGAGCGATCCTCAAAACATACACAGAGTTTGAACTGTTTGCCCGAAGGGAATACTTCCGGGTTTTATAAGTTGGGTAAGTGTGCCACATGGTGGATAATTGCGGAAATACGGATTGCCAGAAAAAACTTGTCAATGGCGAGGAAAGAGCTAAATGTAAAATTTAGCATAAAGCACTCTTAAAGCAACACCAGAGTTTTTTTTACCTTAAAATAACGTTTCCAAAAAAGTTTTAGTCGTTCATCCACTCGAAACAGGGTGAATGGCACTTTCGCATTCGCTTTGCAGCCCTCTATCGGCCAAAACCGCACTAAGGAAGTTTTCAACCGTCGGGTCGCGGTCCTGTAGTTCAAGTGAAAACTACAAAAACTTGCTTTGCGGCATTGGAGCACCCTGCAGGCTGTGGGTGGAGCATACTCGGCAGGTCCATTCAGCTTTTCAATTGTCATCATGGCGGAGCCTGCAAAGAAAAGGAAGGGTTTCATTTCGGAGGAGGCGAAGAAAAGAAAACGGGAGCACGATAGGTCGGGCTTATACTCGTTGGCGAGAGCTGAAGAAGGCTATGAGTTGCAAGACTGATGTTGACCTGGCCTTGTTGCTACTAGACTTGTGAGTAATACCGGTTTACAGATATTAAACAGGCCGACTTGATCTCTTTTTTTGTAAAATCCATTGTAAAATTATTTACGACAGTGGTAATGGACAATTCCGCTTCTAACCTGTAGGGGGAGCAAAGGCCAACAAAAACTCTTTATTTTAGAGAACATCGTTTTATTGTGTTTGCCTTTTTTTTTTTACAAAAAACAACATTTTAACTATATCCTATTGTAAAAATACAAGTATAATCTTGTATAATATTATAGAGCTTTTCACTGGAAAATGTAAAGCACCCAAATATACAAAACTGGAAACAAATAGGCCTGTAAGAAAATGAAATATCATTAAATATAAAGAATCACATGCAGGGAATTACAGGGAACATCCTTTTATTTTGCGTGTTTTTACAAAAACACAATTTTACTCTATGTTACTGTAAAAATAAATAAATGTACAATAATAATTTTACTGTAAACTGTAGCATAAACACCCTATATATACAGTACACAACTGATAATAAAATAAAATATCACTAAATGCCACACAGGGAATTATCGGGAACATAATTGTACTGTTTTCACCATAAATTTCAATAAACAAAAATAATTTCACAATTTCCTATTGTAAAAATGATATTGTAGAATATTAAAGGGACTTTTAATTTTGTTTAAATATATCAGTAATTCATACCTTTAACTTTGGAAAAAAATATGTGTTACATAATTTTACATTTAAATGTGTTGTTAAATCTTTTACCGTTTTTACTGTAAATGTGAAGGTTTTCTACACTGTAAAAAAAATCTGTAGAAATTACAGTATTACTGGGTATGACTGACAACTAGCTGCCAGTAAATTACTGTAGATTTTATATTTATGTTATTTACTGGCAACAGTTTGTTCAAAGTTAAATGAACATGAAACATTTTCAGTCTTTATCTTCTACAGTAAGTTACTGGAAACCAGCTGCATAATTACAGCAATTTTTTACAGTGTACGGTTAACCAATTAACAGTTTCCTTGTTTTCTGTTGAAAAATGCAAATTACAAAATGTATTTGTCTTACTTATGGGGTGGTTTGTAAAGGTTTCAGAGAAACTCCATCTATGGGAAACTCAGGTGAGAAAAGCAAGTGGGGAGTGGTCTCATGCCCACCTGTATTTGTGCAGTTAAGTCCTCTTATAAACAGTGTTGGTTTGTATAGCAGAGTCAGGAGGTAAAACCACATACTGGTTTTCTTCTGTCGAACTTATAACTTAAACAGATTAATTAGTGAACCGTGTATAAATACATTTGTGCCGTTCTCGGTTCATTTGCCCTGAAAATAATCTTCAGATTCATTAATGAGGGAAATTACCCAGAGAGCCCCTGAACTATCCATTTAAAACGACGCTTCATCTACTTTCAATTACAAGTAAAGCACCGAGGAATACTGAACAGATCCAGCTGTTGTGCCATTTTCAACGATGTGGTTTGAAATGTTTTGTTTTCGATCCCAAAGCTTAAAGGAGAGTCGGAGTACAAGTGTTTCAATACCTTTTAGGTTTTAGGAAATATGAAACATAGACACAGCGATCTTGCATGCATTTTAAGTTGATTTGCATAGCATATATAATCAGTGGCGGCTCGTGAAGGCTCATTCGAAGGGCGCAAATTCAAAATAAGTGTTCGGAGCGTCATGAGTGTTGCTGCGTTTTCAAAATATGTGTTTGTTGCGTCATGTGAACCATGTGCATCATGTGTTTTATCAAAATAAGCACCTGCTGCACATGCCTCAAAACCGTTTATGATAAAAGAGATGCTCACGTTCACAAAATACACGCAAGACACTCCCTTAACAGTAAACTCTGATTATGCATGAGAATATGCGAGTATCTGGCAAAACGTGATCTAGCAGGCACTTATTTTGACAAGACACGTGATGCACATATGATCACTCGACGCGGCGAAAACATATTTTGAAATAAGGAACCACACACACGACAGGCTACATACATGTTGTGACGAACCTTGCATCGAGCGCCCTCGAAAAAAGAAGTCACCGGCCGCCAGTGTGGATAATTATGATGCATGTTAATATTGGTTATTTGTGGTGCTTTCATTGATAAACCTTCAAGTTTAACCTCTTCTAAGTGTTCCTGTTTCTCAATGAAGATGGAACGAATAAATCTGTTTATCAAATAAGCTGTCACATTTGGACCTAGATGTCTGTACTTGTCATCTGTGTTGCTCAGCCTGCCATATTCATGACTGAATTTTGAGTGGCTCTTCCACACCTCCCCTCTCTCGCCTGTCCTCCGCCAGAAGCGATACTGCGAGGAGCGCCGTATTGATCTCTCTACATCTGTTTGCTCTAAATGAAAAGCAGAGAATGGAGAAGGTTGATGAATGTGAAAGCGAATGCTGGATGACAGATCGAGTGTCCCTCTCACTGTACAACGCCAAGCGGTTTGGTCCTCTCGCTCAAATGATGGCATTTGATTTAGTCTGGCTGCTGCGAGTGTTGTCACACACAGAGACCAGATAATCAATTTCTCTCTCCTTCTCTCGTAGTCTCCTTCTTTTTCTCCTTTCTCAGATGACCAATTTACACCCGTTCCCTTCCAATTCTACCGGCTCCTTATTTTCTAGGACATGCACGCTCTCTATTCTTCGTATTCCCACTATTCATTTTTGCCTCGCACATTATGGTCTGTGTGGACTGCGACTGCCCTGTTTAAATGTTAAAGTGTCTCATATTCTCAGTGACCCGGGATTCATTATTATGCACAAAGCTCTTGGATGAATGTAGGCAGAAACTAAGAAATTATTTGACCTATTTTCAATTGCAAGTATGAAATAGTTTCACATCGGAATAACAAACAATGAAAAGATTGCGGTCAATGTGCTGAAGGCAAGAAAGATTGTTTGCTTGTAAAAGGTTTGGGTTTTACAAGAAACGTCTGCAAGTAAGGGCACTCATTACTGTACTTAAAATCTCTACGTACTGTATTTTTCTGTTTTTGAACAACCATTTGCAAGTGCTGCTGGTTTATAAGCTTGCCTTCAAAAATAACAACCTAATAGTTTGTGCAAGCACCATATTACGCAACCTGTGGTTACGTTTAAAAGTCGACATGAAATTAAAATAACTGTAATTTGTTTTGGAATATTACAGGGTTTTTTTTTTTTACAAATGACTTATATGTGTGAGCTTCATTGCTTTTTAAAAATGTATGTGCCCTCATAATCTTTAATCAAAATTGGTAATTTAATCTGCGATTAGCAATTAACAACATGACCCAACTTCAAATGATCCAATCAGATCTCAATGGACAAATTCAAATTCAGCCCTGCCTTATTTCATTTCAGAAGCCGTTTCACTCGGATATACGTCACCACGTGGAAAATAAGGCAAACGCTACTTCCATTTCATGGCGACTTTAAGTGTTTTTTGCCTATTTGTCAGATTAGATTTTATGAATTATAATATTATGAATTTGTAAATATAGAAATATTTTCATAAACATTTATGGTTTTAAAAATATTTTGAAACATCCCACACTTAAAGGTAGGGTAACAGATTTGATCCTGAAACATTTTTAGTTATGCTGGTTAAAAGTCTCCTCACATTCTGATAGCAATCACGGTGTTAAGTTCTTTAAATGTATTTGTAAAAATTTATGTCATCTGTGAAAGGCGTAGGACCAAAAAATGTTCAACAAATCATAGATTTCGGTCCGAACGGACGTTTCCTTTTATGTCTCTCATACGTAAGCGTAATTTGAATTCCCACCGCGCAGCGAGTCCACGCAGATACCATACGTCATCGGCGCGTTCACGTGCGCTCTGTCTGTAAACAGCGAGAACAGCAAACTTTTCTGCTGAATTGACAACCTACACAGGAGCAACAAAACTAAAGGCATCTTTTATAACAACAACAGCAAAAACTGCCTGGATCAGCAAGAGCAAAAATCCAAATTAACATCTGTAACTTTACTGCTTTACCACGAGAAGCAAACAGCTACAGGAGGCAAAGGGTCTGAAAGTTTCGTTGCACTGTTTATTTTGGTAAGGTAGGTACGCGATATGTTTGTATTGAGATGGATTCAGATATTCTACTTTGATGAAACGTTGTGTTGCTTATGAAATTTGTGTTCGTTTTCCGGATTAGCATAACGATATAGTTACTACGTCTACACAATCGAACGTGTGCTTAAACTAATTCTGATGTAAACCAGTTGTTTATGTTGGTTATTTTGGAAATGTTATTCACTTTGTACTGCAAAGTTTTGTCACTGGTGAATGAGACATGAGGCGTGACCGTCTGATCTGTGCGTGTTCATGTGTTTGGAAAGAGGCGTGACTTTGGATGGCGATTTGACTTGAGGGTGGGATCGGGATTTCATTGCTAGGCGGCTACCGTTAGCATTTTTCAAAATGTGTTACCCTACCTTTAACTCTTTCACCGCCAGCGTTTTTAAAAAAAGTTGCCAGCCAGCGCCAGCGTTTTTCATGATTTTCACCAAAGTTTAATGCCTTCCAGAAAATGTTCTTCTTTAAATAAACATACAATATACCAAATGAAAGAACAGACCCTCTGCTTTCAAACAAAAAAAACCCATTTCATCCTACCTTCAGTGGTTCTTTTGTAATCAGCTTTTGAATATGAGTAGGTTTCTGCAAAAACACCACATTTTGAGCAAAAAGCAGAGATAATTCAATTTTTGTGACGGACTTTTCATAGAGATCCCATTCAGATCTTTAAAAGAAACACGGACATGCAGCCGCTTGCCATAGTGCAATACTTCCAGGTTTAAAAAGTTGCGGAAGGGTGCCACCTGGTGGATAATAGCGGTATTGCGGAAAGACGGAAAATCTCGTCATTGGCGCGGAAGCGTTTTCTCTTAATTGACGAGATATCTCGTCAATGGCGGTGAAAGAGTTAAGCCCGATTTGTAGTCGTGCGTAGGTTCTACGCCGTAGCTCTGCGTAGCCTGACGCGCACCTCGCAAAAATTTTAACAGCGCGTCAGATCTATGCGGACCGCAAGCGCTGTGATTGGTCCACCAGAACCCCTCTCGTCAAGTAAAAAAACTGCGTCATAAGTATTTCCATTTGTGACGGTGAAAACAAAGATGAGCCAAGTTGAGGAGTGATTTAACTCAAACTGCATCAAAAGTCGCTGTTTATTTACTTCCATCATTGCTGGTCTTCTCAAATTATACACAACAAGTTGCTGTTTCTTCTTCGCTTGTGGGTTAACTTGCTAAGCTTCTTCTTTGTTGACGTTTGCGCTGCTACTGTGGTTACATGTGTGGTTACTGCCTACCAGCGGTCTGCCCGTGTGTTTGCATGATGACGCGGACAACGACGCAAAAGTATAAATGAAAACCAACGCAGAACCTACGCAATTGCAGCTACGCCGCAGGACCTACGCACAACTATAACGAGCCCTTTACCCTAAACCCAACCAATTCCCTACTGAAAAAAGCTAAAAACCACCACAAACTAGTAAACTGTTTTTGCTGGTCTCTCAGCTTTGTTTTAGCTGGTGTAGCAAGATGGTTAAGCGGTGTTTTGGTCACTTTTTAAGCTGGTCAAGCTGGACTTAGTTGGTCTGTCTGGAAGATCAGCTAACCCACCAGCTTTGCCAGGCTGGAAAGACCATCTTAAACCAGCTACAAGCTTATGCTGGTCTTAGCTGGAGTTTTCAGTAGGGCAACTATATAAAACAGATTGATCTCACGGAAAGTCGTGTTATAGTCACAAAACTCAGTTTTTTTAATTAATTTATTCGTGTCCATGGCACAAAATTCAACTTTTTTCATGCCTTGATCACAAATGTTTTTTTCGTGTCAGTGTCACTCTATGTTTTTCCTGTTTGTTGCACTACTTTCTGTTTCGTTTCATTTTATGTATTGTTTTCCCATAGTTTTTTCCAATTTTCTTACCATTTTCGCTAGGGGTTGGGGTTAGAATCACTTTATGTTACATTTTTAGACATCCTAACCCAAACCCCAACTATAACCCCAACTCCAGGTGAGAATAGTTTTAAAAGCGGAAGAAAAACACATGTAGAAAACAATACATAAAAGCACAATTTTGTTTATAAATTTGTATGTCTAGAATTTTCTTTCTTAATAAAACATCATTTGACGTTGGTACACTTGGAATATTTTAAGTACTTTTTGAAAAAATAAATGGGTACGTTATTTGCCCTAAATGCCTGAATAGTGTTATATAAATATATTAATCCTGGCAGTTTACATTGAAAATGTCACAATTATACCCCAAAATATACTTTCATACCATAATATATTAAGTTTCACTTGCTGCTGGGGTTTTTTTTGGGTAATGGATGACCGAGACAATGGTATGGGTTGGAGGATAGGTTGAGTATATAATATAAAATCATTTTGTGGGTATTTCTGCACTCTCTATTAGCTTATAAAGGTCTGTGTGGTGGCAGGCAGGTGATGGGTCCTGGTTTTTTTTTTGTGATTTTGTTTTTTTGTGGCATGCGAGACAAACTGATTTATGACAGCTCAGGATTCCAAATGCCAAATTTCTCACCTTCATGCCACAGGCAGACCTGCTGCTGTCATCCAGGTTTGATATGTGTGCATCTGTGGAAGGAAGACAGTGGTCTACAATTTAGAAGACATCTCCATGTAGATAAAAATCAGGAGGGAAGGACAGAAATGAATTCTTAAAGAATTTAACAAGGTGTGATGATGGCAGGGAGGTCATATAATGTATTGAATGTCATCTGTGAATGCATACTTTGCACATATTATACGTTCATCAAATACTTTCACTTCAAATCCGCTTAATCCCGGCCTCAGGCAAAAAAAAAATCGTTGCCAAAATCTATTAAGAGAATGATGAAAAATGCTAATTTACAAGAAAACATGTCAGATCCACTTAGAGGGTTTTGCATGTGAGCTCTTCAATTGTTTACAATGCATTCATGTTAGTTTATTGTGCATTAACTAATGTAACCAGTTATAACTTTTCATTAAAAAAAAATTTTTAAATGCTGAAATTAACATAACCTAAATTAATTACATGCAAGCTGTTTATTCTTAGTTCATGTTAGCTAATGCATTAGCAAATACAACCTTATTGTAGCTTAACCCAGTAATGTTTCCAAAGGTTTGTGGATCATATTTGTTTTTTCCACCCATCATTTTCTTATCTCTAGTCATAGACCAGTGACACCAGGCCAGTGGTGCACAATTACTAAGCTTCACTCTGGTTGCCACGTATGATGTCCATCTGTTTGGCCTGCACAGTCCCAGCTGTCTGAGCACTGTCACATACTGGAAGAGTAAACACAAGGATCTGGCAACCCCCAGATCTTCTCTCTGACATGACTGAATGCCAGAGCTTTCCAGCAACGGGCAAATAATCCATTAGAGCATGGGCAAGATGCTCTGAACAGGCAAGGTGAATAAGCGCTGTCTATAAACTACAACAGATGCAGGATCGCTGGCTGTTCACATCCAGAGTGCTACGCATAAATTATTGGCACAAATAAGAGGTTCGTGTAATTGAAATTTGATTACCTGATGTCTGTTGTGCAATGCTCACTGACGGATGTTTGAATTGACAGATGTTTGAATAAATGTGAGCTTATAGTAATTAAAAACATAACTGAATGATTAAAGCGACATGAAATGGAAATTGAGCCCTTTCACTTTTAGTAATAAACATTGCACGTCACAAATTAAGTCTTTTTATATGTTTCAGATGTTTTTTATAAATAAGAACAGAACAAAATGGTATATAGCTGTGACTGGGCAGTTAAAAGGTCCTAATGTACAATATAGGTATATAGATACATGTACCTCTTAGGTACTAACATGAACTTAATAGGTACAAAGGTGTACTTTTGAAAGGGTACCACCCAAGGGACACACAGTAAATAAAGATTTGTTGGTTTAACTTAAAAAAAGTAAGTTACATGGTTTCTTTAAAATGTTGAGTTAATTCAACTTTAAAATATTAGTTAATTTAAAAAAGTTGTGTAAAACTTTTTGTGTCAACTAATATTTTAAATTGAATTAACAAAAATTTTAAGGCAACCAGGTAACTTAGTTTAATCAGTTGCTACATTCTAAAATATTTATTTAAAAATACTTTGGGTCAAAAAGGGGATTGGGTTGTAATTTAACCTGTACTGATTTTTCTCAACCCAAATGCTCAGTTTTTGCTGGGTCAATTGTAAAGGTTTCTGGGTTATTCAACCCGATGGCTAAAAAGGTAAGAAAGATATTGTTCTTTTAAACCTTGGGAAACCAAAAATGGTTATTTTAAGGCATCCCTGTGCACCATTAGATCAGTTAAAATATTTAGCTTTTTCCACTTTAATCCATTACACATTGAGATGAAAACATAACTAAATGTACATTTGAAATAATATCACTTATAGGTTTAAATATTTTAGACTACATATTTCTTTTTCTTTTTGGCTCTGTGAGCGTGTGTGCGCTCTAGACAAAACGAAGGGAAAGAAAATATGGCCTTTCAAATCCACGAAAGACCCAGCTGGAATGAATCCCAAATCCTCTCCATCGTCTCATCCCTAAAGCATGCCATTTACACCCCCAATGTGCCAGGCATGCCAAAGTAGCTGTGCAACTGGAACCTTTATCTGTGTGTTAAATGTATCTATGTTTGGCTTGCTTCCAGTAAAAAGCATATTTAAATATAGAGTTGTATGTACTGTAAACATTCTGTCATTATTTACCCTCGTGTTTTTCTCAACCCAAACCTTTTTTTAAGGGAAATAAAGCACTCACTGTTACTGTATGATAAATGGAGACAGAGGATTTCAAGTTTAAAAACAGATGCAAATAAAATAAAACTAGTCAATACTGTATGAGTCATAGGAATTTGTGTAAGTAATAGACTGAGACTTAATTTATTATTTCCTGAAAATCTTGAAAACGTCCTTGCTGTATAATAGGATTTTTATGAGAGAAATTATGTCTGATCTGTGAACAAAGTCTAACGGTACATTCACACGGGGCGAAAGCGGTAACGCTTCTCATTTGCTTTTAATGGTGACGTCATGCATTGACGAACTGATTTGTGGATCTGTCAACGTCGAGTCACTCCCATTGCTCGCGGCAGAAGTTGAACATTTCTAATGCTACGTACACACCAAATGCGTAGCATCGCATTGTTCGCTCTAGATTACTCGTGGGATTTAACTTTGTGTCATGCAAATTTTTCGCTTCAGTTGAATATTTTCAACTTGCCCAAAAGCATGTTTAAGGTGAATAGCACGTATTTCCGCGGCAATCGCACCGCCCAATTCGCGCCATTCGCATTGCTCCGCCAGAGGATGCGTCTGATCGCATCTTTGCATTGACTTTGTATGTAATCTACTCGGGCAAATCGTTGAACTCGCATTTGGTGTGTATGTCCCATTACGGTACATTCACACGAGACAGAAGCGTTAACGCTTGACGGAAGTCTTGTCCGAAGCGTGGCCAATATCCAATCACAGTGGCCGCAACACATGCTCCGGTCTTCCATAAAGGTAATTGACTGGCTTTCCTAGGTTATTTGCATAAGGCGATTTGATTGGTTGATGCACACGTTGCCACTTGAAAAGTTTAGAAATGTTCAACTTCTGCCACGAGCAATGGCAGTGATGCGGCGCTGATGGATCCACAATTCAGTTCGGCAACACTTGACGTCACCCATTAAAAGTGAATGGCAAGCTTTAATGCTTACGCCCCGTGTGAACGTACCATTAGCTTTTCAAGCAGCAACGCATGTCCAACCAATCAGATCGCCTTATGCAAATAGCCTAGTGTGAGCCAGCCAAGTTACAATTATGCAAGACAGGAGCATGTGTAGCGACCACTGTGATTGGCTGTTGGCCAATCTGACTTATGATTCGAAGACCAGCCAATGAAAAAGAGTGTTACAAAATTTGAGAAATGGAAACCAACTCTACTTTGCAATTTTTAAGCATTTACTTGAAATTAATTGATGCCCAGGTTTACTTTCTGTACATACTGTAAGAATTCATACAAATTAGCCACCTCGTAAATTTTTGCGAGTTGCCATGAGATCATGTTGGTTCATAACATACATTTTCTGTTTGTGGCAATGTGCATGCTGTTGAGTTGAGTTTATTGCTGTGTTTCTGTCAGCTGCCCTTTGTCCTTGACAAAACACACGATTCTACATTTCCATATTTGGACAAGAGAAGATGGTCTGGTGTTCACAAGTGGCTTGGGCTTTGAATGCCAAAGCTGGCAGTGGATTCACACATCTGTGCTGGAGCTGATAGTAACATGCTAGCACTGCCACATCACTCTTCTACATTGTGTGTTTGTTAGCGTGTTTTGTGTTAATTATATAATCTATAATGCCAGAAAGATACGGATGAGTGCTTGGGTATGGGGAGGTCAAGACCGAATTCACAATTATTGTCATTCTGCAAAACATATTGTAAAAATCAAATGCATGTTTTTTTGTGCTAGGTAGAAAGCAATTAAATGTAAATTTATTTTTTCTAATATGAGCACTGGTCAATTTCTGGCCCTGGTTCATAGAGACTACACTAAGCAAAAGCTGTGCTGGGCAGTATCCTTTAAAAATCCTAATAGGCACAGATATATATTTGGTCTGATATGTACTTAAAGGTTTAGTCCATTTTCTAAAAAAAAATCCAGAAAATTTACTCACCACCATGTCATCTAAAATATTGATGTCTTTCTTTATTCAATCGAGAAGAAATTATGTTTTTTGAGGAAAACATTTCAGAATGTTTCTCATTTTAATGAACCTCGCGTAATACGGATGACGTATGCGAAACTCCGCCCCAGTGTTTATAAGTGTGGAGAAAGAGGACCGTTCCGACGTTGTTTTATGTGGAATGATACTAATTAATATCTTTGTGTCAGTTTATTGTTTAAAATGGTCCGCAATTGTGCGTTTCATATATGTAACACGTGACCTTTCTACGTCACTACGCATTAACGTGAGGTTGCGCTAGCGTTTTTCAGGACCGGAGATAGACAAGAAGTTGTGGTTTAAAAGTGCATATTTTTATTTTCTTGTCAAAAATGACAATCGTTTCACTAGATAAGACCCTTATGCCTCATTTGGGATCGTTTAGAGTCTTTTATAACTGCAATTTTTAACTGCATTAAAACTGTTAAGTGTTGGGGTCCATTAAAGTCCCTTAAAATTAGAAAAAATCCTGGTTTTCCTTTAAAAAAACATAATTTCTTCATCAACATTTTGGATGACATGGTGGTGAGAAAATTATCTGGATTTTTTTTTAAGAAAATGAACTAATCCTTTAAGAGGTAGGGTACTAATATGAACTATGTAGGGTCAAAGGTGTACATTGTGAAAATAATTTCATTATTTTTAATCATCTGCAGGGCAGAGAAAAATATGAAATTTAATTTCAAAACTATAGTCTAATTTCACGAGAATTCATACATATTTTTCAAGCTAATTCGAAAGTGAATCTTACAAAAACATACCATATCATAAAAAAACAATAACAAAATCCCAACGCAACAGGGGCAAAAGGAAATACAAATGTACAAAAATACAAATTAATACAAATTAACCACCTTGTAAAATACGTATAAAGTGGAAACATAAAAAAGCATGACATAACAACAACATATACAATATACAGTATCATCTGTGGCATTTCTTCAGGAACCATATAGACTACTGTAGCTAGCATATTCAACTTTATGTACAAACACAGAGGAACATACCTCGTAGAGATACTTGACACTACAGTCTATAAACAATTCATGTACTACTACAGTACAGTTAGCTTAATATAAAACAAGCAGTTTTGAATTAGTGCAACGTATTTATTATGTAAATGATCTAGTATGAGGTATTTTTTGCCATATGATTTATGCGAGGAACAGACCGAAATTCTTGTTGTGATAATTATGCCTTCCCTAAAGCTTGCATCTCTCCCCACCACTGACACATCATTTTTAGATCTGAAGAAAATTATTATGAACTAAATAAGGATGACTTTGGTGCTCATTTTGGGGATGTGGATTTGAATCCAGCTTGTGACATACCCTGTTTCTTTCTCTTTTCACCATATCTATAAAGTGATAAAATTGTTAGACATTTATTACGACACATCTTTTTAATTACAGCACATACTGTTCTGAATTTTTCTGTTGTATGCATACAAATCCTTAATGCGTGTGTGTCTTAGAAGAAACATAATTCATAGTGAGTTGTGCGGCATTAACAGAGGGTCCAGATGGCAGCTGATGCCGGGAACAACATCCCCCCTGTAAACTCGTGTCATTGTGCTGTAGGAAACCAATGATCCCTGAAGCATTTTCTGCCATCGAAATGAGCTGAAGTTGCCCATACTTTAACTCCTGCAGAGTCAATTTAGCAACATACATTAATTATCAAATGCCAAATTATTACCAGCAATAAATACAAAAATTATGCATTCTACAAGATGAATTGCACAAGCCTTTTGTTTTTGCCACATCAGAAATAATGGCTGTCACTGAGACAGTGAAAGCTCCTTCAAAAAGGTGCAAAAATATTTACTGTTGAGGTACAGATATGTATACATTTTGTATACTAATATGTACTGTTTAAAATGGTTCAGCCCCTTTGATATACTTAAAAATGTATGGCGTCAATTTTTTTAAAATGTAGTAAGCTGCACTGCTACATAAAACACAAAAATGTTATTAAAAAGTAGATCTTGACTGTTGGACCCCATATTAAAATCGATCAGTTTGGAGCTGGTGCTCTTTAAAGACTTACTGCATGATTCTGAATTTGTTAAAAATTGAATATGAAATAAAAAAGTAAGAAAAGAAGAAAGAAAGAACCCTGAAACGGATTAAGGTTAAAGAAAATCTTGTTACACTTCAAGGATACCACACGTGTCAAAAACACAGAGAGTATTTGAGTGTTCAGGTTTCCTCTGCGGCTAATGTCATAACTGAGTCATTTTGGACCCGAGCAGTCACATTAAAAAACAAAATGCTCTTAATTAATGTTTTGCTTTTCATCACGGATGAACGTCAAACAAGATACAACGCAAGATATGTCTGAATCTCCAGAGTAAACCCTTTAATCCTGCTCGAGACTTTAACAACCGAAAGCTTTGTACATTAATCTTGATAAATGAAAGGTTCTGCAGAAGCCCTCAGCTCTTTTTAATGTAATCACTATTCATCGTGAGAATGCTACATAATTAGCTTCATGTTGAAGGATTGCTGTTGGTTCAGTTTTATTTTAAAAAGCAGAGACTTCTAAGGGAAAGTTAAAGAGCACCAATTATACGAATCACGATTTTACATTTGCTTTGGTGTGTAAGTGTGTATTAGTACGTGTTTACGATATACAAAAGGTACAAACCCCAAAGTAAACGATGACGCAAGTTATCGTCTCAAATGTAAATCTCTTTTCTTGGACTACAAACACACAGATTGTATGCAACAGTTTACTTCTTCAGATTGGTGATGTAGACAAGACCGACATTATCATAATTAATCCCGCTTGGACTCTCAGCCTGTAAGTTAACTCCTGTTACATTGCATTGTGACCGAATCTTTAAAACATGGTAAGGAGCGTTCAAGCCAATCACAACGTACAGATTAGCTGGCCAATCAGGGATACAGCGCTTTTCAAATCGATGATTTTTGTTGAAAATTATGTGTTTTTAACCATAAACCACGCGAACACATTGTATTAAATACACAAAATAACGTTTTTAGCAATGAAATAGGTGCTCTTTAAAGATCCGTCAACCTAGTGAGAACTTATGTGTGCTGTTATTTTTCTGTACAACGCATTACGAGATGTTTTAAAAGAGGATCTTTGTGGTTTAGGATGCAGTACTTACATTTTTAAGTATTAACTTGGATTTAAGGAGTTGCTGTAACTTATAAAATAAAGTTGAAACAAGTTATTGCAATTTTGCTGTCATTGTCACCCAATTCAAAATAATCACACACACGCTGGAAAAAGTAAAAAGTTGGATCAACTAAAGTACTGAAGTTATTTCAACTTAAAATTTCAGTTTAGTTTCACTTTAGGTGAAAAATTTAAGTTGAATAAACGTAAACATTTTTAGGTGTTTAGGTGTTTAGGTGGCTTCATCATCGGCTATTTTTAAACAATCGTGAGAATAGTGGAAAAATTATTTTATCTGTCAATACCATTAACTGACTGAAACAATTGTTAACATCAGTTAATGGACCACAAACTAACATGAATTGTTGTACTAACATTAACAAAAATAAAGGGATAGTTTGGGCAAAAAATTAAAATTACTCCGTGATTTACTCACCCACATTACCGGAAGCTATGATTTTCGTTTGTAATGTTTTAAATATGGTTATTTTGTCTTACAAAATCGCATCAATTACCCTCAGAACACAAAAAAAATGAACTTTCACTTTTTCAAAATTTTAATTAATCCTTTCATGTTGTGATTGCTTAAAGAAATCAATTTAACAATGTGAACATAATGTAATCTAGTTTATTCAACAAAAATTTTTGTCTCGTCAGCTTTACTTAAAACTTATTTGTTCTGCCAACGTAACATTGTTGCATAAATGTAACATATTAATAAAAACCAATACAGACTTGAATCTCATTGGCTGAGGATTTTGCAGTGTGTTATGGGTAATTGTTGTTCTGGCACCAGCTTTCAGAGGTTTAGCACCATTAGATAGGTACGTGAGTAATAAGTGGCCAAGTATGAGTCAATGAACTTATTCTGATATATTTTAGAACAAAACTAAACAAACAAACGTTTTGAAATGTAATATTGCATTTAAAAAATGTTTGTGATATGTTTGACAAATTTTTATTAAAAAAGGTCTATATGTTGAGTTGTATTGAGCAGCTGCACTCTGATTAATTGATTTATTAAATCCTAATTGAGTTTATAAAATGGCATTAATCGAATTTTGTAATCATTAATTAAAACGTGTAATTAACTCGATTGTTGTGTGTAATTAATGTGTAATTGTTTGTTGACTCTACTAAGGTTTGTTAGTTTACTTAAACTTCTTTTGTAAAATGAACTAAATTATTGTTTGTTGAGATTACTTAAATTGCGTGGAATCTATTTTTAATTAAACTCAAAAAAAGGCCTTTATCCTATTGGAGCCGTGTGGATCACTTTTGCGAAGGATGCAAATTCTTTGGACTTGAAGGGGCTGGACTGAACTATCGCTATAATAAATGTTGAAAAACTGTATTGTTCATGTTAGTTAATACTAATTTTTAATTACTGAACTAATGTTTACTAATACAACGTTATTGTAAAGTGTTATACAGTTTTCTTATGTCATCCACAGAGAAAAGCAGCATACAAGTTTTAAAAGTCATGATGGTAAAATAACGACACAATTGTCATTTTTGGATGAGTTATTTTATTAATACAGGGCAATCACAAGCCTTAGGAATCGCCGCTGTCTATCAAGGATGAGTAGACATTTATTTGAAATGTCCCTAAGTCACTTCTGTTCATTAGATATTTCACTCACAGCAGTTTCATTCGCCAGCAGAACTATTTCACTCGTGTCTGATTATTGCTTCCTTAGTCTGAAAAACAGGAAGTGATTGAGCGAGATCAAGAATTAAAAAGAAGTCAACAAGACAAAGCCGGATTGAAGATTAAAGTGAAGATGAAAAAGCATCAGTTTTTGTTCTGTATAAATATTGGTTAATTAGTTTGATGTTTACATTTGAAAGAACACAAATGATGATTAAAGGAAGCTGAATTTCCCTCTGGTCATGAGAATGATGTAGATTTATCTCAGGAGAGGTGCGACAGAGATGCCGTATTTGTATTAATTTCTCACTTCTAGAATGAGTATTATTGATTCAGTACTCACTGAATTCTCTCCCAGGATGCTTTGCAAATGATCATATAAATCATAAAATGTAATTAGATGTGCCCCATCTGCTTAATAATTCTTCGTGAGAGAAATATGAGGGTTTATACCCAAAAATGAAACAACAGTTGTGTTAAGTCTTAATGAAGATGTTTGGTCAGAAAATACAGCACTTTGACACGGAGAATAAGGTTTTTTGCACAAATACGTTTACATTTGCAAACTGTTTAAATGTATGTGTCACGGCCGGGGGCGGACCCAAAGGTAACTAAATGGCCACGCCCCTCTCTAACTTCCACCTCGAGGAGGTACCCAAGACCACTCCAATGACCAGACAGACGAGTATACTACGGTTAAAAGTATAACTTTATTTAAATAGTTAAAAAGAAGGGGAAAGGGCAATTAAAACTAATGGGACTCTTCTTGTCTCCAGGGGCAGGTTGGACCAGGGGATAGGGACAGAGGCTCCTTCCTGGCTTGATCCTACTATCCGTGGCGCCCTCCGCTTCCTCCTGGAGGCAAACAAATAAAACACTGTAAGTGAACTGAATATTTCGCACGGGACTCCACTTGCCGGCTGTTTCACCCGGCTCTCCTATGCCCTTAGGTTCTTCCAGTTGGGGCCCCTCGCTCTCCTCGGGACGATGTATGAGGGTAAAGGTAAGTATTACACTCTTTCTCCACAGGTCATTTCTTCCCCCCAGGTAATGCTGTAAGCACAGACAATTAAACACGTCACACGGACAGGCTACTCACGGGGCTGGACTATCCCGTTCGCTCGAGGCGGTGCACTAGGACACAGGTAAGTGTTTCTCTCTCTTCGCTGTTCAGTTTCCAGCTGGGGCGTTGCTCTAAGCACAGACAGAACTGTTGTACCACACAGGTAAGTTACTCACGGGGCTGGACTAGCCCGTTGCTTCGAGGTGGCGCACTAGGACACAGGTAAGCGTTTTTCTCGCTCTCTTCACTGTTCGGTTTCCAGCTGGAGCGTTGCTGTAAGTACAGGTAGGTTAATATATCACACAAATAGGTTATTCGACAAGTACGAACGTCTTGTATACTGCAGACAGTGGCCCTAGTGGTAGTGTTCGTGTACCGTATACCTCCACCCGTCTGTTTATACCTTCAGGGTGTCGTAGGGACTAATAGGTCGGATGTGGCGGAGCCGAACGCTTCCCTGGCTCTCCCTCCTGGCTTGGATACTTGGGGCCACAATTTGGGGCGAACTCTCGATGAGGCTCCGCACACACCAAGGTTTCTGTGGAATGGATCCCAAAAAGAATGCCGTGACCTGAACTCCGTACGATACACTTAATTTGCTACTCACTTGCACGTAGCACTGGACTTCACCACTGTCTGCTGCAAAAATAGGCTGGTTAATAACTAACACACAGGGGGCCGATAGGTCTAAGCTCCTCTTCTCACGGGGCGCGAGCCACAACGTGTTGTTCCTTCCCCACGAGCCGTCCGAGGCGGGGGCGGTTCCTGTCACTGCAGACACTGCACACACACAGCAAACTTCGTGTAAACACCAAAAGATAAGTTCACTCACCCCACAGCACTCGGCACACTCACGTGAATTTCTAGGCGGGCCACCTAGCCTCGACCGGTCAGTGAGGCCCGTTGAACTTCGCTTCCACCGCGGGAGAAACAGTATGGTAATAAATGCAGAAATCAGTCCAACCCCTGTGTGTTCTTTGCTACCCGTTTGGCTCACCCACACTTCTATCCGCAGGGCCAGGTGGCCTACAGCAACAGCTCCTACTTCGTCTTCCTGTTCGCACTTCCGATTGCTTCCCGGCTCTCCCACACTTCCTTTTCCCAGTGGGGCCAGGTACCTTTAACACACTCAGAATGCACAATGACAACCTTAAATCAATGCAACATACATGTACACCAGCAGTCGCTCACTCGTTGTCGAATCCCACAACCTGGTTGTATTTCCGGTTGTCATGTGGCTCACCCACGCTTCCGTTCACAGTGGGGCCTAGTGCCTTTAACACACTCAGAGTACGCAATGGCAGCCTTAGATCAATACAGCATACATATACATCAGCAGCTACTCACTCGTTGTTTACACCCAAACTCTAGGGTTCTACTGCACTCCTCTGTCTCATCGCATTACACCATACATCCGTATCCAAATCTCTTCACCTAGTCACCGTTTGCCTCTTTTTCTCCCCAAGGGTTCGGCGTAGATCCGTCCAGCAGCTCACACAACAGCGGATGCAGCGTGTACAAAGTACACCAACAAGACCCCTCCGGTGCAGTGTTCCTTTAATTATCACCGCTCCGTCCTCTTCCCCTTGCTTGGCTGCCGCACTCTTTCCATGCGCTCTAAGCGCTTCCGTGGATCAACGGCACCCTCCGGCTCCTCTAAGGACGGAGCGTGTATTCGGATCTGCCCTAGGCAGTAAAGCAGCTCGTGCCCGAAAATCAACTCCCTCTATGCGTTGCTACCGCCATATTTATTTGGCCCGTCCTCATGTCCTCTTCCAATCATGGATCGCTCCCTTAATCCTGCGCACCTGTTTCCAATCAAACCCCGATTGTGTTGCTAGGGAGATCAGGAAGTACAAATGATTAAAAATCGGGTCCGGGCGGAAACCATGTCCCAGCGGAACTCTTCTCTGCCACTTTTGGTTCCCGCCCTACCATAGTCACCTGGTGACATATGCATTTTACATATGCTTTTATCCAAAACAACTTACAATGCATTCCAGGTACTGTAAATTTATGCATGTACTCTGGGAATCAAACTCACAGCCTTTGTGCTGCTAATGCTATGCTGTATTTATTGAGCTACCTGTAAATACTGTACCACATTTGTTGTTCTTGCAGGCCTGTAAGCAGTTTTATATAATCATGTTTGTATTATTTAATTATATGTCATATTATTCAAAACTCTGACTAACATTCCCAGAAGGACATGGAGATTACATCATCGCCTCTGACCTTACAGTCAAATAACAGTGCTCATTAAGAATGATTGTGTCACTCTTATTGCCCTGAGATGGACACAGGTGTATTCAATGTCAATTTAACAAACTATAGTTGGTTGCTGGTAAAACAGACAGCAGAAATATAAAAAAATCTGCTCACAGGTTTTAACTGAAGTTATACAACAAATCATAAGTGGCATAGTTGCACTCTCAATGTGAGAAATAGCAATCCTTCATAAAGATGAAAATTCCATAATGTACTGCAATAATCTCCATTGAAAATAATTTGGTGATTTTATTTCATTCATAATACATCAAGCCAAAAAAAAAAAAATTAATGATAATAAATCAACTCAAATCCAAAAATAATAAGAAGAAATCAAGGCAAATAATAAACCAAAATAAATAATAATGGATCAATCCAAATCCAAGAATAATATTAATAAGGGCTGTCAAAAGATTAATCATGATTAATCGCATATAAAATAAAAGTTTGTGTTTGCATAATATATTTGTGTGTATTGTGTGTATTTATTATGTATTAATAAATACACACATATATACATTTTAGAAAAAAAATTCTTTATGTATTATTTCTTTAATATATATTAAATATAATATATGGGTGATTCTCACGAAATCCAAACTTAGAAGGTGTCCAGCATCAGAATTTTTTATAAACCTCTTGAAGCCTTTTTTTTGCACATATAAGATTAAGATCTGAACTTACTATAACCATTATTTTTAGAGCAAATGTTTCCTATAAAATTATTTAATTTTTTAGATTATCATTATCAAAAAATATCATTACCGCAACATGATATTACATTAAATATATGCATTTACAAACTCAAGTTTCGGTAATTGTCTAGGTTGTCTAGGTACTATGACCAACAAAATTTTAACTTTTATCTGGAGAGAAAAAATAAGAACTGCTTACCTGGTAGCCATCTTGAGTGTCAAAGTCAATTATGTCCCTTCCAACTATTTTTTTTTTAAATGTTAGTTCCTTGGGGGCTTATCAATGATTGAAAATTGTTGCGGAGGATGAGAAAATTGGTCACATTTATATTCCTTATAATTGTCTCTACATTTACCAATGATCACCAAATACCACATGTTTCTTTGTAAATGTTTATAGTATAACATGCACTGAAGCTTTTATTTTTTTTGATTTTTTTAATAATAAATATTTCCATGTCAAAGAACCCAAATCCATTTATGGACACGTTGCGGTAATGAAAATTTTACCCAAATGTGGAAAAAAAACTAAATTGGTTTGTATGATGTCATTTGAAATCATGTCCAAAATAGTACATGAAGAGATGTTTGTAACTGTATGCTTCTTATTTTAATAGCATTTACCTTTTTTATCAAAATGTTTCATGACACCTTATAAGTCTAATTTTGCGAGAATCACCCATATACAAATCTAAATAAAAAATATATTAATACATACGTGTTTTTCATGTATTCATGCATGTGTTTTATATATAGAAAATAAGTGCACACAGTGCACACAAATATATTATGCAAAAACAAACTTTTATTTTGTATGCGATTAATCGCGATTAATCCTTTGACAGCCCTGACAGTGACGGCTGGTGACTTCTTTTTTTGAAGCGCACGATGCGAAGTTCGTCACAACATGTATGTAGCTTGTCATGTGTGTGGTTCATTATTTCAAAATATGTGTTCTGCGCTTTGAGAGATCGTGTGTGCATCACGTGTCATGCCAAAATAAGTGCCTGCTGCCTTGAACTTGAACTTGAAAAGAGACGCTCGCGTTTGCCAGATACTCGCATAATCTCATGCGTAATCAGAGTTTATTGTTAAGGGAGTGTCTTGCGTGTATTTAGTGAACGTGAGCGTCTCTTTTATCATAAACAGTTTTGACGTGTCTGCAGCAGGCACTTATTTTGACAAAACACGTGATGCACACAGGATCTCTCCACACGCAGGACACATATTTTGGAAAAGAGAACCAAACACGTGACAATCCGAACACTAATTTTGAGCCGAGCAGTCACGAGCCGCCACTGAGCCCTAATATAAATAAATTAAGCCAAATAAATAATGAATCAAATAAATCAGGCCAAATCCAATAATAATAATTACAATAATAAATCAAGCGACATAATTAAAACAAAATAAATGATACATTAAAATAAATGAATAATAATAAATCAACCCAAATCCAAAAAGAAGAAGAAGAAATTCAAGCCAAATAATACATCAAAATAAATATGAAATAATAATTATAATGAATCAGTCCAAATCCAAGAATAATATAAATAAATTAAGCCAAATAATATCTTAATTTAATTAAATGTTGACATTTTTTTTTTTTTGCTTATTACTTTTAGTATCGCCCTGTTAGACATTGCAAACACTATTTGAATCCTTTGTGAGTGAAGTCTCCCTGCACTTTACATCAAACAATATTTTTGTGGTGTGTATATGAAGAGGCAGTAAACCTGTTTCGGATCAATCATTCCTAAGATTTCATTCCTTTGCAGACAGTAGACAGCAAGACAGCTCACTAGATAGTAAAACAGAGCTGTTGACACCTAAGACTGATGCTAGTATCATTAAACAGCATAGTCTTCTAATAATCAGTGTTTTTGTCTTCTTGCTGAGCTCTCAAAATCCAATGTTACCCTCCAGTGAGTGTGACATACAAAGGCCTTGATTGTCAGTGCTGTCATTACAACCGCATACACACACACACACACACACACACACACACACACACACACACACACACACACACACACACGCACACATGCATGCACACACACACTCCCGTCTTATGATTTGATTGCAAAATTATGCAGATTAATCCCAACCCCCTATTAGTGTTCACATCAAATTACAGGCTTAAGGCTCCAGGCACAACAATTCATTTCACATGAGTTAGATCCATTCAAATGGAACCCAATAAGTGATTTTACATTCAACAACCAGATTTCAACATACTGATTTCATTTAACTGAAAAAGGATGATTTCCACTACCCTATTAAAGGAATGTACCACTTTCATAAAAAATCGGATCATTTGGGTGTAACGATACATCAATATGGATCAATACAGTAATTTTCTTTCTAACGATTCGATGCATCGATGCCACACATAAAAAAACCTTTGGTGCCACTTCAATCAATGACAAAATTAAATATAAAAAAATTGAAAACAAATTAAAAGTTAGAAAACAAATATTTCTGTGTCAATGTAGTGAAGTTCATAATTTTGGTTCAGTTATAATAATCACGATTGGTTGTAAAAGTTTTGTCTGGACTTATTCTTTACTGTCACCATCAAGGATCTATCAGATTGCACCATGTAAAGATTTATGACCTAAAACTTGAAAATCATTTACGCACCCGAGCTCCTGAGTTCGAGATTGATTCAGCGCAACGGGTTTCAGCTCAGGACAATAAGAGCTGTTATTTCACGGCTTATTATGACTCTGTCCTTCACCCTCCGGCACTTTAATTCTGCTTTGCATGTAAGAAAAAAGCAACAGCATTTTACATTACTCACATGTGAACAACTATCAGCAGTCAGGTATGAGAAGTTCTTTTATTACTCACACAGAAAGCCATTACCAGCCCGCTCAAAGTCATGAGCACGCACCTTGAAGGACAGATTCCACACCTGAAAGAAGTAGCCTTCTCTGATGTTCACCATTAAGTGTGTGATGAATGAATTCCTGCTCCAAAGCCATTCTACCTTGAAAAGCCGGACCTAAATCAATAAGACATTACGCTTATTTGCATCACAACTAAAACTTCCAGGAGAAAAGACGTCTGGTGTTAACTTTCATCTTAGGGAGTGCCATGACCTGACGTTTCATGGTCACATATGGATGAATCGGAAATGAAGCACCGCTTAATCTTACAAGGGCCTTTTGTCAGGCTGAAGTCAAGCCATCAGTCTTTGTATTTGAAGCACCTTGGCATTTTCAGGTGAAAAGGAATTTTGCACTTTCTGTTACTAAAAAATGGTGCCTAGCTGTCATTAGGGGAGTACCCTTTCAAAAAGCACACCGAGTGCATATTAGTACTTCAAGGGTACATATACCAAATACATATAAATGTCTTTACCTACAGTATATGGAACATATTAGGACCTTTATAAAGGTCATTCATTTGATTTCATTGTGAATTAATAAATATTTGGAATACGTTTTAGTAAATGCTAAAATTAACATGAATTAAGATTGCTAATTAAAAAATGCATCAGAGAAATGTAAAATAGTTTCAAGGGTATTTCGAGCACAAATATACAGTACGGTGTTCAAGAAGCAGTCAATCTTGTTAATACAAAAGGATACATAGACATCAAAATGTAATCTCCCACACAGTTTAGAGCAAAACAGACATAGTCATACACAAAGCCTGAGGGTTTCTTGAGAAATTGAAAAATTCATTTCTGTCCAGATTGAGGGCAACAGTGCAGTCAAAGATGTAAAAGAAAATGTACAGAAAGGTGTATTTTCATCGTCTGAAAGCTGGAAAACTGCTTGCCGTGAGTGTTTTTTACATGAACTTGAAAGAAGATACTTATGAATGTTGAACTTACATTGAAGAAAGCAGCGCATATCACAGAGATGTGAGGTTTTTATACAGTATATTCCCATATGGCAAAAAATATATTTCAGATATAATTTTAAATATATTACAAAATATACAAAAAATGGCCAAAAATATATGTGCAAAAATATGATTGAAATTTTTTTTACAAAAATGTGTAATATATTTTTTGGCCATTTTTGTTTACTTTGGATTTTATATTTTACAAATAAATACATTTTATAGCATTTATATTCACTTTGCATTGAAATAAAAACTTTGTATGTTACAAACCTGTAAACAACAGGTTTGAAAAAGTTCAAATTAAATGTATTTTCAACTGCAAAAATATACTTATAATTAAATTTTTTTATACATACTTATACAATTTACACTTATACCATATACATTTTATTTAATCTTGTATATTTTGGACAGGATATAAAATATATATTTTTTGCCGTATAAAATATATTTTTGCCCTATGGGTTGTAAAATTAAAAATTTATTTGTTGCACCTGAAATAAATTTTTAAATATATGTTAAAGGGAACATTTCATGAAAATCTGACTTTTTCCATTTTAAAGTGCTATAATTGGGTCCCCAGTGCTTCTATCAACATAGAAAACGTGAAAAAGATCAACCCAGTAACTTAGTTTTGGTAAACTAGTCTCTACAAGCATGTTAAAAAATAAGTAATTGACATTTGGCTCCCCTTAGGGGATCTTATTATAATAATACCGCCCCTAAATCTGCACTATCCAACCACGGCACTGCCATTAAGTGTTCATTTGCATTTTAGAGGAAACACCCAAAAACAGCAAATTGTTGCTCACACCTACAAAGTGGCAATTTTAACATGTTAAAATAAATTATCTGTGGGGTATTTTGAGCTAAAACTTCACATATGTACTCTGGGGACACCAAAGTCCCAAAAAATTGTAAAAACTTCAATACTATTACGTCCGTTGCATTCTCTTTCCTATTTTATTACCATTTGCGCGTCGGTTTAGGGTTAGATTTACATAATGACATCCCTACCCAAACCTAACTCTAACCCCAACGCCAGGTGACAACTGTTTAATTTCGCGTACACTGTTTAATTTCGCGTACACTGTTTAATTTTGCGTAATCTAACCCTAAACCGACGCGCAAATGGTAATAAAATAGGAAAGAGAATGCAACGGACGTAATAGTATTGAAGTCCCCAGTTCGTCAAAAAATGACGCGAAAGGTATACCCTTCACGTCAACATATGACGAATGGTCAAGTGTCGTCAAATATTGACGAAATGGGGTGAGACTGTGTTAGCCGTAGCTACGGTGTAGAACTTACGCACGACTAAATCGCCCTTAAAGGCCACCTTTGTCAAAAATGAGATAATGATTTTGACTGAATGGTCTCGACACATAATATATACGTTCATCAAATACATCAAATCCACTTAATTCCGCCCTGAGGCCATTCGGAAATATCGTTTTTAGGCAGAATCCATTAAGAGTCTCATAAAATGAATGCTAATTAACAAAAAAATCATGCCAGATGCACCTTTTTTTCATCTGAACTCTTCCTGCTGAATTCACTTTGTACAAATTGATGTAAATTAGCTAACACCTAAAACATGTACAAATTTACATGAGGTCAGTTTATCTGCATATGTGCATTGTTGTTATCCACCTTCTTCTTTATGCACTATTCAACATTTTGTATTAAATTTGGACTTTTTATGTGTAGCATTATCCACACTTAAAGGTGTATGTGTCGTTTTTGGAGGGATCTCCTGAATGCAATATAATATTAATATATATATATATATATATATATATATATATATATATATATATATATATATATATATATATATATATATATATATATATATATATATTATCAGTGGTGTATAAAGACCTTACATAATAAACAGTATTTTTTTATTACCTTAGAATAACCCATTTTTATCTATATACATTACGGTTCCCCTTAAATAGAAGTCGCTGTCATGTTTCTACAGTAGCCCTAAATGGACAAAATGCTCTACAAAGCACGTTTCATCCCTGCGTTGTCTTAGACCAGTGGTTCTCAAACTGGGGTCCGGGGCCCCCAGGGGGGGCGCGAGATGGTGCCAGGGGGCCCCAGTTTTATGATATTTTATAAAATACATTCAATTATCTATTAAATTTTATTGATATTGCACATTTATTTTATTTGCGTATCATTGCAATTAAGCACATTTACATAATTCAGAAACAGATTTATAGTGTATGCTTATAGTCTTGTGTAACAGCTTGCAGTAGAGTCATTGCTTAAGCACTATGAGGTGACCTCATGACCAAGCAGACAATGTTTTCTTGCTGTCTCTCTTATTTTCTCATCTTTGCATTGAAGCGAGCAACATGTCACTTTAGCTGTGTCGAGGCTGAAAGGACGTGGACTTCAAAGGTGAGGTTAAATCAAAATAGCAGTCATCGGCATACAGCAGAGACGTTTCTGACTGCTTTAAACAAACACGCAGAATCTGAAATAGGAGAGCAATATTGACTGCTGAAGAGATATGAATCAGAGATGTGTCACTTTTACAAGACGGCCTCATGACAGTCATTTCTCCCCTTACTCTCTCACCTGGCTTCCCTTAACATGAAGATAGCGGGATGAGGGCAGAGAGTGATGCACGGAGAGGCAAATGGGATTTATAAACAGTTCGGTTAAGCGTAAATATATTTTTCCTGTAGCATTTTTTAAAGTGGTGTCAGGGATGACATTTAAAGGTGCCGTAGAATGTAAAACTGTATTTATCTAGGCATAGATGAATACAAGTTCTGTACATTGTAATGACATATCGTGAGCCTCAAACACGATTGTTTCCTCCTTCTTATTTAAACCTTGTGCATGCAAACGACTGCTGAAAACAGGCCAATCTCAACATAACACCACCTGAGATGTTACAGTCAAGATGGACCCCAAAATTGAATTACACATTAAGTACAATGTTGTTACAATGCTAAAACAAAGCTGCAACTGCTGAGTTAGCACTATATGCTACACTGCAAAAAATGGTTTTCAAGAAAAAATGTTTTTAGTATTTTTGTCTAGTTTTCAGTAAAAATATCTAAAAGTTCTTAAATTAAGATGCTTTTTCTTGATGAGCAAAACGACCAAGAAAATAAGTCTAGTTTTTAGACCAAAAATATCACATTTAAGTGATTTTGTGCATAAAACAAGCAAAAAATCTGCCAATTGGGTAAGCAAATTTTTCTTGACATTTTCTTGAATTTAGTGTTTAAGAAAAAATTTTACGATTTTTTGCTTACCCCATTGCTTACCGCTTTTTGCTTGTTTTATGCACAAAATCACTAAAATTTGATATTTTTGGTCTAAAAACTAGACTTATTTTATTGGGTCGTTTTGCTTATCAAGAAAAAGCATCTTAATTTAAGAATTTTTGTATTTTTTTCTGAAAACAAGACAAAAATACTAAGATTTTTTTTTCTTGAAAATAATTTTTTGCAGTGTACTATTGACTTACATTGACTGCAAAAAGTGACTTTCTTGTTTAGTATTTTTGTCTTGTTTTCTGTATCAAATGTTTTTAAATTAAGCAGTTTTTTCTTGATGAGTAAAATGACCAAAAAAAGTCTAGTTTTTAGACAAAATGTAAATTTAAGTGAATTTGTAGATAAAACAAGCAAAAAAATCTGCTAATGGGGTAAGCAAATCTTTCTAGAATTTTTCTTGAATCAAGTGTTTAAGAAAAAAGTTCAAGATTTTTTTTTTCTTACCCCATTGGCGGACATTTTTGCTTGTTTAATCCACAAATTCACTTAAATTTGATATGTTTTGTCTTAAAACTCCCCTTTTTTGCTCATCAAGAAAATGCATCTTGACTTGACATTTTTTAGATATTTATACTGAAAAAAAGATAAAAATACTAACTAAGAAAGTCTCTTTTTTTGCATTTTTTGTAAGAAAAAAAATATTATTATTATTATTTATTTATTTTTTGCTTTTTTAAGCACAAATTCACTTGAATTAAATATTTTTTTTTGTCTAAAAGCTAAACTATAAAGTTCTTAGTCTTAACTTAAGACAAGACAAACAAGACAAAAATACTAAGAAAGTAATTTTTAAAGATGTGTGTGAAGAAGCTAGAGAAACACTGACTTGCTGCCAACACAGAAGGTTGTGGCTGTTTGCATATACGTCCATGACTGTACTACTGTATATGTATGACAGTGTGACAGGGGTACAGAAATAGATGACATGAGGTCAGTGAATCTATTCTAGGTTTATTTGCATCCCTTCCTGCTCTCGGGTAGGTCACCTTATATTCTCTTAGATGTTTTTTCCACAAACCTGCTTGGTTTGCAAAAAGGAATAACGATTTTTATTCCCTATTAGACAAGTAAACAAAACCGACTGGCTCTCTATCAACCTTTGTCCTGATCATCTCATTGATTTTGGTGTGGATAAAGGCGGTCATGTCCTATTCAATTACATCACGGCTTAGCTGAATTCTCTAAGGTATTTTTAAGTGTTGCTGTAGCGCAGTTGATATTGTGTTGGAAATGCAAACCCACAAACTGACCAAAATGTAAATGCTAAATTGGAATGAATGCCATATCCATGAATGTACATGTTGAAGAGCACTGATGAATCAATTAAATGTACAATAAAGCAATCCATATAGTAAATGTGACCCTGCTAAAATCAGTTTTTTATGTTTTGCATAAAATCATTGTATGTAATGTAAAGTACGTTCTGTGAAAATATAACCTTTGATATCTTATCCTAAGACCCGAGCTTTGGTTTGGCTTGCATTTTAGATTTCTTCCACCTATTTGGGGTTAGGAAGAACCAATAAATATAATAATAACCAATGTACATGAAGCAATGTAAGGGTCCACGTTTGTGTCCAACAGGTTCCAGTTACACAGAATTAAGAATTATGGTGCAAACAACAAAAAAATGTGATGTCCACGTTTGTGCACACATCAGGTCTAGGAGGTTGATATTAGCCTCTTTCACACAGTAATTCTGGTAAATTACCATGAATTTACCAGAATGAATTTACCAGTAAATACAAAAATGTGCTGTTCACACATGCAGTGACGTTCCGTCTTTTTACCAGTAAGACATCATTCACACATCAGTATCAAAATACCGGTAAACTCAGAGAGAAAGCGGAAGTTACCTGTGGCGCGCGGCCGGCGAGCTCCGTCCGTGTCGTATTTGTAAACGTGGATATTATGACTTAATATCCACGGTCCGTATTTTGTTGTTTTCACATCTGTGGCAAGCGGTCGCGAAGTTGCTCGTGACCAAACAACATTGCGTTAGGCGGCGTCAACGGAACCTGCGCGTTTGCACATTAGGCTTCACAGATGGTGTGCTAAGGACGTCGGCAATTTGGCAATTAGATGGTAAGCTGTTTTAAACAACTTTGGTGAAGAAATGTGGATGTTAACTTCAGGTGTGCTCGACTGTTAAGCAACATGTGTGTGGAAACGTTCGTAGTCTGGGGGAAACCGCGTCACCTGTATAAAAAACTTTCTGATTGGCCCGCCCGATCTGTCAGCGCGGTCTGACGTCATCTAAATGCCGGTAATGCTATATTTTTCGTTCACACACAGCGCTTACCGGCAAATTACCGTTAATCTTACAACCTGTCTTACTGGTAAATTGGGAGCACTGATTTACCGGAAAGGTTCTGTTCACACATGACATGTTAACTGCAATTTACCAGTAAATTACCAGTAAAGACTGTATGTGTGAAAGGGACTATTGACTGAGTAAGGTCATGTCAAAGATTGAAAGCAATGTGAAATCAATGACCAAAATCTAAATGTAATGCTTCCGGTCTCATATCAAGATTATGAGACTTTAGCCTGGATTGCACATCCACAAAGTCCTTGATTTTCTCCAGATAGAGACATGTTATAATATATGAAATAGATTTTGTGTGTGGATCATGATGTGCATATATTGTCATTTTTATGCAGTAATGTTGTGTGGTTTTGTGTGTTAAAGCGATACTCCATGCAGATATAAAAATTAATCCCATCATTGTCAGGATCGTGTCAGAATCATGTCTTGAATTATATCTAGTCTTTGTGACAAGGTCCTGGCAGTACCATGTTCTATGTGGGAGATGCATGGTTATAGTATTGTTTTATTCTGACCACGCATTTCCCGGGTCTCGTCACTTTTTCCCCGATCCCTTACTTGTGATTTGTTTCAGGTGTTTGTATTTTATTTTGTCCCTATTTAAAATCCTTGGGCCCTATCCTGCACCCAGCACAATTGACTTTGTCAGTGACGCATGTATCATTCGTATTTTGCACCGGCGCACAGCGGGTTTTTCCCTCCATAGACGCACGTCGGCAAACTAGGGAATGAACTTGCGCTCCCTGGGCGGTTCAGCACAAAAAAGGAGGTGTGTTGCGGCGCAAACCATACCTGATGCTATTTTGCAGTTTCAAAAAACAATTGCGCCACTGACCAAAAAAAACTAGTCTAAAGTCAGTGGCGCGTTGCGCGTGCTTCATTATGCTATTTTAAGGGCGCATGCTTGACCATAATGTATAGCGTGCACAACGCGCACACACTTTGCTTATCTAATCTACACAGATGCAACAGTTATTTTTGCAAATCATAAATTGTTACAATAAAAAATATTAACACATGAGATAAGGGAATTCATTGTGGTGAGCATTGTGGTGATAGTTTTTATTTATTGTGTGGCTGCGTTAAAAACTTCTCATGCAAATAACAATTAAAATATTTTCATAAGTTTGTTGTGTGGCTGTATTACGTTTATTTTATGTCAATAATCATTAAAATGTTTTCATAAGAAACCTTAATGTATATGAACTTGATTTGTAAGTGTTCTTTGGGGTTGGACCTTGCTTGCGTTTCTTGGGTCCGATTTCAAAGCCCCCAAACCCTTTCAGCGGTGAGGGTGGAGGCAGATCTGTGTAGAGGCAGATCCACCTCCCGTTACACGGCGTGCCCGATTTATGCTGGCAAGCTTGGGATTCCCCTGTCTCCTGACATTATTGTAGCGCTTGGCGCAACGATGGGGATGCCAGCTGATGAGACAATTGTGGCTATTTACTCTCACGCCTGTTTAACCTACGCTGATTTGGGCGGGTTTCTCCTATCCCCATACAAATAACTTCTCTGTCTTTGACTGCTCTTACAAGAATGTCGGTCTCCTCGGCTGTGAAATGCTCCTGGCGTACGCCTGGTAAATCCGTCATAATAATAGCAACCCGCCATGGAACTTGCGCCCTTGCGTTTAAAGGGAATGTTGGATGACGTTCTGATTGGTTTATTTGACGTTACGCCCAAACCACACCTATGAATAATGAACCTACTTCAGACCAACCCCTTATTGATTTGCACCTGGCGTAAGAGTTATTTCTCCCGCCGGGAAAATAGCAACAGCGCCCAAGATCCGCCCACAAAGTCACTTGCGCATTGCGCTTCGCACTTGCGTTTCAGATCGTTAAAATAGGGCCCCTTGTGTTTGATGTTCCTTACTCGTGCGTTTGTCGTCCTTCTTGTGAGTATTGTTATCTATTTATGCCTAGTCTAGTTTAGTGTCAAGTTTAGTCTAGTCCTTTTAGTCTTAAGCCTTGTTTCTTGTTGTTTGCCCCATCGTGGGTTTTTGTTTTGCCATTTTTTGTTCAATAAAAGTGTTCATTGTTTTTCTACTCCCGTCTGCACTTGGTTTTATTCTGTAAATCCTGACAATAATGTACTCACCCTCAAGCAATCTGAGATACATACGTTCATCATCTTTCAGATGAACACATTTGGAGTAATTGTCCAAGCTTTATAATGATAGAAAACAGGGATCAGGAAACAACTTCTGACTTAAAACCCCAAAATAGTCCATTCATCCTTCACAGAGGTAATCCACACGGCTCCAATGGGTTAATAAAGGTCTTCTGTGGGTAATCAGTGCGATATTGTAAGAAAATTTCCATATTTCAAACTTTATAAACTATAATAACTAGCTTTCGGTAACGACTGTGAAGGATGGATGCACTTTTTTGGGATTCAAAGGCAGAAGTTGTTTCCTGATCCCTGTTTTCTCCCACTGAGCTTGGAAAAGCAAGGACATTTACTAAAATAACTCCAAATGTGTTCTTCAGAAAGATGATGGACATATGTATATCAGATTGCTTGAGGGTGAGTACATCATGGGGTACGTTTGATATTTGGCTGGAGTATCACTTGTATTTAACTTCATGTTGTTAAATTAACATTTTACATTATCGACATTTTACATCTCAGTTTGTTTTCCAGTTGACTTAATCTTTTCCCCATCATTACTTTCCCATCACTTGATAAGACACAAGGAAATAGCCGACGTACAGAAAAGCATCCATTTAATTCATGTTTGATTACACATCTCAGTTTTCACATTAGTCATCTTCATGTGTCCATATGCACTGACCGAAGCTCGCTTATGCCCAACCATTAAATTTCTCTTTTGTCCTTTAGAAAGGTCTTTAAATATCCATTTTCTTCAAATGTCACACTGTTATTAAAGTGTCGGCGCCGGGCGTTAAACCGGGCACTTAGAATAGAAGAGGACAGGTGAAACACTCTTCCACACAGCGAATGACAAGCATTTAAACTAACACTCTGTCTGTTTGCTTGCTTTAATCGTCTGGTGTGGGTCTGGTGGACAAACAAAAGAAAGATGATACATCATCAAAATTTCAACCTCTTGCCATCGCTGACTTTTTTTAAATCTGTCTCACTTGTTTGTTTATCCTTAGTCATACACATAACAGGGAAACACAGAAATAAATCAAACTGAATGGTAATGTTAATGGTTTGCACCAAATCATTAATGCCACAACATTTAAGATTTTGGTAATAACATAAAAAAACAAATAACACAACGTCAGTGTAATATATTTCATGGAGTTTTGTAAATCCTATTTTAAATAATGTCTCATCCCTTCTCTCCCTTGTAACTGTCGGCCTTTTATTGACTTGATATCGGCACTATCCTTAGTTTCCAGATGTAGAAACTATGACAACACGAGTGGACAAATGCATAAGTGGCCGTTCTAACACACAGCGGTTATGCCTTGCAACTAATTAATCACGATTGGCATAAAATAATGTGATCAACCGTATAGGTAATAAAATATGAATTCATTACCTCATTCGCGAACATGATTATCTATTCCATACGCCCCCTGGATCTTTTATCGTTCTACTTTCCTTCAATAAGCCTCCTTTGTTATTGTGAAATAGTGACCTTTAAGGTGAAAATCCTACATATTGTGCCTTTAATGAACAACAGGTAAAATATATGAAGAGTTTGGTTCCAAAACGCAATAAATCCATTTTGACCAATTTGGGTAAAAATGTGTTTTCTATACCAAGAAAGTGATCAAATGAAAACCACTATTTTCTGTTACGAACTTTCACATAGCAACTTTAAAGGAATATTCAATTTTGTTAAAAGAAAAATCCAGATAATTTACTCACCACCATGTCATCCAAAACGTTGATGTCTTTCTTTGTTCAGTCGAGAAGAAATTATGTTTTTTGAGGAAAACATTGCAGGATTTTTCTCATTTTAATTGACTTTAATGGAGCCCAAAATTTAATACTTAACTCAACACTTAACAGTTTTTTTCAACAGAGTTTTAAAGGACTATAAACGATCCCAAACGAGGCATAAGGGTCTTATCTAGCAAAACGATTGTCATTTTTGACAAGAAAAATAAAAAATATACACTTTTAACCCTTGTGTGGTGTTCGGGTCTGTGGGACCCGTTTTTAATGTTTACTAAAAGAAAAATTATGCAATTAATTATTGTTTCAACCTCAGATTCATTGGCCTTGGCTCATTTTCTATAAAGAACATAAAAATAAACAAATTTATAATGACTGTACACTGTTCACCCCCCTACGCATTTATATTACATATGTGGTGTTCGGGTCCACTGGACCCGGGGTTAATAAGAGTGTAAAAATTGAATGTGCTATGTAACTTCACTCTATTTTTCTTCTATCTGGGACTCCTGTGAGTGCACGAGTTTGTTTGTATTTATGTCTGTTCATATGTGATGGATGCATGTCAGAGTTTTGTCCTTCTGCACTTGCTATAATGCTGCAAGGATACAACATGTTATATATCAAGCATGAACACTCATCTGGCCCCACTGTCCCAAACACTTTACCTTCTGTCTAACAGGAACCATTCTACATTTTCCCATTATCTCCCTTACAAAAAATATTCATGCTTGTATTATAGTAAAAGTGTAGTAATCATGGCAAATTGGTGTATTGATTACCATTTGTAAAACCATGGGTTTACCACAAAACCTAAGGTGTGTGCGCGCACGTGTGTGTGTGTGTGTGTGTGTGTGTGTGTGTGTGTGTGTGTGTGTGTGTGTGTGTGTGTGTGTGTGTGTGTGTATGAGTGCGTGAGAGAGAGAAAGTAAATAGAGAAGTAGAAATAGAGAAAGTAAAATTTTATATCCAAGCATTTTTATCATTTTAGGTTGTAGCCAATAGCAACACATTTTACTGCAGTGTGTGTGGACATAAGATGGACAGGACGACACAGTATATGTCTATAAAATGCAAGAAATGCAAATGCAACACAGCTACATGGTAAAAATCTGCTTCTTATGTGTTGTGTAGGCTGGCATGAACAGGTTATGTGTTCAATGTGGATTATGTGTTATGATACAGCATCTTTCCAGATGGGGCTTGTGCTATGTAAACTGACACAAATGTGTACAATTTCAAACTAAGTTCAAAGACTTAAACATCAAAGTGATAAAAAACGTGTTTGAGATGAAAAGGTGATAAATACTTACTTTAGATAAACATGTTTTTCCCCAATATCTGGGAGAGAATAGAATTTTCTTCTCTTATTTCATATTATCACAAAAACGAATAGCACTTTAATCTATAAATAGTCCTCTACTAGTGGTAAATGACAAATATTAACCATAAATTCTGCCTATATTACTTGCAATAAGGCTAAAATAAACATCTGTAAACAGTTATACATAAATTTGTATGACTGGATTGTTTTAGGATACGAATAATGCCGTGGGTCCACTAGACCCTCAAACATTGTCTAAGTAACAAAAATATGAACACCACACGAGGGTTAAACCACAACTTCTCTTCCACAAGAATTTGTACATATTTTACCAGTTGGCTAATTCTTATTAATTCATACGACCACATTCGTAAGTTTTGGTACTATTTGCCTTGACCCCATGACGTTGGGGTTAGGGGTTCAGTTTTGGTGTTGTTTTTTTCATGAGAATCGTACGATTTTTCATGCTTCACTTCGTATGACACGAATTAGCCAACTCGTAAAATATGTACCATTTCTTGTGAGATCAGGCTAAACTCTTCAATCTTCATTCACTTTGAAATCATCTACTGTACATCCTATTAAACTTTTATGTTTTTTCCATCTTAAAAATAGATTAGAAATAATAGTGACATCTTGTATTACATAGATTTTTGTCTAATTAAAATTTTTGAGATTTGAGATTATCTTTTCACATCATACTGCACTCTCAGGAAATATACGTACAAAAGCTGTCACGAGGATGGTACCCTTTAAAAAGTACACCTTTGTACCTAAGAGTTCATATTAGTGCCTCAAAGGTACATATTGGTACCAAATGTATACCTATCTGTACCTGGTTATTAGGATCTTATTAGGATGAGAGAAAAAATTGAGTCAATGCTGTAGAAAAAAGCAAAAATTGTGAAAGATGTGGTTATCAGAAAAAGAGATGAGACCTTCAATACAGGATGTCCCATAAAATGTCCTATTTAAAAGTAAATAAGATTAAAACTACTTGTCAGGAAATTTCATGAGGTTGTTAAATGTATAGTTTCCTCTCTTTAAATCATATACGACATTACTGTGGCTTATAATTGAATCCGTCCAAAGCAAAAAGTTAATTGAATTATTAATTCAATACTATTAATCATCATAATAATAAGTCCAGCATATGCTGAGTTTCGAAGTCAACCATGACTTGTGTTTAATGTAGCGTTAGATGACTTCACAGCAACATTATACTACAGTATATGTTCAAATAACTTTATGGAGCCAAAAACTTCTGCAGCCAACAAACTTGCAACGCTGTTGTTCATTTTCATGCACCATTAATGTTTATTTACTGAATTTAACAGGATTGAAAAATATATAACCAGAAATGTGTCACATGCACATTTTTGGAAAGCACAGTGTACTGTAAAACCCTTCCTGGCACGGCTTTCAAAGCTTTTCCTATAGCTGAAAAACATTCATGCAGCTAAAGGATTTTTTATCATCCGCCTAAGCAAAAGACTTATTTAGAAACTCTTCAGGTCTTGCATTTGTTACAGAGGACAAAATTAAATGTTTGTAAACTTAAGCTACACTTAAACTGTATGTCATTGTGTTCGATACTAATATCAACAAAATGACATCTGCAAACAAGCAAGCCTAATAGTAAACCCTTATGCTATTTCAATTACTTTTAAAGTCTGTGTAAATTCTGACATTACATCCCTAACGAAAATTAACCATGGTTTTACTACAGTTAAAACAATCATGGTTAATAAAAACCATAGTTAAACCATGATTAGTGTAGTAAAACAATGGTTTTGCTCAATACACCAAAAACCATGGCTACTACATTTTTACCACAATAAAACCATGGTTAATTTTCGTAAGGGATGTGTTCTCAGTTTATGACACCAGAGGACAATGTGATATTATAATCACCTAAATTATGAAAAACGGCAAGTAAATAAAATAAGTTAAAATTCAAATTTTGGAAAAATAAGCTCTCAAACACTGGGGGCGTGACCGCTGTCGGCGCTTAAACCACGCCCACTCGCGGGAAAGCTGCCGTCTGTCGGTTCTGGCTAGAGGGGATACAGCTACGGCCAATTCTCGCGCGATTTTGGGGTTAGGTTTGGGGAAAGGATTAGCGGTTCTAGCTAGATAGAATCAAAGTCGTAGGTTTGATTTTTGGCATTGGTGGGGACGTAAATAAAGTATTTTTAAAATACTTCACAATCAGATTGTCCTGTATTTTGTGCGTTAATATAAGAATGCTTCCTTATTTACTCACTTACAAGTAGCCTGCCTGGATCATGCACATCGCGTCTTGTTCAGACTTCAATGCAGCCTACATCACATGTTTAGCGAGTAAAGACAAAACCAATCATAAAGCAATCTAGGTTAGAGAGGCAGGAGTTAAGAAAGGCAAAGCCAATCGTACAAGCGACGTGAGATACGAAGGCAGGACTTATTGCAGAGAACGAGATCTGTTAACCGCTTGTGTACCACAAATAATGCTATTTATGCTAATAACGCGATGGTAAAAGTTTTAATCTCATTTAAATTATTCCTGAGTAAATTCATGTTACATGTAATAAGTAAAGCACACAAGAAACAGACAGACATCAGTTGTTATATACAAATAAAGATCAATTGTTGTGTTTAAATTTTTGCTAGTCCCTATAGCGTCTCTACCAAATCGACGCCCCTGGATTAAGTACAGCTATGGGCAGCGTCCGAAACCGCCTACTTCCATACTATATAGTAGGCAAAAAGCAGTAGGCGAGGCGGGTGTTATGTCAGAATTAAAAAACAATAGACGAAAAGTATCCTGAAGTGTTCATTTGATGGACCCTTTACCACCCCGTGAGCCCCCGGGAGAGGAGATATCCAATGAAAAGGAAGAAGAAGAAGTAGAGGCATTTTTAATAAAAAAATGTCCAAAAGCAGTAACGTGACTCTATTAAAATGCAAATACATATATTAAACAGCTGTCCCTTGATGTTACATTTTTAACATCATTCCAGCTTGTTATGACGACGTATGTCACGTAATGTATCAACATGGCGGATGTAGTAGGCTACTTCCAAATTTATTCATACTTTCCATATTCATTTCTATCTCCACTTTCAAATACTGCTACAAGTTGAATGGATGCTCGCATTTTGTGTTAGGGGGCGTTGCCATGCTAGGTCGCTTCAGTGCATCATCGAGTCACATTTTAGCCCCGCCAAATAATCTTGAACATAGAAATGTGGTTTAACAGTGAATGTTTGAAACAATTCTGTGAAATGCGGCATGCCTTTACACAAATTTTAAGCTGGTTCAAATGTGATTTATAATGCATGAGGTAACGTATCCTCAAATTGAAAAAAGTGTAGTTCATAACATTTCAGACAGTGTTTAAGTGTCTTCACTTTAATATATTCAATAAGTCTTTATTGTTAAATAACTCTTCCATACAGTAGCTCAAACAAATGACTTTAGCAGTATGGGGACAAAAAATTATATATAACTAATAAAAATTAGCTTTCTATAGGAAAACTTGCTCATTCTTTATTTATATTTCTTCCACATTTAAATAACTCATCAAAACTATAAAATACTTTTAAGATCATGAGAAATATTTCAAGCAAGAGTTTCCATTGTAACAAAAAAAAAAAAAACTCTTATCATTTTGCCTTGTATAATACATCCATTAATGTTTTCTCAGTCTTTAAAATGCTTTTATTCACTAAATTATACATCCAAACAAATGAAAAGTATTTTATTCTGGTGCACAAAAGCGATAAGCTTTTATACGTACTGTATATGTATATTCATGGAAATTAGCCCCAGGGGCTGTGGGAACATAAAACAAAGCCTCCTACGTAGTGTAGATAGCTGGGGCTGAAGCATGCAGGCGGTCAGTGAAAGAGAACTCAAGCGTCTTACATACTGTGAAGTCTCTCAGCAGGATTTTACTGTAACTTGCCCACAGCCAAACTCATTATTAAAGGCAAAAAACACTGCTAAAAGCTAAAAGTTTCTCTTGGGGTTGAGCTCTGTTCTGTACAACTCGTTTTTATTTGTCTATTGTATGGCATGCAGCAACATGAAGTCCATAACGATTTTCCTCTCGAGGACAATTACTATTTGCATCAGAAAAGGAAAAACAAAATCAAGTGACATGAAAAGATGGTTGGAGAAAACTGCTCAGTTCAGTCATTTGTCTCACAATATATTAGACTGTGATTAGTGTCAGTAGTCTTACAATGCTGTCTTTTGTTTTAGAAATTACAGGAACAAAAAGAAACAAATACAAAAGATGATTATTTGACAATGTGTTGATGCTGTCATCATGCATTTGTGATGTAGGTCATGTCAAAGATAAGACAAAGCTAAGACAGGAGCTCCAATCACATGACATGTCTCTATGGTTTCTTTCATCTCACCTGATGGTGCTCTATTGTGATTTTGTTGGTGATTAAATATAGATGATGGTGAAAGAAAGAAAGAAAGAAAGAAAGAAAGAAAGAAAGAAAGAAAGAAAGAAAGAAAGAAAGAAAGAAAGGAAGGAAGGACAGAAATAAATAGATAGATGGATGGGTGGGTGGGTGGGTGTTCATCAGAGAGATGGAAAGATGGAGGGACACAGACAGATAGAGAGACAGACAGACAGACAGACATACACACAGATAGATAGAAGGATGGATGGATGGATGCAGGGGCATCAGAAAGATGGATGGACAAAGACAGACCGATTCATGAATAAATAGATAGATGGATGGATGGGTGGGTGTTCATCAGAGAGATGGAAAGATGGAGGGACACAGACAGACAGACAGACAGATTCATGAATGAATAGATGAAATGATGGATGGATGCGTGGGTGGATGGATGGGCATCAGAAAAAGGGAAAGCTGGATGGAAAGACAGACAGATAGATTCATGAATGAATAGATAGATGGATGGATGGATGAATGGGCATGTGTTCGTCAGAGATGGGAAGATGAATGGACACAGACAGACAGACAGACAGATTCATGAATGAATAGATGAAATGATGGATGGATGGATGCGTGGGTGGGTGGATGGATGGATGGATGGATGGGCATCAGAAAGATGGAAAGCTGGATGGACAGACAGACAAA